>JAWLRI010000833.1:2385104-2518628 GCA_034781795.1 Crypturellus tataupa
CATCTGTGCTTTAGCTATGGGGTTGATGGTATTTCTTTAACTCTAGAAGTAGAGTTCAGTTGGATTGCTGTGGAGCAGGCACACTTCCCCTCTAAGGGGGAGGCGCACACCCTTCTCGTTTAATTGATGTAGCTCGATCTTTGGAGCCCAGTCAGAAGCCGGACCGAAGGAGAAGCTTTGAAGTTGTTAGGTGAAACTTGAACGTTTTGTTTGTTATGGCACAGCCATTGCTTGGAGTGTTTCGCTGGAAATTGAGAGCAGTTACCGCTCCTGTAGATGAGCTGAGCGGCTCTTAAAATGCTCTGGTTCACAAAGCAGGAAGGTGAAGGTGTGGGTGTTTTTGTGTTTTTATTTTTTTCTTTCTTTTCTTTGACTCCTGCAAGTCTGTGTTTTCATCCTTCAAGGAAAAAAAATGTGGGTTGCAAAGATCTTCCAGTACCCTGGATCTCACTGAGTTTTTCGGGGAGTTACTTTGCAGAATGGAGTCAGACGGAAGCAGAATGCCTTCCTAAAATTTGCTGGATATTACGGCTTCACCTGGATTGGAATCTGTTTAAGGCTGTTGAAAGCCAGGGCAGCTGCAGGAAGAGCTGCTGCGGGTGCAGCAGTGGCTCTGGCCTCGTGGGATGCGTTCTCAGCTGCATCGCTGCACTGCGGGCCAGTAGGCCAGAAGCCTGTCATGACTCTGAGTGGTACTGAAATGAAATAAAGAGCAGTATTAACTGGGTGTGAAGGCTCCTCAGCGCTGGCATCCCTGACAAAGTTGTAGGGAGCTGCCTGGCAGGGACTATGCTGTTCTCCGTGCAAAGCATGGCACATATCAGAAGCAATGTGCCCGTCAGGTGCTTTGGGATACCTCTGTATCGGTACCAGCAGAAGTGGCAGTCTCCATCCTGGGTCATCCCACTCCCGCTCCCTGCAGGGTGATTGTAACCTGGTCCTAACAGCACAGAACTATTACAAAAACACAGTTCTCCACCTGCTGTTCTTAGCCCAGTCAGTCTCTCCGTTTGAGAAGTTTGTGTGTTCCAAGAAAAGCAACCTAGCTGTGCACTTTTCTGTAGCTCTTGCTGAGAACTCTTCCCAGGTTGGCACCTGAATGCCTTACTCTCAGCAGTCAGAGGCTTGCTTGCTCTGTGTGCAGGTTATTGCCATAGAATAGTTAGGACCTACAGCTTCTTTCCTTCCCCATTAAATAGTGGCCTTGTTCAGTATATTTCTTTTTAAAAATTGCTTACTGTTGGAAGCAATGAAGCACATTCTGGGGTTTTGATGGTTGGGGACTCCGGTGATGGTTCCACGTAAGATGGGATCTTATTACTTGCTGTATTCTTAACTTCTGCTAATAAAAGAACCAAATGGATTGTTGTCTAGCTTGGGTCTTTCCGTGCTGCGTGTGGCCTTTGAAATAGTCGCTCTTGCTCTCCTCCTCCCCGCTGCTTGCGGAGGTAAAGGCCTCCTCCTGGCCTGGAAACCAAATGGCTGCTCAGAGCCTTGGCTGAGTAGCGCTGAACTAACGCTTGCTCTCTGCCTCTTAACACAGGAGCTTGTGGCTGGGAGATGCGTGCCCAAAAGGTTCGTGTTGCTCTTGGCACCTTGTGGATGTCTGCAAGTCAAGTGAGTACTTGCTCTTGCCAGTAAGATTTTTGGTGCTGCTCAGCATATAAACACGGCAGGAGACAGAGGTGGCCGTGGACGCTGCTGCCTCTAGTTACACTAAGGATCCTGAGACGGCTTTGTCATCCCAAAGTCTAGACTTTCACTTGATGCCCAGTGCAGCATCTTAAGGGTTCATCATCCACGCAGTTACCATGAACCAGGGGAACCACTTGAGATGATGTTTACCCCTTCCTCTATCTGTTTGGTTTTGGTACCTATTCTACTTTAAAAGTAACTTAAGGACTAAGGGGGATTACAATAACTCTTAAGTATTATTCTGCATTTTGGAAAGCTTAGCGCTTTATGATTTAGAACAAAGACCTGAAGCTGAAGAGAAGTCCTCAGGGGTAAGTTTTTTGTTGGGGAATCTCTCGCTGACACCTGAGCCTCCACCTGGACCATAGGCTAGCTGCAGTTTGGTACGGTACCAACACTGACATTTTGTGGGATACTGTTTTTTAGTGGCTCAGATTTCCAGTTCTGGAACAGCCCCCTCTGTACTGCTCCAGGCACTTAATACCCTACAGGCTGTAGGGTCTGTTTGCTGTGGCAATCCTGATGCCAGCCGGGTCTGGGAAAGGAACCCTGTGAATGGCGAAGCGGGGAGCAAGCAGGCCGGGGAAAGGAGCAAACTGGGTCGAGGAGTAGAATGGGGTGGAGTGTAGCGGAAGGAGCAGAAACAGGGAGCAGATACCATGAACGATCTTTAAATGTGGAGATGAAGCACTGGCTGGGAGAGGGGCCACGAGGAGGAGAGGGAGTGGGGGGAACACCGAGGCCCAGTAGAGAGCGAGCTGGTCTAGACAGAGGACAGGCCCTGGAGACCTGAGTTTGGGAATCGATCTTTGGGCAGCCGAGACTCAAGTGCCTGGTGTAAAGGCAGGAATGCTGCCAGCACGCAGGACGTGCCTCCCTGCCTGTGTCTGCGCGAGGGATTCCTTGTCTGGCTCCGGTGTGCAGCGCCGGGGCTGGCTGGGGCGGGAGGGAGCTGTGCTGGGCTGGGCAGGTGGCGAGGTTGGGGCTGGCTCAGCCAGCCCTGTGGCCAGTGCGGGCCCCGTGCTCCTGTCCTCAGCTGTCAGCAAACGGCTGTGAGCCCCCGCAGCAACAGAGCTGGTCCTGCTCCTGTGTCAGTGCCCACCGAGCGTGGCCGTCCGCACCTGCACTGCCTGTTGGTCACTTAACTGCGGATGCACGGTCCGCAGGGACTGGGGAGCCTCCAGCTGGAGTAGACGGCCTGTGGCAGCTTGAAGCCTTTTAATTCAAGGCAGATCCAAGGAGAGGAGAGGATTTTGCTCTCAGGTCATGCATGAAGTACAAAAAAACGCTGCTCCTTGGTTTGATTTTCAGAAATAAGGATGATGCTTAGAGGTTGCCTGGGCAACTATAACGTGCATCTCCTAACTTTTCTGCGTGTGCTTATGGCTATTTTCTCTCCTCCTGGAAGCCCTTGTTTAATGCATTACCAAGGGTGGACCGGTCCTGACCAGGGACTGGAGCTCTGCAATAAAGGTGGGTGTCTGAGGCTGCTGCCTAATGTCTTACAGGAGCTGGAGGCGGATGAAGCCTGTGATGGGAAGGAGGAAATGGCTGAAGCTGATAGCAGCCCCCTGCAAAACTGAGTTGTTCTGCCTATGCCAAAGTCTGTGCGTGATGCCAAGCACTTTGCGTGAACCAGCCTTTCCTGCTGGTTGCTGCCTCTGTATTTGTCTCAAGTGCCCAAGTTTAAATTCTAGTTGATTTCCAGAAGTGCTGAGCGCCAGCAGATGTGTCTTTCCCTGGAACGATCAGCTCTGTGGAGAAGACACGTGTGGCCCTTTAGGAAGAGTAACACCAGCCCCAACCTCCTGGCAGTGCTGAGCGTTTTGTATGTGATCATCTTCCAGTTCTGTAACAGCAATGCAGGAGGCGCCTGCGAGGAGACCCTCCTGCCCAGCATCATCCGCACGGCGCTCAGGCCAACAGCTACGAAGGGCCCGCGGAGCAGCGCGTCCCTCGGCGGTGCCGGTGCCTTCACCCGCGGGGAGAGAGCTCCTTGCGGAGGGAGGGCAGCGTGTGAAGCAGCCGCTAGCGTCGCGGTGCTGCATGAGCACAGCACGCTGCGTGGCGGCTTTATCGCAGCCTTTCCAGGGCTCGAGGGCTTCTCTCTGGCTGTTCCCGTCTCCAGTAACGTTTGTATTTTGGTGACAGCGATGTTGCTGATTTTGAGCTCTGAGGTGTTTGCTATCTCGTTGGTAGCATTGTTAGTAGCTTTGTCTCTGTTACAGAACAACTGGACAAAGAGGGTTTTTTTACAGCTGTCTGGAAAAGTTGTAAACAAGATGAGAGCATCATAGGGCTGGCCACGTTCCCAGAACGATGATGCATTTCCCTAACAGAGGCAAATTACACCCAAAACAGATCCAGTGGATGTACATGTAATTTTGTCTCTAACTATGCTGAACCTTTGCTGTGTTCCTTGAGGTTTGCCTTAGATTTGGCTGGAGCTGAGCTCCCACGGGCTGGGAAGGACAGCGCAGCAGAGTGTGGCCGAGCTCTCGCGCTCGAGTGGTCCGGGAGGTCGGCGCTGCCTGCGGCACCGCTCCGGGCGCTCTGACCACCGGACCGCAGGGTCAGCCCGAGGAGAGGAAGAGGAGCCACCACGACTCCGGGGTAGCAGCTATCGCTGGGGAGCGAGAGAGGTGTGTCAACGCCGCTGGGAGCAGCGGTGGCCACCACTGCCCTGCTGCTCCTCCCCGGCGCCATCCTCGTCCCATGCGCCCCACGCCAGGACAGCAGCAGCGGCTCGCAGCTGCGCTCCTGCCTCGACCAGACTGACCTTGCTGCGTTTGCTGGCAGCCCTCGTGCTGGTTTTTTGAAACGACTGTTTATGCCCTGTTTCAGCCCTGGCTGCGGGAGTGACGCCAGAGCAGCCTGTTAATGTTGTTATTGCAGATGACTCATTTTCCTGCTGTGATGCATCTTTCAAAGATGGGTAGTATGGGGAGAGGGGGAGCACGAGAGCCGGCTCCGTACGGTGTTGCCAGTGCAGCCTGCTGTGAAGTGTTGAGGCTGGAGTCGGAAGCAGTTCCTGGCAGCAATCCAGAAGAGCAAGTGCAAACGGAGTTTGGGCTGTGTCCAGCGTGCCCAGCTTCGGTGCGCTCCCCCCGGCACGAGGATGTCCGCGGCAGCTCCCTGGTCCCCTCCCAGTGACCTGTGTGAAGCAAGGTCTGGTGTGAGAGCAGCGGGAAGGCAGGGCCTCCTGGCAGGGCGCAGCTTCCTGCCCTCAGCCCCGCGGCCACGCGCCTCCTGCATGTGCATGGAGCCAGCAGTGGGTCAAGCACCTGTTTTCCATCCTGTTTTCCTGGAAAGCAGCTTAAGAAGGGCCAGAGAAGTCCTGTGCTCATCCGTATGGTGAGCAGTACATCTGCACATATCTGTGCTCATCACAACACTAGCAGGAAGGGCCACAGCGATGGATCCAGTGAAGGGACCCAGTGCACAGCGCTGATCTGCGGCCTCGCTCCACGGCAAAACCGTGCGGAAGATCCGCACGGCACACACACAAGCAGCAGAAAATAAGCCCAGAATTGATGTAAATTGTTTCTCACCAGCCCATGAGAGATTTAATAAAGGAATGTGCTTTGCAGTGTGTAACTGGGGCTGTTAGAGTTTGCATCGCAGCCGCGTGAAATGCTGCTCCTGGTCAGCTTGCTGGGGAGACGTCATAGGAGGTGGTGGCCGTGGCAGTAACTGGGATGAAGGGGCAGGAGGGGCAGCGCTTCCTCTCGCTGCGCTGAGGTGGCGGGAGGGGAGCTGCGCCTGGGGCAGGGGACAGGCCAGAGAGGAGGCCGCGACGCAGGGGGATGCAGGGCAGAAGGGCTGCAGCAACCGCCCAGCGCAAGGCTGCAGCGCTGGGTTGGACATGGAGTCACGCAGGGCACCGGGGGCTGGTGCTGCGTCCCCGCTTGCTTCCCAACACGGCCCTGTGCAGAAGTGCGCGGTGCGTTGGGCCACCCCACAGCGCTGCTCCCCTGCGCGCAGGGTCACGGGTGCCCGCAGGTGGCTGCGCAGGGCGCCCGTGGGCTTTGCTGCTGCTAGGGCAAAGAGCACCCCAGAAAGTGCCCTGAGGAGCTCAGGGCTGTGTAAAACCCTGTCCTTGGTCACCCCAGCCTGTAGCATGCGGCTCCTCACAGTGCTCACTGCTGTCCCCAGGCTGGCAGCCTGCTAAGGAAAAGCACCTTGGAACCAATTGTCAAAAAGCTGCTGTTTCTGCACCCTGTCCGAATTGCCAACACGTGATGCTGCAGGCCTGATTTTCCTACTTTTTTATAGTATGAAATCATCCACGTCTGGTCATACCTGAGGGCCGAAGTCATGGGTTTGTTGGCTGTGTCACCGGTCTGGCAGTGTGAGTCAGGCTGTGGGGGGTGCCCGTGAAGCTGCACGGGGCGCGTGTCCTGCCTGCGGCTGGGCACTGGTGGGGCGGCCGCCGTGTGGGGCGGTAGGATTTATATAGCCTGTAATGTGGTGTCTCTGACACTTCTGAGATTCTAAAATCTCAGGATTTTAACCTAAATAACCCAGGCCCTTCCTGATTCTCTCATCTCCTTCCTGGGAAGAAATCGGCTGCAGCTTTTAGGGCTGATGATAGAGCCCCAGGTATAGAGCCGTGTTGGGGTGGCAGCGCGATGCTGCTTGGCTGGAAATGAGAGACGGCTTCTTCACAGCTGCTCAGCTGCTGGGTGACTTCCCTGTCCTCGGCTCTCTGCTTTGCTGACCTATTTTCCTCTGCGCTGCCCAGCACGCAGAGCAGAAGAAGTTGGGAGCTGGAGCAGCTGCTCTTCCCGGGGCTTTGCCTTTTGCTGCAGGGCTGTGAGCTGGCGGTTTGCTTCGCCCCCCGCAAGCCTTTACCTCTGCGGGCCGTGAACAGCCGCACGCAGCTCGCCCGCCCGGGCCCAGCAGCGCCGCGGGAGGGCAGAGCGGCGCCTGCCTCCCCCGAGCCCGTGGGCCGCGGGGCGCTGGGCAGGCCCATCAGCGCTCGCTCCCCACACAGAGGGGTGCGGTGCCACGGCCGCCTCGCAGGCGCCAACGGGCTTGGGGGGCAGCGGCTGCTCCCTGCCGTGTCCCCACGGAGGCAGCGTGTGCGGCGGCAGGGGCAGGGCCGCCGCTGCACAAGCCCCTTCCCAAGGTGCGTTTTGTTCTTAAAGCAGGACTTCTGGTAGACCTACACCCTCTCTTCCTGCTTGAAGAAATCACTCAGTTTCCCTCCTGCTTCCTCCCTCACCCTCACATTCCCTTCGGTTGAAACCTATACACAGACTGTGTGACCTTGTTTCTTGTGGATTAATGCACCTGCAGTCAGACGTTGCTGTGTGGCAGGGCACTGTGTGTTTATGTATCGTTTCTGAAGCCGAGCGGAGCGGGGACTTTAATCCTTTCTGACAGGTGAGGTCACCCTTGAGAGCTGCGCGCCCCGGGAGGGCTCGTGCGAAGGGCAGGAGCGTGACGCTCCCCCCGCTGCGTTGGCCAGCGGGGGATGCCCTGAGCCCGTTGCTCCTCCGTTTGGGAGCGGGTCCTGGAGCTCCTCAGTCTTGACAGGAGGCCCTTTTTCCTCAGCATAGTCTTCAGCTTTCTTGTCTGCTTCTGACTCTAATAAGGTCACTGGATGTGAAGCATGGAAAACATCTCCACTTCCAGGGGCGGGTTTACTTCCAGCAGTGCGGTTGTTCCTCTTTGTGTAACATCACCCCCGGTAAGGCAAGAACAGCCACACACGGAGCTGGGATGTCACAGAAGGTCCCCGTTCAGCTTAGGGCTGAGACGCGGTGGCAGGAGGAGAAGCATCCTCCCGGCCCTGGCACGCACTGGGGTGGATCCATGGGCTCCCGGGTGTCTGTGGGGAAGGAGACAGCCCTGGAGTGAGGCCAGCTCCTCCGAAGAGCCCTGTTACAGCTGGCCTCAGCGCGAGCGGGGCTCTGCAGAGGTGGTGTGAGAGGCGGTGGTGGCAGGAGGCGCCTGGTGAGGGACGCTGAGGGCGCTGTGTGAAGGGCAGCGCCAGGACATCTGCTGCAGCCCGTGGTTCTGCATGCTGAGGCACCGGAGGGTCTCCTGAGCTCCCTACCTCGAAGGGGAGGCCAGGACAAGGCCCTGCCTTGCTTCTTTTCCAGTCTGGAGCCTTGGAGCTGTCGCTGTGTACCGCGGGTGACCAGAGAAGGGGACAAGGGAGACCCCGCTGCCGTCTGTAGCCATGAGCCGCAGCATCAGCCAGGCACGTGCCCTTTGGGCACCAGGGCCACCGCCTGCCTCAAGGGCCGTGAGAAGGCCGTGAGCTGCATGTGGTGCAGCTGAGCGGCTCCAGACAGGGCCCCCCTTGCAGGAGACTCATCCTCCCACTGCTCCAGTAAAAGCAGCAACCAGGAACGATTCTTGGCGTCCTCATGAGGCACTGGCCCATCCCTGATGGCCAAACAGTGCAGCCCCGTTTCCACTCCTCCACCCCTGCCATGGCCCTGTGGGCTCAGGCAGGGAGAGGGGTGTCTGGGGTGTAGCGTAGGGCTGTGATTAGCACCAAACATGACATGATGCAGGTTAAGTATCTATTTAAAATATGCCATATATTTGTTTTTAAAGAGATGATACTGAGCAGTTCATACAAAAAAAAAAAGGGGAAAATGGGTGCTCCCCACCCATTTTCATAAAGCTCTGTGAGAACCAGCGCGTGCCCAAGGGCCGGGCTCTAGGCGGGCTGCTGCTTGCCCCAGGACACCCATCAGCAGCTTCAGAGTGCAGTTCTGAGGGAAAAAAAAATGCGTTTCATAGTTGCAGTGAAACCAGCAGGCAGCAGAGGAGCAACACCCTCTTTTGGTGGGTTGCACATAAGCCCTTCCTAAATGGAAGCCCACACATGGGCAAGGACCTGGTTGCTGTTCTAGCGGCGTTAGGAAGGTCTGTGCTGAAGACCACGTCTGTCATGGCAGAGCCCGTGTGGCTGCAGCCAGCTAGTCAGCTACTTCCTATGGCCCAGGTGCATGTCACGTTAGTGCAACTTGGGTCAGGTGCCGTGTCCTGTCCCTGGGGTCCGACGGCCGAACACCCCCCCAACCAGGAGGCTTTGCCTCCGTGCTGAGTACCCATGTGGGGCCTGGTCTGCCGTGGCAGTCCCAGGCCAAGGTGCTCAAAATCCTGGGTCTTATAGAGCAACAGCTGGACAAGGATTCCTATGTATCCTGCTCTCCTAAGGCAAGGCTGGCCCAGCAGCCTCCATGGGGTCAGTTACTCCAGTGTGTCTCTGAGGGAGGCCACAGTAAAATCGCCAGGGCATCAGTGTGGGCTCTCCTGCTCCTGGCAGGAGCAGCAGTTAAATGTGAGGTGTGTGGGAATCACAGCTACACATCAGCCATCCTCGCCATCTGCCTCTCCTGCCATGAGCTGGCTGGTGTGGGGCAGGCAGAGTTCATCTGCTGGTCCCCACGCTGCTGTGGCCAGGCCTCGGGCTGTTGGCTCTCGCCGAGGGCATGTTCCCAGCATCGGCACCAAGCTGGACAAGGGCTTGTTGGGAGGGATGCAGGATACGCCGTGTCTGCAGCACCTCTTCTCCCCAGGGAGTCATGGAGGGAGTCACAAATATGTCCGTGCTGTGATGGCCTCCTCTCTGCCCACTGCTCCAGCCTTGAGGCCAGCTGGCTGCTGGAAACGACGCTTGCCCCCTCCTTGCTCGCATTGCTGCTGCGTAAGGCGTTGCAGACAGGGTCACCGCAGAAGCAGCGCCAGGGGCAGGAGGAGCAGCGCTCGCGAGATCGAGATCTCCGCAGCACCGCCACAGTCCTGGGCATTTTCCTGGGAAGGAGACAGGACATCAACTTGCTTATTGCCATTACCACCACGGTGGTGCTGCTCAGGGAAAGGGAGCCCTCTGCTCCCTTTTGGAAAGGCTCACCAGAAAGCCACTTGTCTCCCCGGCACTCGCTGTGCCCTGCCCCACACCCCCAGTCCAGCTCCTTTCCCCTCATGGTGCCACAGGAGCTGCTTCTGCAGCAGTGACGCTGCCAGGGGGCACCAGGACTCCCGCCCACACCTCCTGCAGCTCCTTGGGGAGTCCTTTGCCCACGAGTGGTCACTGTGCTCGCCCCTGGCCTGGGACAGGGAGGGGAGGCACGAGGTGAGCACCTTGTGCCGCGCAAAGGTACCCAGGTCATGTTCACCTCAGCGGTACTGGAGCTGCTCCTGCCACGGCCGCTGGCTGCCAGGAGTGCTTGCAGCAGTAGATGCTCTTCAAGCAAGCAATTCCCCACAAAGCAATCCTAAAGAAACCCAGCAACCCGCTACCATCTGAGCTGAAGCCCTCTACAGATGTCACTAGCGCGGACGCTTCCTTGCTCGGATCCCTCTAGGGAGCCGCGGGGCAGCTCCTTGGGCCAGCAGAGGACACACCGGTGCCTATGTGCGGAGCCGGGCAGTGCCGGGACCGTGGGCAAAGCCAAGCACGTGCCCGTGGGTACCTCGGGGTGGAACGCGTGGCAGCTGTCCGGGCGTCTCCGCAGCTTCTGCGAGCGCATCCGCTCACACTTCACGGATGCATTATGTGTGGGGTTGTTAAGGACGAGAGCGGCAGCAGGGCAGCACAGCGGCACGCGAGCAGGACACGCACCAGCGGGGCTGCTGCAAACAGCCCAGGTATCCTCATCGGCCTCAGGGACACCAGGGAGGCAGGCGGGAAGGGCTTCCGCAGCTGTGGCAAGTCCTTGTGGTAACATGCCACTGTTTCCCACTTTAAAGGACAGGGCTGTTTTCCCCTCTCCATCACACCTCAGACCTGCCTGGCTCCCCACGGTGTCCCTGGCTGCCCCAAAAGCTGGGCCCTGTCCTCCACCTCCTTTCCTTTCCCTCATAGCCATCACCACAGCAGCAGGTTCGCAGCCCGGCAAACCCGGGCGCAAAAGGAGCCTCACAGGCCTGCTGCACTTAGAAGGATATATTTGACTTCTTTTGCACTCATCAGGACAGGTGGGAAGATGCTGCAGTCACAGGTGGCATCTGTGATGAGGAGCAGCAGGTTACTGCTGGCAATCTGCTGTGCCACAAACATCCTGTGGAGAAAGAAGCACGAGAGGGAAATCACATCACTCCCACTGCAGAGACAGAGCATCAGTCCTGGTATCACCGAGCCCTGCTTACTGGAATGCAAAAAAAAGAGGGACAAATCAGAAAGGGATGACAGCAGAAAGCAGGAGACATAGCAGGGGCATGTGTGCCAGGGACGATGGTATTAAGACATCTTTTTGTCTGCAGGAAAATTCACAAGTGTATGCTAGGCACAAAAGCTAGAATCAGAACCAAAATCCAATCAACTCCAAAAAGGCCCCTTAAGCCTACTCCTCCTAAAACACATTCACATGCACACAGAAAGAGGACAGCATGCACCAGTTGCAGTCAGAAAAGAAGATCGCATCTGAGGATTCCTCCTTTCAGGTAGTGGTCTGCCCATTTAACACAGTTACACATGTACTTGTACAATGCAGGGTGTAGGAGGTATGTGGTCTCGCAAAGGGCAGATTTTTGCTCAGATTGAGTGAGACATCGAAGATCCCAGTAACATCATTCATTATATTTGCAAGATGGGACTGACCACAGGGTGCTTTGACGTGGGGAAAAAAAAAGCGACGCCTCAATTTGCAGTCATGAGTCTGTCTGTCCCTTCGCTTCCCTGCAGAACAGGCAGAACACCAATGTGTGCAGTGATGACTAGCAGCATGTGCCGATGAGGACATGTTCAGGTGCAGTGGTTTGCCCACAGATGTGCATGTGATGAGGGGTTGAAGGATGAGAACATGCTGCCCCAGGCTGTGCAGGGCTTGGAGGGCTTGCGTGGGCGGGAAGGCTCCTGTGGGCGCAACAGGGCCAGGGCAGACAAGTGCATGTGCCGCTCCATCCACGTGAGAGCTGCATGTGCCTGCAAATGTGGGTCTGCACATCTGCACGTGTGCGCCCGGCACGGAGAGGGCCAGCAGTGGCACCCACAGGGGACCTGGTGCTGGCACCAGCAGGACAGTGACAGTGCACCTTGTTCGTGTCCCTGGGTGTCCCTGCTAACCCACTCCGCAGCCAAGGAGGAAGGGCTCTGCATCAGGCTGTAGAAATACAGGTTTGTGAGGCCAACCATCCTGGCTGCTCTCTAGGACAGTCCTGTTTGCCTGGTTATTCACTACTCGCAGTCCAGTCTCTAATGTCTTTTTTTATATTCAGTTTTAGAGCCTTGGCAGAGAGGCTGAATGTCACACATGCAACGTGCGACCCCTTCATGCGTATTCCTGACTGATCATTATTTCTGGAGCTTTGACAGGCAGGCTTTAACCCATGCACAAACTCTGTGATCAGTATGGAGGCGCCCCATATGCAGGACTCAGAGCCAACACGTCACCCTCTGCATTGGAAGCCAATGCCCAGAATGAAGCATGAAGGTCCCTGTGCCATTGGGGACAGCCTTGGGCTGCTAACGCGACCCAGAGAGCCCATATGCCCAAGCAGGTCTGGGGCAAATGCTGCACAGAGCCTGTGTCTGAACTCATCTCTGAGTAGCTTCATGAAGGGGGCAAAAGAGACACACTCAGTAACCAGAACTTGCAGTCCAGCCCTGCACTTCAGTTACAGAGGAGCTGAGTCTGTCCGTGAATCAAGTGGGGCAGGAAGTAGAAGACACAGGGGTTTTCAGCCTTATAGCACTGGCACAAGCTAGCCTGCCCCTTTGCACCGTTCCAGAGGCTGCTGTAACCACAGGAGCACAGAAGTTCTGAGTGGGGATTCCCATCTGTGGGCTTTGCTGTGGAGGGTGGGTGAGGGCCCTGCAACCCCGCCAGCCCCAGTCAGGAGGAGGCAGCAGTCTGGGTGGCAGCAAGGCCAGGTCAGCCTGGGGCCAGTTTGCGTGGGTGACTCGTGTGGGGACAGCTTAATGCGCACTGTACAAACAGGTCTGTTTGGGGCACTTAACTCCTTAGGATCTGCCCAAAGCTTATTTCATCTACCCAGCGCCTTATTTATTTATTTATTTATTTATTTATTTATTTATTAACCAAATCTGCAAACTCCTCTAAAACAAAGTTTGGCAAAGTCTGTTTTTCATAAAGTCATGCTGACTAGCACAAGCTGTTTTCCTAACCTTTAATTCTTTTCTGTAGCTGATCCAAGACTGAAGTCAGACTGGCTAGACTTTTTTTATCTCCTTTTTTTTTTTTTTTTTTTCTTTTTTTTAGTGGGATTCCAGTTAGATCCATTTTGACTCCTCTGTGCATATTTTATTGGGAAAAGCTGGCTGTGGAAATGCATCCTTTCTTCACCTTCCTACACGTGATTACTAATGGTGCTAGGCACTTCATAACTACTGAAAATGGCCTCACTTCACAATGACTTTTCTGTTATTTTTGACTCTTCATTCTCTTAAAATGAAGATGGAAAATAAAAAAGTATCTCTTTTTTTTTTTGGTTTAAAACTTCCCCTTTCCCTCCCTTTTTTTTGTATAAAAACAAAAAAGAGAAAAACGCAAAAGGAAAAAGAAAGGTGAAAGCAATGCAAAATGGAAGATTTTCTAAAGGGAACCTCTGCTAAAAGCATGAAAATAACAAAAATATTTCTTTTTGAAATCTGTAGAATGGAATAATTAAAAAAAAAAAGCCCTCTCTCATTGTACAGCCATCGCTGCTTGTTGACAGCTGGTTTATCTTTTTTGTCTTTTATGCAGGAGTTTTAACTTGGTGGTCCCACCTCTGTGCTGGCCAGCGTGCTTTTTGAGCTCTGTTGCCCGCCTCGGTACCTGCGGCTCCGTGTGTCCCGCGAGTCGGGTGGGAAGCAGGGGAAAGGCCCGAACAAGAGGGAGGCCATGAACTCTTACTTCTGACAGTCTCCACACTCGATCAGCCCGTTTGTCTCCTTGATGGCTGGCTCGTACACGAAGACGGGGTACTCGGTGTCGCAGGGCTGCAAGGTGTCGTGCTTCTTATGCTTGTGAGCTGCCACGGCGGAAAGGAGACAAGATGATAGCAAAGCAGGGTTAGAGGCTCATGGGGAGACGTCTGTACGGAGGTGGCCGCATAAGGAGATGTGACGGCCATGTGGGTGGCAGCAGAGGCCCGTCCTGCCCTGGGTCCTGTCTCTGATGGCGGCCAGGGGTCGGTGCCCACCAGAGAGAGGAGAGGGAGGTGTGAGGTGAGATGCTGTCAAAACTCAGCCCTGCAAAGATCCCTGCTCCCACTAGGTGGTGCGGGAAACCCGGTCTATGTGAGAAATGTTCCCGAAATCCCCCGTGGGCTCCCTGCGGCAAGGCTGGTCCTTGCCCCGAGGAAAGGGGCCGCGGAGGAGAGCGCGCAGGTAGGGCCAGCAAGGCTGTCACGGCCGCAGGGGACACCTGCACCCCTGCGCTCAAGGGAGAGGGCCCCCCACACCAGCCATAGGGGCCCCCACCTCACCCGGCCCTGCCTGGAGTGGCAGTTCTAGCCTGGATTTGGTGCTGTGGTGAGGCGAGACCTCCGTGTCTGCAGCCTGCACTCCCTCAGAGGGAGTCTGGTCTGCTACGTGCTAAGGGTAACCCATCTAGCACAGGAGGCTTGGTGGCCTTCCTAAACTGTATCTGTGATTTAATGCAACCTCCCATGTTGCTGCGTCCCCCATCAACTTCTGATCCTTTCTGAATCCTGTGACACTTCACTGAATGTCCTACGGCAGGGAATTTGATGGGTTAAATACGCCTCAGGTTAAAATGAGAACACCAGCAGCAAACAGCTCTGCCGCAAAGTTCTCAGCCCTGCGCCTTACAGAGCCTCCCCAGAGAGCCCTGGGCAGGCTTTCTGGGGTTCAGCAGGATCCTCCTTTCCCCAAACAGAGGGGAAATGCCATACTGGGCTAGCCTGGGAATTATTTTTCTGCTATCAGCGGTAGTGAAACCACCTCCGCCCCTGTCACCCACCGGGGAATGGCTCCGATCGAAGTGTGCGGCTTTGTTGCTAGGGGAGAAGTGGCTGAGGCTCAAACAACACCGAGCAAGAGAAACGTTTTCTAAATCAGTGCTGGGGTCTGCACACAAGGGCTCCCACACAACCCTCCACCTACACGGTGGCTGCAAGCACTGTTGCACGTGATGGGCAGGAGAAGACAGTGCGTGTGGTCTGGAGGGCAACCAGCTTTTTCCTTGCGGCAGCCGCAGCACTGATCATTTCTAGAAAAATGCGGCAACAGAGGTTTTAATCAGTAAAAAAATGTGTGGTATGGCAAGAAGGCACCAAGAGACCATCAGTGATACCTATGAGTAATCTCTGTAGCTCTAAAACCCAAAGGTCCTCACGGAGAACTCTGACCGCTCTCCTGTGGCTCCGCTGAAAGACACAGTCGGGCAGGCACCATCTCCGGGAGCTTGCCGCTTAAGCAATAGGGATTACGTGAGGCAGAGACAAGAAAGATGATTCTTCTCTCTGCCCGTGGAGATCCAGTGACATCAGACATCCATTAACAGCCAAGAACTGCAGCCAGATCTCCCCTCCGATACCTCTAATGCCTTCAGCAGGTGATACGATGTGTAGTTAAATCTTTCCCTGCAGTACAGAGTCTGGCAGTTGGACCTTGTGCTTTTCTTCAAACTCTTTCTAAATATGTCATACACAACTCAGCCTCCTACTTAAATCCTTCCAGGCTCTGGGAACCACCTTTCAGTATCGTGTTTGGGTTCATCTTTCACAATTCCCAAAGCACACAGGCCTTGATATCAGTGTGCTGCTTTGCTATGTAGTCACCCTTAATTCACTTTAAATTAATGGATGAAAATGTTCAGGGTTCAGGAACAACTCTGTGGCCAGTCAGGAGCTCTCTGGCTGTGTCTGTAACCATCTGTGCAAAACAGGCACCTAAAAAAACCCACTCTGCAGAAGCACAAAAAGGCCTCTCCTATTTTTACTAACAGAACTGCTCTTACTAGGATGTGTCGTAGAGATGAATATTCCTAAGGCTATTTGGGATGAACAGTAAAATATGCTATTACTGAGTCAAATTTCAAAGCAGGATTAGACAGTTCTGGTAAAACATTCAGGATATCTCCATTTATGCTCTAATCCTTTCCTGCTCAGACTAAGTATGAAGAACTAACCATTTGCCACCAAAGTCCCTGATAGTGGGAGGAGGATGGAAAACAGGATGGAAAACAGGATGGAAAACAGGATGGAAAACCTTTTCTTTCAGCCATATTTTGCCATACTAGTGGCTAGGAAAATACCTAACTCCAAAACACAAGGCTGGATCTCACAGTCTGTGCCCAGTGCGGAGCCTGTGGAGGAACACACTTGTTGCAGGACCACACATTTGCCCTAAGCCAATGACCTCTCAGTGTCCCATCATGTTACATTTGGTTCATGGCACTGTGCTGACCAGGACTTTCATAGCAGCAGAGCCTCTCCTTTGCAGTCAGACTGTGCCATTCCCTGTGCAAAACAGCAGCTGTGCTGGCAATAAAGTTGATCTGATAAAGGTATAGTGCAAGTGTCTGGCAGAATTTAGCACACTGCTCATGCCAGGAGTTACAAAGACACAACAGAGCTTCAATCCAACTGCTCGGTTTTCTCTTCCTCCCTAACATAGAATTAGCTTCTCCACTGGCTTCAGCTTCCTGGTGTAGTATCATCAAACCCAGTGGAGTAAGAGCTATATAAAAATCACTGGAGTGAAGAGTGTGTGTGTGGGGGGGGCAAGTAGGGGATGACTCAGACCTCTGGCTTTGGAAAAATGGAATGGAAGGAGATTTTGAGGCCTTCCAAATTCAGGCAGTATTGAATCAGGGTTGCTGTGCTGCTGCTGGCACTCACAGGAGCAGGCTGTGAGTTTGAAGGTAAGTGTATGCACCAGCTCTAGCTCCTTCAGGAGCACTTCTGACACTGCTACTATGGGCTAAGTCACTACAGAAGTTGCACTTCTGTTTGTAGTCTTTTATAAATGCCTGCAATTCAGTTTGCTCTGGGTTAACCTCATCATGTGCACTAAGCTGTATTTTTAAACTGTGTTAAACCAGCAAAAGTCCCCCTACACACAGCATCTTAAATCAGTTTCTTGGCAAAGGCTAAATGAAAATAAGCCACTCAAAAATCCCCTGACTTCTGCACAAAGACCGACCTAAGACAGAGATTATGATTATGCCTCCTGCCTCTTATTTTCTCTGGAAGCAGTGCAGCTGCAGAAGTATTTAGAAGTTCAGCTGAGCCCAGTAGCATGTACATCATCAGTGTTACGCTTGGGCTGAGCCTCTGCATACATATGCTGGACATCAAAACGTTATCAGCAGCTCCAAGAGTCTGCTGGTCAGGGATTAGTAAACAGCCAAGGGAGCTGATAACAAATTGCAAACTTTATAGCAAAGAGTGAGTTAATTCCAGGCTGTCATTGCTACCATCTGCACTTCCACAAAGACTTTGGCAGGCAGTTGGCAACCAGTCCTTCCGAGCAGCAAAGGAAGCCGCTGCTCCCTGTTATGAACTATAGAGCCCAGATTGTGAACTCTTTCCCATCAGCATAAATCATGATTAATTACAGCCAAGTCAATGGATCTGCACTGGTGGAAAGGAGACAAAACCTGCCACTTAGTTACAAATACAAACTTCGAAGTACGAATTTCTGTGCGATACAAAGCACAGAACTTAATCTCTTATATATCCTTTGTGGACTTTATAATGCAGTCAAAAACATTTTTTTTTTTTGACCTGCAGAATTCTAGAAATAGTCCTTTCTAGTATGCAGCCCTTGGCTGAAAGTATTTTTGGCTTAATTAAAGGCTTTCAGATCTGTGATGATTTCCATAAAAGTAGAAACCCTTACAAACAGAGACAGGAATGAGATGCAGACAGCAGTGAGAAATCTGTGGTAGCAAACATGTCTTCTCTCCATCACTGAAAAGCAGATTTGCATGATAAGTGCACTGTGAATCAATTATGCCCATATTCCAACTGCGAGTCTTGCCTTCCCAGAAAGCAAGGGAACCTGGGAAGCAGGAATATGATCAGAGCTGCGGAGCCAGAGTTGTATATTCAGCTACGAGTGAGCATTAGATCCTCGACCATTAATTCTTCTGTATATATCCCTGCATAAATGCATCCTCAATTTCTCTCTCACAAAATGTCTCCTTCTCTCCATACTTTTTGCATACACCAGTCTTGGCAGGCAGTCAAGAAACTGTTAACATCTCTGGCAAAAATCTATAGCCCATTCTTAACAACATGTGCAATCCATTCCTTCCAGCCCCAACAGTATTCTTCTACCCTTCTACACCCCCAACACACATGGACAATCATTTTTTTCATCCACAGCCATGCTCCCTTTCTCATCCTCCTCTTCATCCATTGTGTGGAAGACACATTCCAATGGTCTCTGTTTCTCTCACGCATATATATTGTAGGTAGAGAGCAAATCAGTGACTACAAGCTGGATGTGGAAGCAGTGAGATACAAACACAGCCAGTCTGGACTGTGTCTGGAGGGATTCCTAACTTGCCTCTAGGAGTGGATTTATGAGCTAGAGCATATGCTTATCAGAAAAACTGATTGAAAATTATACTGCATTACCTTAGAGCTGGACTGCTATTCATCAGGAGGAGCTGTGCCATGGGGTGTGGAAAAGAAGACTTAAGTTGCTTTTTAATATCTGAAGTTTAAAAGACCCATCTAGTCTATATTACAAGAAGGCACAGTTTTTGTTAAGAACTTCCCATTAAAAGCACTCTTCGTTTTTAGCAAGTTGCCTGAAATGAGTGGGGCAGCTGGGAACCGAAATGAAAGACATGTCACAGTACAGGTGTTAAGGGCCCATCTATGCAGCAGCAATGACTGGTGGTTTTGTCTGGGCCTGCCCTCTCTGAGGAGACTGGTGTGTCCCTTTCTTTATTGGCTTCCCAGGGACAGACCTCCAGGCACCAGCTCGAGCAGCTAAACAAGCAGCAGCACTGCTTGCTTCTTCTCACTGCACTGCAAGGAAATAGAGCCAGGCACTACTAGACTGCTGTGAAACCCTTCTTCAAGTTTCATATTGCCCAGGAGAGAAGTGAAAAAATGTCTTTCCTAGCCTGGGTTTTCTAGCTACATCCTAATCTTTTTGTTGCTAGTCAGTTCTACTTACAGTGATGGAAAACAGCCTTGGCTGGACAGATCACATAACATGCACACATGATGAAGATGGAGCCACATGACAGATTCACATGATGACAGCACAACGAAGAGATGAATTCATACGCAGAGGTCATGGGGGTGATGCACGAGAGAGATGAACAAAGCAGAAAAAGAAATAGTGATGAGCAGTGCAGCAGTCAGAACCCCTTCCCTTCTTGCTCACATCTCAAAGGTTAAAACATCTACCACCAGTAACAGCTCTTTGCAGAAACACCAGCCCTCTAGCTCTGTCCTCCAGTAACAGCAGCCACTCCAGCACCAACTGCTCAGTACTGTGCTTGCTCGTTTGACTCTTCCTCACTGATTTCTGCATGGAGTCATTCTCTTATCCCCACATGCAGTGCTGCACAAGGGATACCTGCAACTTCCAACACCACCTCCGGTGATCCCCTTTGGAGGAGCCAAGGGGGACCTAAATGTTACCTAGACATTGGACTGGCTCTCCAGCTAGGAAGAAATTTTGCTTTCTGAAAATGACTGCTTTGCTAATACATCAGGAAAAGTGAGGGCAAATGAAAGCTCAGCCCTACAATTAGAAGGGCACATATCACTGTCTCCACTGAAAGCACCTTTAGTGCTGAACAACTAGTTTGGATGTAACATCAGTATCTCCATTGCTGTGGAGAGCACCCCTTGCCTTTTCCTTGGGGTTGCCTCACAGCCATTTACATTCTCTGCATGTGGGAGCAGAGATGAGACCACAGAGGCTCTCGGGACCTTTTCAGCAGGCAGCCTTGTAACTCCTGAGCAGGTCACTCGATTTCAAACTGGTACTCATATCTCCCTGCCTCTGCTGCTGTACTGAGTTGCTTTGCAGAAGCACATGCCATGGTCTTTTATCCTCCAGACATTCAGTGGGAGAGACCCTTGATGTGTTACTTGAACCAGCCAGTGCAACTCAGTAGAGAAACCCCCAGGATGGTTCAAAAAGGGATGCAAAGATGTTACTTCTGTTTGAATTCTACAGGCGCTCTGGCTAGTTTCCAGCGACCTCTACCAAGCTCTACAGAGCTTGCTGGTCCCAGCCCTACTCTGTCCTGTCCCACGGACCCAACACGGTGGGGTGCTTGGAAAGAAGACCCCCAACATGCAATTTGAGAGAGGAAAGCAGCATCCTCTGAGCTGCATGTTGCAGATCTTCCCCCTGACAGTTCTGGTGCTTTGCTAGGCTGAGACAGGAGTGGAAGGGGAGGGAGAAGCGGTGCTGGGGTGTGGAGTCTGGCTTCCAGAAGCCCCAGCAGGAGCCGCAAGGTGGGAGCAGGCTGTGTTTTGGCATCATGCTGGCTCTCCCAAGCGGCTGCTTCTGCCTCTGGTGGCTGTAGCGCTCGCGTGCCATGGGGTGGTTGCTTTCCTGTATACTCACCATCTGCCAAGTTGTCTGACTGCCAGAAGCTACTCATGTTAAACTCCAAAAGGAAGCTGTCAAAAGAGCAAGAACAGAGGACACTTTTTCAGTAGTCTAGAGGGATGCAGGTGTCAGTGAGATGGCCCTGTGAGTATCAGTTCCAAAATGTTCACTATGAATTTTCTGTCAGGAGAAGTCTGAAATCTTTTTTTTTTCTTTTTCTTTTTCTTTTTTTTTTTTTTTCTTCTCAGTGTTTGATACAGTATAGTTAAGCACATGGACTCTGCAGTAACTGAATGGATGTTTTCCAGAAGCACACACTATATGTGGGCCTTGCCACTGAGGAAATGACTGCAGTGGCCCTGGGGCTGCTGAGGGACCGGGTCACTATGAGAGCCACTTGAGGAGCAGGCATAGCAGGAAGCCACCACTCTGGCTACACAGCATCGCATGGAATAATTCTGTAGCAATAAACTCAACACCTAGGATAGGGATCTTTTCCACATCTCAGACTGGGAGAATTGGGGTCAGTATTTCAGCCTGGGCCCAACAAACTGAGCAGTGACACTTTGATGCCTGAGCTCTCGCTCCCGACCCCTGCGGTCTGAGGTGAGTCTGAAGCCAGTAAACACCTGAAGGGCTCCCCTCACCCTGCTCTTTTCTCCCTTGCCTGTCCCTCAGATCTGAGTTTCCTGGCTTCCCTCTTTCCATCTTCACCTCCTGTGAAGTGCACACGTGCATTCACTTGGCACGGGCAAGTCAGACAGGAAAGAGGACTGAGCATCACGGAGCTGCACCAGGCCTCGAGAGACCCAAGTCCTATTTCTGACTCTGCCACTTTGTACTGAGTGACCTCAGGTAAATCCCAAACCCACTCTGGGCCTCTGCCTCTCCGTTTGCAAATGGGAATAATAATAGTTTTCTGTCTCCCAGGAGCAAGGCACAGGTTCTGGGAGCACAGAGCTGAATGTCACAGGAAGGCTGACAGTAATGTCCTATTCCAGGGCCTTGAAGCCCACAAAACTTGTAGTTTTCTTAGCATTCATCCCTATAGATCTGAGCCTCCCAAAAGCCCCTCTCTTTTTGTACTCACATGACGAAATCACTTATCAGCCATTTCACTGCAGCTAGAAAGGCATAGATTGGCTGGAGAACAAAAGAAAAAAAAAAGAGAGAAAGAAAAAGAGAGAGAAACACCATAAAGACCTGGTCAGAGAATTTCTAGTTGTTGTGCAGGACCCCACATATCAGACCAGTTCCCTCCACTGCTCCAAACTCTTGAAGATGGTCTGGAAATTCGAAGTCTGGGTGTCACTGGAAAATGCTCAAAACACATCAAAAGGCAGTGGAGCTGCCTTGCTACTAATAATATCCTCTCACCCCCTCCCAGGCAGGGTCAGGGAGTTTATCACAAATGTATGAAGGACTTTGAAGATATAATTGCTGGATGATTTCTCTCCAGTATGGATGACCTTGAGAGCTCAGAGCAGGAGAGAAATACAGCTAAATGGGACACCACAAGTTTCGGGTGCTTTTATATTCTGATGGCAAGCGGTGTTTCTGGGACAAGCTACAGTATTGTCCAGGAGTTACTGTTATCTGCTATTGATTATGCTTGACTGTGCTTTTATCCGGCTTTCCCTCAAAATGGCATTTCTACTTTCATTTTCTTTCTTTTCAGCTACAAATTGAAAATTCATCATTGTGCCAGAGGCAACACAGACACCTTTTCCTCATGGTGATGATGTCTAATTCTCACCTCTCTCCTATTCACCCCTTTTCTTCAGCCCCAAACCAGATATAGAACACAAGATAATTTCAATTACTGCTAACTCCCTTATCTTCAACCAAAATAAACCAGCAAATGGTAAAATGTATAGATGGTTGGGAATTGGGTTGATTTTTTTCTATGAACAGTGTGTATGAAAAATGTACTGTTTTGATGCCTTACTTTCTGAGGGTTTTGCTAGGAAGGGAAATGGAGAGATGAGAGCTGATTTTTCAAGCTGTTATTCTCCTCCATCATCTTCCCTGATTAACAGTTTATTTTTTTGGCATTTCTTTCAATATCAAAATTCTATAGGCTATGATCAAGCAAATATTTTTAATACTATCAAAATATATTATCTATCCTCACCAGGCTATTAGTTGCTAGTATAGCAACTACTGAAAACAAACAAACAAACAAAACCCCACACTATTAAAAAGTAGTATTTTTTTGAAAATACTTTTTAGTAGGAAAAAATGAGTCATTCCATTAAGACCTACTTCTAGCACACTACATTACAGGCGTTTAAAAAATGAACATAGAATAATAAACACATTCCTATAAAGGGTTGCTTTAACTAGTTTGATCCAGATTAGTTTTGGATTAATTAGTTCTGTCTTGCAAGGCCAGGTTAGGAAGGTAGAAGAGGATGAGATTATTAGGCTGTGTCAGAGTAAGAAGTGACTGCATCTAAGTACTGGTGAAGCTGTTGACTCTGTCACTCAGCCTTTTTCTGGGCTATCACATCTTCTCCCAGCTTTAACCTTCTTCCCAGTTACTCAAGTCTACTTGATCTTCCGTGAAAGACTGATGACTTTGTCCCCAATGCTCTGATCATTTGCAATGAAACTCTCCTTTCTGAGTAAAACAATGTCCTATAAAAGTAATTCTGTCCCGTTCCACTGCAATTTGGTTTCAGGTTTCCAGCAATCTGACATAGTCTAGTTTCTGCCCTCTCCATGGTCCTTCGAATTTTCAGTGAGATTCTATATACCAATAGGGGGCTGAATTGGGACCATTGCTAGTGGCTGTCACTGCCTCAGAAATCTGCCTTAGTTGAAGCTGGGCATCGCCATCACTTGAAAGCCAACAGCTACGAAGCTCTTTTGGGGCACGTGCTTCATCAAGGTGCTGAAGATGCCCTAGCAGAAAGCCTCCACAGCCCAGCCCGAGGCTACGTGCAGAGAGATACATACGCTGAGCAGAGGCCGGGCTCCGCTGTGGTGGTGGTAGGGCGTTTTACACATTGCTTGATAATCATACATTGTCACCCTACAATTGAAACAGAACAAGCAAGCAGTCAAAAGCAAGTAAGGCAAGTGCCTCTGAGACATTCATGTCAGTGTGCACTACTTTCTTCCTCTGTAGACCCCATTCTTTAAAAAAAAATCTGCATAGAAGAACTCAAGTGGTGGCCTATTTGCAGCCCTCTCTGCTCTTTGACCATTTCTGAATTTTGAAAAGGGAAATATACAAGCCCCAGCTTAATGTAACTGGGTCAGTGCAGGAGCAAATGTGTGCCTAACTTCAGATGCTGAACAATGCGGACTCTGGAAGAGGAAAATTATAATTGTATCATCTGCCGCAAGCCTCCCTAGGTCCTGTTTTCAATCCACTGAAATTCTCAGTTCTGAGAACCCTCCACCACTGAGGCTGTGGAATGAAAATAACAGTGGTATTTTTAAGAGACAGGAAGGTTCTCAGCTAGCTGCAGTGCTACGTCTGGAGGGGCGTCTCAGCCAACCACTCATAGCAAGGCTTTCCAAGTGGCAGAGGGAACTGATTTCACACAAAATGCAAGGAAGTGTTTCCTTTGCCTTAGAAATGGCAGTGAAGTAGCTGCTCCCTGGCAACACAAAGCTTGGGAAATACTGCACCCGACAGTTCTTTGCAGCAGGCTGAAGGGCAGAGATGCAAAGGAACAGGAGGCACAGTCATGATAGTTGTGCAAGCAAGGGGAGGAGGGCACGCAGGCAATGGAGCTCTTGTAGGAAAATAAGAGCCACATGCAGCAGCTCAGGCATCCTCGCCCTCCCCAGCAGTGTTGCTTCCAGAGTCTGATACACCTTGCTCCACACACCAGCAAAAAGCAGGGGACTAGCAAAGATCCACCACCTACTTACCGCTTGAACATGCCCATATTTAGCAGCTGGGTCATTACTGATCCATCCACTGCACCAAAAAATTTTCCAGTCTGCAAGCACAAAAAAGAGGAATAAACTGTCAATAGTAAAATTTCCAAGTGCTCTAGTGCTTCAGCTGATACAGTCTGTCTAGACACTGAAGACCCTGCTACCTACTGTACACAGCAAGCATTTTAAAAGGAGTTTGGCCCTTGTCTGGCTAGGAGGCTTGAGGCAGGACTTTCCTGTGCTGCCAGTTGGGTATTCTGCACCACTCCCACTGTGCATCAGAATGATTTTGCCCCTGCAGAGCCTGATAGAAAAAGGCAGGCTTTAAAGGTGCAGAGAACCAGGCACATTAATTCACCTGGAACCTGGGTTCTCTTGTGAGTTTTTGTGAACCTATGTTCTCTGGATCTGAAATCTTAAGTCCCTTCTGCTTGAGCCTGCTCTGCAAGCTCGGGGCTGTAGTGCCCTTGTAACCCTCTGTGGCCCAGCCACCCTCGGCTAACTGACTCACTATGCCTAAGAGCACAGTGCAGATTTATTTAGGGAGCACAAGAAATTTCACAACTCACTGTGGCGCAAGTTCCAAGGATGTAGTAGTTTTAAACCCAAACAACATATCGCGAACTGATTCATCTTCCTAGTTAGTTAGCACCAGACATTTTGTACTAGTACAGTCAAAGCTATTGCCCAGGCTGTACCCGAGCAGAAGCTGCATTTGGGGGGAGCAACAGTGCCCAAATTCTGCTTGCATTTCTGGCCTAGAAGTGGGGCTTGTTGCCCTCTAGTTTCATTCATATCTTAGACCTGATAAACCAAGTAGGGTCACAAGCCCAACTCTGGACACTACCACAATAAAGACTTCCTTCACTGAATGACAGTTCTAGCTTTCCTGATTACTAAAGAAGTATAACAAACCTTTTTCAAAAATGCTCCTATTCTGCCAAGAACACTGCTTTGTTTGCAAGCAAGTAAATAAAATACTTGTAAATTATTAAAATATAGATAGAGATCTGTCTTCTGTATGCTGGCTCAAGGTTCTTGACCCAGTAAATAGCACCCATCTGATACAGAACCATATAGAAACATTTATGTAGTCTATGAGGGGACATTTTACTTTACAACTGATAGGCTACCAGTTCTTTAGCAGTTGACAGATGATTTCATTTATCTGAGTGGGCCATTTCCACTAAAAAAAGCCTTAGGCAGCTTTACCTAAGATCATATGGTAATCATATAACAGTAGTGTTACATGGCTATGAGCCTCCTCCCAACAGGCTTTAGAAGGTGTTTCATTGCGTAAATCGATACGTGACATCAACCTTCCTTTCGGCTTTTGGATTTTAATAATCGCAAGCATAGCTGAATGCGTCTGAGCAAGCGCTAATTTTTTCCACCTCTCCAGCTCTTTCAAGCTGATTATGATGGTTAGGAGGCCAGCTGCCTGCATTTAATACCAGTCTGCAGCCACCGCCGGAGCAGTGGGATTTAGCACAGCCCAGTCTCCAGCTGGTATGGCAAGGGCAGAGTGTCACTGCGGGACTGCACTATCCAGAGACATTGATGTTTGACTGAATTTCTGCTGGGAGGGCCTTATTCTTGCTGGTACAAGGGGATGTTTGTGTAAGTAAGCGTAAGACCTAGGGAATGGGTACAGAAAAGCATCAGCAAACTGACATTTAACAGAGATTTAGCCATCCAAAGCTAAATGCTGGTTTAGGTTCTCTGTGCGGTAGTAATGCACAAACCTACTACTTTGCGCAAGCCAAAACAGTTCTTTATCGAGGCAACATTTTGCAGAGCAGCTCTCATTACAGCCTCCTGCCTCCAGTGTCTGTCTGCTGCTTCTGCAAACATCCCTCTGCTGTGTTCCTCCTTCCTCAGCTTGGAGCAGGTTTCTGCAGGCCCCTGCGATTTCAGAGATCCACAGAAGAAAGAGTCACCTCCGACATCCTGGCACGACACGTGGAGTGTCACAGCAAGCAGCTACATCCCGGAGCCCACTCGCAGCTGGCAGGATGCATCACTGCTCCTGCACGTATCTCCATCCACCCTTGCCCGAGCACTAAGCAATCCACACAGAAGACAGTTTGTTTTGTGTCTGCTCTGATGCTGTCCATGATCAGGAATTACCATTGCTGCCCATCTTGTCAAATCCAGTGCTGGGGAGTGGGCTGACAAGTCCTGGCGGGGTCTTGGTCTGCTATATCCTGCCCCTTGTCCTGGGAGTCCCACTTGGGCACTGCTGGCAGCATTATCCTGTGAGATGCCTCAGGGAGAAGGCAGAGGTCCCAAAGAAATGCTCATATCGAGTGAGGGGACACCTGCATGCTGCATGTGGAGAAATACCAAGACCTGAGCTCTGCAGATGTGCATTGGGCATCTGTTCTGATCGGTAGCAAATGCTAGCTACAAACGCAGGGGCAGTCACGAGGCACCCACAGCAACATGGGCAGAGAAACCCTGTCGTGGCGCAGGGCAGCTCTCAGGCTGCGGGGCTGACAGCAGGCGGGAGGGCTGTCTGCATGGCCCATGCTGGCTGGGACGCAGCTCTGCACCGCTGTGCGCAGGACGAGCTCGCCTCGTGTTTTGACAGTGCTGGAAAGTGCTCCCCTGGCACAGCCCCTGCGGCAGCAGAGCCTGGGCCTGTCAGATATTTTCCCTTGCTTTTCTGCCCCAGATTGCCTGGTCTTCTCTCCCACCCACTCCTCTTTCATTCTCTAGCTATTAACTCTTTGCTCCCTCTGCGATCAGTTTGGATGGAGGATTAGTCCGAATTAAGAGATTACCCATTCTTTTCCAAGTAATCCTGCAGGGAGCTTCCATCTCATCAGTCATTAAAACCCTGAGTCCCTCTTTCTTCTGCAGCGGTGCCTGGCTGTGGGTAAGCTCCTTGCCACCTCCCGGCCGTGGTGATTAGAGCCAATCCCCCAGGCCGAAGGCAGCGGGAGGCAGAGCCTGAACGAGGTTGCGTTCAGAGTGGTTGTGTGCGGAGCCCCTCTTGCTCCCAGCGCCAGGAAGGGCTGCAGGGCTGGGAGCAGGCTGAGCGCAAGGCAAGCACCGTAGTCCAAAGGGAGTGAGAAGAGAAACACAGCCAAGGATCTTAGCCCCTGGGGGAGCTCTCAGCCCTGGCTGTTCCTATGGGTGCCTGAAGGATACCCGCACCTCGGCACCTCTCCTCTGTTTCTATCTATCTGGAGCGGCACCCTAGGAAGCAGTACAGCCACATCTTTTCCTGACATGAGGCAGGTTCCTTTGCTGCCTTTCTCGGGCAAACACCCCTCACATTGGAGCCACAGTGGCCTCTGTGGCACGGCCAGGCGGGCAGCCTGCGGGGACCCACATGAGCTGCTGTGAACCAAGGTCTGCTGTGAGGCAGGGACTCCCGCACAGCTGCGTGTCGCGGCGACAGCTACCAACCCCGGCTGCAGACCCAGTGCTGCTGCTGCCGCCTGTGCACTTCCCGGGGTGGGCAGCTGCCGCCCGAATTCCCCGTAGGGGATAACAGCACAGACGCCCGTGGTGCCACTGGGGAGTGGGAGCAGCAACCAGAGCAAGATAAGGAAGTCATATGGGAAGGAGAGTGACGGTGAGCTTCCCAAGGTCAGCGGTGGGGACCGCTAGAGAAGCTGCCAGTATTGGTGCCTGCCAAAATGCCTGATCTTGGAGGCATGTGGATGATGTTTATAATTTACCCAAATCCACTGTAATGCCAGGTTCTTGCTAGTCAGATCTTTCAGAAACCATTAAAAAAAAAAAAAAGGCAAAAATCCATATGATGCAGAAAAAATACAGTGACAGGATGGTGGTGCTGAGAAAGGGCAATAGATATGGTGCCTGAAGGACGTGGTTGCCTATTTGGACACATGCAGCGGCACTCGGTAAAGTGCCTTTGAAACTGCCATGGTGCTCAGAGCAGGAAAAAGTAACTCCTGAGACTAAAAGGGCCAACACATGCTCAACACACAGTAGGACTGACTCCCAGAGCAGGGAGCCATTTCAACTCTCATTTTCCTCCTTTTATTTTTCAAACTTTGCTTTTCTTGGTCCTACAAGCCATTGAACAGACACTTCTGCTTAAATATCCATTGTGTTAGATAGGTCACTTCTTTTTTTGTGGAAAACAGGTTGGTTATTCCTTGAAATATGCATTATTTAATATCCATCAGTACCACTGCTGGGTACTACTGCCTTGCTGATTTGCTTTGCTACGCCTGTCTTATCAATTCTTATTTGGTGTCTCTAAAATTATCGTGTAGCATCTGGAGAATTCACTATGTCACCTTTCTCTTTTGCAAGCAGATTAATGAATATGGTAGCCAACAAGAGTCCAGATGTGAAACTACGGGACACACTGCAGATGTTTTGCATTCTATTCTATTGCTATCCTGTTTTATTCCTCTTCTCCAGTCTTATGGAAATTTCAATGAAATAGCACACTATTGCTAGCAAAGAAAATGCCTCATTTTCCATTTCTTCTGTAAGATAGCTTTTGCTAGGAACTTGCTGCTTTGTTGTTCATGAGTCTGTTCCAGCAATGCCATTTTCTGACATGGTTTTTTTTTTTTGTGGTAAGTTTACCAGAGGGCAGAAAGGGAGAGCTAAACCATGAAGTGACTGCTTCTGTTGCCTTTGCCCAAGGTGAACAGGTATCACATCACAAATTGCTCCCCTTGAGCTCTCTGGAATTGGTTGTGGGAAGTACTGGCAGGAGGAGAAAAGAAATCAACTTTTGCCACTATATTCTTATTAATGCTCTGACTCTTTCCCTTACTCTTTTGCTCCTATGAGTGTAGCAAGTCCTCTTTGCAATTTAAATATTTTTTTCTTCATTTTTGCCTTTGGCATTTTGCTCTTACTATCCCCTCAGCTTCCTTTCCTTAAAAACACTTTTTTTTTTTTTTTTTGGCTTAAGAGCCTCTCAAAAGTGCTGCTACCTTTCCTTCCAGTTTCAGGGCATGCCTGCTGTCTAGGACTCTCTTAGATCATCTTTCAGTAGGATCTATGGTGAGGGCAAAGCTCCTAATTTCCTCAATTTATATAAAAAAGACATTTCAGCTGGCTCCTTATTTATCCTTGCGAACTCCTTACTTACCTAGACATGCAGTCACTATGCCTGGAGGCCTTCCCCTCACCACACATTTGAATTTAATCTCCCTTTGGCCACTCTTGGTGCAGAACTCAGCTATATTTGTTTTACGCAGCTCTGGTGTATTACTTAGAAATAGCATAGAGACAAGCACATTCTCCTCTTATGCTCTTACCTCTGCAGGTCTTTTGGAAATGAGTATAAAGCCATTATTGTCAATGAGGAAGCAATTCAGAATCTGCAGAGATGAAAGAGAAGCAACATTAAAGATGACTTTTCCATGGTTTTCTGTTACGTACTGCTACGTGCAGGGTGAAGCAGTGCGGATGGGCGCTTACAGCAACTGACTCAGCCTCAGCATTTCCATGTCTAGCCCTGTCACTCAATTGCAGCAGGCTTTAGACAATTCATTTTTTGCTCTCTGTCTCTATTTTGAGATATTCTGCCAGTGAGCTGTTTGTGACAGAGATTTTTTCTTGGCATGGCTGCACGCAGGCCTAGTGTACAATGACCTGTACTTACACAGACCATACATGCTGTAGGAAGTGACAGGGTATTTGGAGACAATTGCTCTTTAGTAATAAAGTATTTTTAATCTTCAGATTTCATAGTTTTACAAACAGTAATGAAATAATTTATCATTTTTATTTTGTGAAGCAGGAAACAGAGCCAGAGTTTAGATAGAAATCTTTAGGTCTCACAGCAAGTCAAGAGGGAAAATTAGGATCTGAAGCAGATCCTAGATTAACACAGGATGAAAATCCTCTGGTGACTCGACCCTCCGGGCAGAGGGTACCTGTCTCAAACACACCTGAGATCAATATCGAAGTAGTGGCATAAAGGCAAAGAGGCAGGGGGGAACTCTCTTGAGCAGGCCTGGGACCCCCGTGGGACAGGCTTAAAAAAGATGGAGTCTCCTTAGAGTCATTGGCTGCAAATCACATACCCCTGGCTGAGCTCAGCTGATCTCTTAAGGTGGATGCTGATACCAGGAAAGACCTAAGCTGCACGTTTGTGTCAATGGCCTGAGGTCTGGTTCCGTCTGTGCAGCCCCTTGTGAGGAGATGTTGAGCAGTACTTGGTGTGGGGGGAGTCAAAGGCCTCCACAGAACAGGTAATCATTCCCATTGCAGGTATAGAGAAGAAATCTGGGAAACTTACATCATCCTGACAGCTTAGTGGACAGGCACCATCAAAGGCACTGCACTGGAAAAGAAAGGCAGATATTAAGTCGTGGCATGATCTCAGCTTACAGTCTCCATCTTGGCAGGGCTGAGCAAAAGGTCTCTGTACCAGCATCCCACTAAGCTAAGTTAGCTGGCATTTTGAACTAAAGCTTTATGGCTTGCACAGGAGGCACCCACCAAGGAAACCTGTTAGTGCCTCTGCACATTCCCCACACCATGATCCTCCCTGAGTAAAGGTGCTGAGGGCTCCAAGCCTGTGCCAGCCTCGTGTATTGCTCTAAGCAGCTCCCCGTGCTCTTTCAGCAGGTACGGCGCTTATGAAGGGGGCAGCATGAAGCTCCCCGGCTGTGATAACAAAGGTTACTGTGCATTGTCAGGAAAACAGCATGTGTTTCACTATCTCCTAAAAACTAGACTAAACACATGTATGGTATTTTAGTTCAGGATTTTTCTTGGCCATTTTTTTTTATTGTTGCTGTTGGTTTCTTTATTCTCTAGACAACTAATGATAAAATAGGATGTGAATGGTGCTTGTGTGGCCTGAGGCACCATCCATTTGTTTCATTTAGGATTTATGTGTAGCAGAGTTGACATGTGTTTCACAACACTGAACTGAATGGGGACAGGAGGGGTTAAGTGGTGAGTAACAAAGCCCTTCAGGTGCTTATTGATTTCATAATTGTTCCGAGTTTGCGGTGGCTGCATGTGTCTGTCTCTTTGTGTTATTTTTTAATGCTATTTTCACAAGGAGCTGAGGCAAGAAAGCTGACATGGTGTTGCCATTTTCGTACATGGGGTCCCCTTCTTGCCAGAGGTTTTCCAGGGTCAGGGAAGGACACTGATGTGCAGCATAGCCTGGCTGCTCTCAGTCAGCTGCCTTTCACTGTTGCAAAGCTCCTATATACAAATCCCAGCCCCCTTCCTGAATGAGGCTCAATAACAAGAGGTGGAACTGTCATTTCAAACTAAAATGGAGCCATTACTTTCAGGTACATTTTGTTTCCCCTCATGCAGGACATCTGCAGGACTATACAGCATTTTTAGGTTTCAAAGGAAGCTCCATGGTGTTTATTTCAAGCTCTGTGGCTTTGCAATACCCCATCCTTATACTCCAGCTCTGACTGGCTCTTTGAAGCCCTAAGGATGGTGGTTTAAAGACCCTCCTTGGCCCAATGCCATGATGCTAAGTTGCAAGTCTAGTCTCACCCTAACTGGGTTATTTCATCTCCCTCGATATAGCGATTGAAAGTAGTGGCCTTTTCCTTTATTTCTGATGGGTTTCCTCCTTTGGTTGTTTGAGAAATATGGCCATAACAAACCAATATTATTGCTAAGAAATACAGATCCAGAGCTCAGAAATCAGAAGAGAAACCCGAGTGCAGCAGAAAGGGTCACTGTCCCTCAGAATATCTCACAGTGTCTCAGCAGTGTGAGGACTGATCCTCATATCTGCTGCTGAGGCCCTGACCTGGCAAAACTCCATCAGTCCCCCCTGTACAAGGCTACGTTTGCAGCAAGGGGAACAAGATGAGAAGCCTGCTTGAAAGTGCAGACAGCTTGCAGAGAGCCCTGGAGGAGGGCATAGCTGAACCTGAGCTTGTTGCTTGCTTTGAGACCACTGCATCTACTGCCTTATCAGCACAGCTCCCTCCTTGGAGAGTAGCTCCCTCGCAGCGTTCTCTTGTTCTTGGTCAGGCTTCTGAAATGCTGCAACCCAGAGCATTTTCAGCTTTGCCAAAGACACTTAATTACTGTGAAGACAAATAGAGCCTGTGACAGGCTTGGCCTGTCTCCAGTGATTACAGATGAGGGACGGTCCCTGTATTGCACTGGCACACAAACTGCACAATTACGAAGCAGAGACACACTTCGTGGGGCACGCCGGGATACCTCCCCGTCCAGCACTTTTGTCTACTTACATCACTGTCATTGGGCTGGGAGGCAGGAGAACAGCGTGGACATCCAGAGCAGCACCGCGTGCATTGACAAGGGAGAGAGAAAACAAAATCTGCTAGTCATTGCCCTGTCAAACCACAGTCATGTGCTAAGAAACCATATGGACTTATTGCTATAGGCATCTATGAGGACCACGGCACACAGACGCCTGGCACACAGGCATCCTTTTAGCTTCTTTAATAAACCTCCTCGGTTTCACTTAACACTTGAAATGAGAGTGTGTTGTGTCTGCGTGGGAACTGCCCGGTTATAGCCCTCAGGAGATTTTTAAAATTAAGCTCTCTGCCAACACTTTAGGATGTGCTCGCACACTTTGCATAAGTCCTTTTAGCTCAGGTTAGGTTTATCTTAGGTCTCAATCTCAGATCTGCTACGATGCCACCTCCTGCTACCACGGACAACTGTGGATTTTTCCATTCTTCATGTGTTCTCTGATGGTGATCATCTTCCTGCTCTTGCGTCACCACACAGTCACCTTATGACAGTTCCCTCTTTACATCAGGGACCTGTTTCTGTTGTGTACTGCTTTAGTCCAACAGGACTTTTTTCCCCAGTACAGTCCCCCAAAAGCAAAATCTGAGGGAAAGCCCCTGAAGAGTAGCAGAGAAGTACTTCATTTTTCCTGCCTTGCAGGCAGGAAATTATTGTTAAATTGTTGTACTTCTCTTGGTTAAATTATTGTACTTCTCTTGGGTCAGCGAGAGTGTCTAAAATCAGCACAACATGGAATGCTTATCCCTAGAGCAAATCATTTTTATTTTGGCAAGCTACTAGCATTTTGTCCCCATTATCAAGATGATAAAACAAGGCAGTAGATTTTGTTTTCTGCATGTCCAGAACTGCAGATTTCCACGAGGTTTCTGAAAGGCTGAATGAGCAGTAGTGCACTGCCACAATTCAATGTGTCACAGGCAGCAGAACTAATGCCAGGCCAGGATGCCAACACCGTCAACACAGCATGTGCGGAATAGATTCATGGCTCAAACAGCATTAGCGCCGTCCATGGATTAGAGAAATGTGTGATTTCAAACTAATCTATTCCATAAATCTTTTAATATACATCTCATTGAAGCTGCTATCGAAATGCCATCGTACATGATGCAACCTGGCAGCGGCCTAGCTGACAAAAAACATTCAACTGTCTCTCTGAGTGACTGCTGATGCTCCTACCTGTTGCATGGCCATCCAGAACTTCCGTTGGAGCAATTCCAGCTTAATTTGCACACCCACCGCTATGAGAAATAAAAGGGGAAGGATGAAAAGAGGAATGTGAGAATGAGAGAGAGAAAGATAAACACAAATTAGGAAAGGAGAGGTAAGTATTTGTCCAAAGTAATGGGATGGAATTGCAATTGCAACCTGCTTCCAAGTGTAAATGATAAGCACTGACGGATAAGCACTGAGTCAGACTGTCAAGTGAGAGTCAGAAGTTTAACAAGGTAGGGGAAAAGGAGATGTTGACTGCTGCACTGAAGTACTGACACCTCCCACCCACTGAACACTGCAGAGATACAAACAGATTAACAACAACAAAAAATACAAGGGAGCGAGCGTGAACTTTCATCTTTGTCTGTTGCAGATTTGTCAGGCTGGAATGGCCTTTTATGATTGTGCCAGGCTCATCTGCTACATAATACAGGCTAAATCAGAAAAAAAAAAAAAAAAAAAAAAAAAAAACAAAAAAAAAAAAAAAAAAAAACAGGCCAGTCTGAGGATGGAATTTGAATGCCCACCCATCTCAAGAGGTCTGAGACCATGGTGATTTAGATAGTCATTAAGCCACTACAAAAGCAGAGAAATACTAATGCCTCATGAAGAAGTGTGTAGATCAAAACTGCTTAGCTACCTGATGCCAGCCTATTGCACATTCCTGCAAGCAGAAGTGTGTGTGTGTGTTTTAATGAAGTGCATCCCTATTTTTTGGCTTAATCTCTGTTCCTTTCCCAGTATCATGTCCCTGAAGTGAGGCATAACTGTGTTAGAAAAAAATGTGCAGGGCTTCCCTGACAGAGTAACACAACTATCCCCTGGGTAGGTTGCCTGCAAGTACGTATAATAACCAGTGCAGATATGCACATTCTAGCACTGTGACAGAGGAAAAAACAGGCCAGTGAAAGAGAATGTGAAGTGAAATGAGGGAGAAAAGAAAGTAAAGGGAAGGAGACTCTGAGCCTCTTTTCAGAGCCACCAGCATCAGACAGATGATACCTTCTTCTGGTTCTGTAGATTTCTTCTGAATTAGCAGGAGCTGCATGGGGGGAATGGAACATCACTTAGGATCATTCAGATCTGGATCACACTATACACTATGTGGATATTTTTAAGTTACAGTCTGATGCTCTAATTCAGCTGGGTAAGAATGAGAAGCAGAGTATGCTGTATTTTCTTGCGGCATGTACAGAAAACCTGGCAGCTGGCATCAGCTGGAATCACAGCCATGTTGCATCAGCTCTGCCTGTTATACCAATGTCTGTGTCCCTCTTGTCACATTCCCATTGCTGGTTCATCTTACAAAATCCCGTTCATAGGTATGTTTCTTAACCAGTTCTCCCTGTTGCAGAAATGGTCTGACTGCCTTTAAGTGGAGTAAAGGGGTTATTTTGTATAGCAGCCTCAAAGGGCACAAACCAGGCAAGATACAACGTTCACCTGAGATCATCCATACCTGTGAGAAAGGACATAAAGTGAGGAGAAAAGATGGCGCTGAGTTCAGCCCTGGAAAAGAGTTAATGACTTCAGTGCGCAGGCCCAGTTTGGCTTGCCGCCCCCAGAGACCAAGTGTTGCCAGTTGGCAAATGGTGCCCTGATGTGAGTCCATTGAGGTGCAGCAGGTCTGATTTGGTGTGTAGCTTTCAGTAAATTCCCTGCTATTATTTAGAAGTATCTACAGCGAGATCTTTTTTCTTTTTTTTTCACAGCAGATCACACCGGTAGGATTAAGCATATCCTGGGACATGCAGATTATATAAGACATAAGGAAAGGTTGGTATCTAGAAAACTAAACTTGCAAAGCAGAGACTTACTGAGCAGCTGGTGTTTTTATAAGCAGGGACATCTATCCAGAAATAATTTCTGAAAGGGATCTAAGATCCCACCAAGGAGAACCACTACCTCATGCTCCTCCACTCAGGGGTGGAGTGGCTGCTCCTGGCAAGAATTAGGAGAATCTTCTATGTATTCAAGTGCCATGAGGGAGCCTCCCAGTTTAGTAATGGATAGGTGCCTGGTGAGTACCTTCTGGCCAGTGTAAGGAGAAAGGAGGAAGGCAACATCTCAGTTTAAGTAAAGGATGAGAGGGAGGAAACTAGAATAAAATCCTCTCTGCTTGTTCCAAACCATAGCTGAGAGATAATGAGCCCTTTTGCTCTGGTGGCAAAGTGCAGGCTGCAGGAGCAGAATGATCCAAGGTCCAGGAAATTCCGAGTGGCCCTGGTGTGCAGCACAGCAGCAACCATGTAGCCCTTGGAGAGACTATGGCTAACAGCTTTCCTCCTATCAATGCCCAGATACCCCGAGCAGCACAAGGACAAGTAGTGCTGCACAGCCTGCGCTTGGCCAAGCCGAGGAGCCCCCAGAGCCGTGCGCGGTGCCCAGTTGAAGTGGGAGCTGCTGCATCCTGGCATGCTTGCGCAGTGTGCAGCATCGGCAGCTCTGCCCTCCGCCTGCTCGTGCCTCTGTGCAGCATTTCTCACGAGCTCATCCTCTGCTTGGCTGCCGGTCTGCCTGCCTTCCCTGCCTCGGCTCCTGGAGTAACCATATGCTGGTTTTATAATGCGCTTTCCTCAAGATTTAATGCTCTGGCCTAGTACACCACAAGAAGGCATAATGAAGAGCCATAAGATTACATCCCGGTGACTGCTCATCGAGATGGACCTCGTCATCCAAAAACCTGTTTGCATGGTGGCTGGTGTGAGTTTAAACAAAAGCTACAACGCCAAATGGAGCAGAAGAGCCCTGCCTTTTCTGTCCATCTTCACTCTCTCTTTCTTGAAACTGAAATATTTCAATTTTCCTCCTCAAGCCAAAACAAGTTGCTCTATTCAGTCTAAGGAAAGTCCATTAATTTTTTACTTAAAATAACTTCCAGACAAATTAAAAATAACAAAAGCCCAAATCAAAGGCAGACAGCCTACAGTACTGGAGTTCAGAGAAGAGGCTGTTAAAGTGCATCAGCAAAAATATAAAAAAATATAAAAAATGATCTTTGTAAGCTTTAGCTCCTGAGCATGCAGGATGAAGGCAAGCAAGAGGTTTGGTTTTGGAAGGCAGGTGGAAGGAGCCCTGGGAGAAGCCTCCCAGAGGTGATGGGTTGGATTTGGTGCCTCAAGACACCAGCAGGTTGTCTGCTGTGGGACAGGGGCCGCCTCTGCTGCTGCGTGGTGCAGCTACAAGCTGCGTGGTGCAGTTGGGCATCCTGGCTGCCCTCACTCTGCCCGCTGCACATCGGCTCCGGGGGAGAGAACCGCACGTGTAAGAGCTCCTCTTGCACTCATTCCGCTCCTCACAGCTCTTCCCCGCTCGCCCCTCACAGTCCTCAAGTTTTTCCAGAATTGCCAAGGAATCCAATGCCAGGACACACTCTGTTTGTGCACTAGGTGTTCCCCACGCCTGCTGTGCCAGGCATATTTTGTCTGCCCTCCGTGGGCTTCACAAAGTGCCTGTGTAACACGGTAACATGCAGCACTCTACGCCTGTCTCCCCACCGGGGTGCTGATGGCGAGTGGGCGTCTCAGCTGCAAGCCCCAGGTGTCTCTCTGCTTCCTCTCCTTTGGGCACCCGCCAGCCTCATCCCTGCACAAACCCGTCACACGGGCAGCTCGTCCCCTTCCCCTTGGCGCGCCTTTCTCCCCGGGTTGTTGTGATCAGCCACGGCAGCGCAGGGGGCGGGAGGAGGCGGCACTCGGGCTCAGCGCCTCGCAACCTGTGCTCGCAGCTTGCGCCGATCTGCCGGGCCCCCGCCCCGTGTCCCACGTCCCCGTACCCTCCTGGAGCCCTGGGCACCGCTCTGCAGAGGGCGGCGGAGCGGGGCGGGAGGCGGGAGCGCGCGCCGCCGAGGCAGCCAGCGAGCTGTTTGGCCAGCATGGGTTGAGAGGCGCCCAAATCCCGCGAGCTCCTTCCGCCGGCTGCCTCGGAGCGCAGCCCGCCTGCTCGGCGGGGCGATTCCTTGGCGGTGTGCGCGCGCGTTCCCGTGCGCGTGCTGCTGCCACCGCATATGTACCCCCAGCTGTCACTTCACAGCGCTCAGTCGCTCCCTCTGCCGCCTCCCTCTCTCTCCCCCTATTTATTATTTACAGAGGATTACAGTCCCTTTCCCACGCTGCCACCTAACCGTGCTGCTTCCCTGCTCGCCGCGCGGGGCGACTGGCTGGCGAGCGCGCAAGGAGACCCCCTGTGCCAACAGGGGTCCAGCGAGAACTCACCCGGCAACGGAGGGAGTTTCTGCAGGATTTGCTTTGGGATTTGCACAGGGTTCGCTGGAAGAGCTGGCTCACAGGAGGGTTCATCCTAGCCTGGGCACAGTAAGTACAGGCTCTCTTGTCCCTATATCCCCTCGGCTATGTGAGATCTTTCAGTGGGGATGCCCCCAAGGAAGCAGCTTCCTCAGGGAGGAGACTGGCAGGTAGGGACAGCACCGGTTGCGACGCGGTGCAGCGGAGAAATCCCAGTTGTATGAGGCTGAAGGGCAGCAATTTTCCTGATAGGGCAGAGTGACAACTTGGCCGCGGAGGCTGACGGTACTGGTTCGAGTCCAGTTTAAGTATGGGGAGCTGGGAGCGACTTCTCCCATCTGTGAAGGGCACCAGCACCATTAGCTACGGAACGGACAGCTGAAGTGCAGCTTTGAGGCCAAGTGCTTGGTGCAGTGGTGACTATTTGTTGGGCAGTTGCTGGTGACCCTGGCTCCTGTCCCCTCCTCAGCAAAGTGGGGTGGGTCTGACACAGCCGGTGCCGCTCACGGGACTGGAGTGGCTTTGCTAGGAAGCAGTTTGGTCTCAACAGCTGTCCTTAGGAGGAGAAACCTAAAATGGAGAAGTGAATGAGGGCTAAAATTGGATGGGGTGACTGACCCAAAATTCAGTAAACTGACTGTAGGATGTGTCTGTGTGTTTGTGTTGTCTGCGTGTATGTATTCACACATAGAGCTCACGGACGCGATCACAGGACATGATCCATGTCACAAGTGGGGCCAAAAATAAATCCTGAGTCGTTTCCAGAACCCCTGCAGGCTGAGCCTGTGATCTCTGAACTTCTGGGAGGAAGGCATACAACAAGGGATGGGGGTGAATACAGCACGGAAAGACTGAAGAGCCTTTTCCAATATTGCTACTAAGGGCAGCTCTGCCTGCGAGAAAAGGGGGAGGAGAAAGTCCTGAATGAGCTGATGTGAAGCCTCCTATGGATTTTGCTTCAGGCAGGAAAATCCATATGTGCGTGTTAGTCTGTGTGCATGCGTGTGTGCATACACACACATGTGGAGACACGTGCGCACATATATATCAAGCAGGGCATTTTTGCCTGCTTCCTCTGCTGCCTGCCCAGCTTATTACTGCCACTGCATCTCATTCTAATTAAGAGAGACATGCAAAATCGGAGCTCTCCTGGTCTGGGGAGGAGAGATGCTTGGAGTTGACACTCTAACCAGGTCATTACTGAAGCAGGCCCCGGGCCTGCAATTTGGATTGTCAGGTAGATTGAATGTGCAGGTTCCAGTGCATCTCTGGCTGGAACAGCAGTTAGCAGAACGCAGCGTGGCTCTGCTGCCGATTCCTGCTCTGCCGCTGAAGGATTGAGAGAAAAATTAAGAGCTCAGTTTGATAAGAGCTTGAGCAGCTGCTGTCCAGAGTGCTATTAAACAATTCATAAGAAGGAAACCCTTAAAGACAAGGTCTCTGTTAAAGGTACAGACGGACTTGTCACAAAGCAGAGGATATTTGTAGCTGTGAGGAGAAGGGAGTGCCTTTCCAGAACCTGAGACTATTTTTCTTCTGAGCTTTGTCACTTGGGCATGTTTGGGGAGACTGCATCCTCCTTTAACTGCTGTGGGCAAGACACATTTGCAAGGGAATTATTCCACATGAGAGGAAGGCTGGAGGGAGTTGTCTCCCTCTCAGACATCAGTGCAGTCATGTTGTCCACTCGGAGAAATTCATGGTAAATCCTCAGCAAAGAGGCTGTCTGCAAAGAGAAAGGGGGGAAGCCCTCTTATGTAATGTTTATGCCACATCATAGCTTTACCTTTGCTTCCAGCAAAGTTAGTGCCGCACGCTAGCAAGGTGCACGCAGAGCTTGGGTATCTTCATGAGCTGCTCTAGCCTCCTGCCCTTCCCCTGCCTTCCCGCACACGGAGCCAAAAAGGGTTTCTGGAGCTTGTGGAAAGTGCAGAGGCTGACAAAGGCAGAGCTGCCCCCTCAGCGAGGCAGCGTGGGCCTCGGCAGCACAGGGCCACGAGGACACCCCAATTGGAGGCTGGACCGGAGCATGGGTTAGCCCAGGGCAGGCTCACTCCTGTAGGAGGGTATGTCTGCGTAGGACTTCAGTGACTCTTCAGCATTTGCCTGTTGCTGATTTGGATGAAAGACCAAGCGTTTGTCCTCGCTTGCCATGTTTGGTTATAAGAAGACGTTTAAAGTGCTTGACATCTGTCCCAGTCCTGGGTGTCTCAAGTAATAACCCGAATGACCATACTGGGATGCTCCTGCAAGCTGGGTGCTGCCCTAAAATGCTACACCATGACACAGACTGCACTTCTCAGTGGGAAAGCACTGACGTTAGAGAGCCCTGGAGTGTTTTTGCCCAGGCTGCAGATTGTCTAACGTGAAAATAGTCTGTAACACATGCCCTATTCCTGCTGTAGATTTGCTGAAATACTTGCTCACAGAAATGCTTTTTGAGACTCAAGGCACCCTAATAACCAAGAAAAGTATTTGTTTCTGTGTGCTAGTTCAGGTTGAATGGATCGAAGAAGTTACTTCACCTGTGAGAGGTGGGATTACATGAAATTCTCTTTTATTCACATTGCAAATCAAGCACTTGAAAGTTAGGAAGTGCTGGGATCCAGGGCACCATGCCATCTGCACTGGCTTGCAGTCCTGCTATTATGATCACACACTGTATTTTCATTTGGCTGCCTTGTTCAGGGCACTGCATGCACAGTTCTCAGGGAGAGAAGCAGGGAGTTGTTATGATTTTGGTACTGTTGCGTGTGTGCTTGTTTTATTTGTTTATTGCCTGTCATCCAAGCCCTGCGGGCAATACATCATTATTCATTGCTTTGTGGTGTTCTGAAGATGTTCGCTGCTCTAGTTGCTTCAGAGATGATAGAGATTTTATTTTCCTGATAAGGGAATAGAATGGTTATTTTCCTTGCTGTTGAAGGGGAAAGAGATTTCCCCCTTAGCCACAGGTGAGGGAGCAGCAGGTGCAGGAGTGGAGCCTGGGACCTCTTGGCTCTTAGCGCCACTGATGCCTTGAGCCCACAGCAGCTCCCTGGCTAAGCTGTCAGCATTTTGCAGAACATCCGCTGTGAGTACTCAGCAGTTCTGCAAAATGGCCCCTCGGGTCTCCTGTTGGGCACCTGCAAAATTAGGAATGTGAAAATTGGCCGCCTGACAGAACTGTGGTTTAGTATTTTATGTTGACCATATAAAAATGGTCTCATTTATTACAACATCCTCATTGTTATCCTATGTATCATGAGTCCTATGCATGGAGTATGGGACATGGTCCTGTGGAAAAAATAAATAGTACTTGGTCAACATGCAAAGGCTGTGTTGTAATACATGTACACAAGTGGGTGAATTAAGGTCATGCAGGTATTACTAACACTTAAGTGCTCAGCTTTACAAATCAAATGGCATATTTTTCATATAGATTTTTTTTTTAATGAAGATGACACTTTGATTCTTTTTTTATGAATGGAAAAAAACACTTTCTCTTATCTAGATGTGGTAACTCCTTGTGCCCATCATGGGAAGGACTAAGACCTAAATTTACGTCTGGGCCACATAGGCCTAAGGTCCATGAATGCCTGCATGCAAAGGCTTCTTACTCTGAAATCAGGCCCTGAACTCATTTTGCTTCTTGCCCGCAGGAGGCTGCAGGACTTCCTGCCCCATGCAGTGTTCCCTCACTCGAGGAATAACATTGTGGGATCACACTGTGATTCTGAAGGAGAGCTGTTAGAAGAAACTTGGCTTAGCACTCACTGTTTGTGCTCTTTTTCTATTCCTGGCTAGGTCCTCTGATGCCAGTGCTCCCCAAAGCACAATGTGTTGTTGCTTCAATTTTGCTGCAAGGGGGCAGAGGGGCTGAAGGAAGATCTTGCTCTACACACTCACATTTAGTGATTCTGATGGGATATGGATGTTACCTTGCCTGTACTCTTTTCATGCCTGCAAACCCCAAAGAGAACTGGTCAGTGATCAGATCTGAAGATGTTCCCCAGGCTCAATGAGCTCTGCAGCATGGTGCATACACCAGTTCACATGGATCTGGGGAGCCATGCTGGAGCTCTGGCCAGCAAGAGCTGTCACCACCTCTTGTCGAGGCATGGGCAATGCTGCCAACTTCTAAAGCTTGTAAGCATATCCCAGTGATCCTCGGGCACTGCTGGTGCTCCAGGCAGCAGCCTGGACCCTGGGCAGTTTGCATGGACACTGATTGCAGGGAGGCCCCTCTTGGATGCTCTGGGAAGCTGATGGAGAAGGGGGAGAAGGAGAACTCCAGGGTCTCTTTTAACATGCAACACAGGACTCCTTGTGCCACGAGGGCATCCAAGTGAAACAGATCCATGCAATTCACTAAGGCAGAAAAAGAAATCAGCAGAAGGTCTTCAGAGTTCAGTATAAATGCATCATGTGCGAACAATGAGAGTCAGCTTTTCCTTGGGAAGTTTGCCAGGAGCTGTGAGTGTGCTGGGTCACTGATCCCCTTATGATAAGAGCAGAGAGGATTTTTACTGCTGGCATCCTGCACTCTGCCCCACCACTGCACACGCATGACTGATCCTTGCCCCATGAACATGCCAGGGGCACAAACTTGTGAAGTGAGACGGCACTAAAGTTCTGCCTCAATCCACAGCCTTTTCTAAACCCTCTTCCTGCTCTCCTCCAACTGGCAAAGTGGTGATGGGCCTGGCAGCTGATGGTCTGAGAGCCGGCAGCTAGGGGAGTGCACTCAAGGTGCTGGGAGAGGAAGAGTGAGAGTGACTCTGTCACTCAGCATCTTAAGTGGCAGCAATTCCATCACATTGGCTTCTCCACCATGCGGGAGCAAAAGTAACAAAGATTTACTTAGAAGAACAGGGAGTTTAGGGTCCTGGCATCTTTCAGCACACAGACTACATTAAGGAGCAAAGCCAGTTCCTGAGCAGACACTGGCAAAAATGAGGGCAAATAAACTTGCATGGGACAATTCATGTACTTGGGATCACCCAGATTTACAGATCATTGCATTCTAGAACCTAGGAAGCAAAAGGAGAAAGCTTTATGTTGAAGCATCTTGATCTTTGGATCAAGTAATATATAAAAAGGTTTTGTTTGTTTGTTTGGTTTGGTTTTGTGGGGTTTGTTTTGTTTTGGTTAGTTTAGAGTATTGATCTGGAAGCCCCTTGATTTGGCAGCCTGCTCTGTTTGATGAATCTCTCACCTAGCAGTCCATGGGCAGCGCTATGAACTGGGAACTACTTAACATTACCAGTTATTTTCATATCTGGTAACTAAATTCATGTTCTTCCATTTACTTACTCTGGGTAAGTAAATGTGTCTTCAATCTCAGACAGGCAGGGTCTCTCCCTGCTATGGATCTACTGCATCTTTAGCCCTTAATAAGAGACTGGGGCATCTCCATATTTCTGAGCCTTCAGAGAATCCTTCACAAATGTGGGCCCATTTTCTTCTTCTTAAACACACTGAATAAAACAAGAAAGAGATTATTTTGGGATCCTGAGTCCCATCCAGCTAAGAAGTGAGGAAAGTGTCTGTGGGGGTGTGGAGGGAGATGAGCACAGCAGAAGCAGGATTCTCCCACCAGGCCGCCCTCTCTCTCAGCAGCCTCTCACGGGCGGCCTCGGCCATATGCCACCAACCTACCCTCTACCCCAGGGGAAGTTTGGCGGAGTGGCATTTTAAATGCCAACACACTGCTGGGCACCCGTGAAGGGTAGAACTGGGGACGGGAGCAGGAGTGTGGCCTCCATTAGCCTGTTTGAGTTGGGAGTGGCTGCAGGCCTTCTGCCAAGGGGCCAAGGGAAGGGATTAAGGGCCTGAGCTACTACTGACCGCGGGATTAACTCTGGTGGAAAATTAAAGTTGTAGAGAAGGCTCTTCCCTCCACAACCGAGAGAGACAAACTGGGATTTGAATTAGAATTGGCAGGCCCAGTGACAAGCCACCACCCACAGCCAACTGTTCCCGGCTGGATCAGAAAATGTTAGCTCAGGCTCCATGTAGATTCCCCCTTCCACATCTTGTTTGGTTATCAGTTTTTGCCAACAGCATGAGAAGAACAAAAACATAACTCTGTGGCAAAAAAGAAAAAAGAGGAGGAAACTGAGTGAGCAGCTCACGCTCCCGAGCCCCCTCCCACTCCCTCACCTGCCTCCTTCCTCAGCGGCCTCCATTCCGCTAAATGAAACACGCACGTGGTCTGTCACGTTCGCTCATATTTGGAGAAGATGGTGGCACACACACGGCTGGATTTCTTCCTGTCAACTGCCCCCTCAGCTCTCCTGCGGCTGCTGCTCTGGGCCTCCTCCATATGCTGTGCTCCGGCTGCGCTGGGACTTCCCCGTCGCTGCTCCGCTGGATGCTGCTCCGCTCCGCTCTCCCCACCTGCCTTGGCAGCCTCCCAGTGCACGCTACTTCTCTGCAGCAATCTGGGACTTTCCCATCCATTCCCCTTCAGGTGCCCTGTGCCGTTCTTGGAGGGTTCAGTGAGGCCTCACGTCCCTGACATGCCCAGCCCCGCTGACCTCTCTCAGTCTCATTACTGTGAGCTGACTGGGTGGCTTGGCTTGGTTTGCAAATACTGTGTCTTGGCTATGGAAAGGGACTGGGAATCAGAAAAACTGGCTTCCCTCCTCCTTTTGCCACATGCTGACCAGAGATCAAACTTTAGGAAACCCCATAACTGGCCCTGGCAGCACTCCTTTGCTCTGTGCAACTTTGCTAACCCTGACAAATCATTTCTGCAGGACAAGAGAACATTTACCAGCCTAAGTGATCCAGGGATGCACTGGGTAGCTTTGAAAATCTGAGCGGGGAACAGATGTAGGCTCCCATTGAGGTCTTAAGAGCTGGTCACCTGAAACTTCAGGCAGCCAAATTTAGCAGCCATTTTCATCTCCTTCACAGCTTACCCCTCCATAAAATGGAGATAACATTGACCTTTCTTACATCGGTTTGCAGAGAAAAAACATCTTAACACCAATTGCAGTTGCATTTCAGAGGAATCTATGCATTAACATTTCTGCTGATCCGCAGCTTTCTGCCCCATGCACATCCTAGAGAACAGGGTGAGGTTATAATTCGCAGATAGTCAGTCAGGAACGTTGCAGGTCCCACAGCCACAGGTCCCTAACCACACCAAGCAGGTTTCATATGCTCTGTACTTACTTTGCAGCTTGCTCTGTGAGGTGCTTTGCTTAGCTGTGATCGATCGCTGCAAGTCAGATGGCACCATTTCTTCTGCAGCTGAGTTTCTAGTGTGAATTTAAAATGTGCTTTCCATTGACTGTGACAGTGCAACACTAATGAATCCTGAACACGTGCTAATAAATCAGCAAGTGCTGGAAATGAAGCCCCCAGCTATTTAGCGTATAACCTCACTGGGGCAGTGACACACGCTCTATGTTTCTACGGTGCTGCTGAGCTTGGCTGCCATCTCTGGGTGCTTTTGGAATCCAAATAAACAACTGAGGAGGAGCCACATTGAGACAAGGAGCTTAAGTCTGAACTCAAGTGGTCAGTAATTTGCTTGACTGACCTAGGTCGGTCAGGAAAGCAAGAATAGGTATCAATCATATCCACACCACCGAAATTCACTCTGGTAGTATCAGAAGAGGAGTAGCTGCTGCTAGGAAAACTCAACCAGATTATGTAATGAGCTTCCAATTTCTAGAATCAGACCACTGACCTTATATGTCTTCCTTTCCTTTGTGTGCAACATCGTGCCCTCCAAGGGCTGATGAAGGAACAGACACAGAACAGAGGGTTTTAATCACTGGACTCTGGGATCCTACTGCCCCCCTCCACTGTGGGGGCCACTTTGGGTGAGGCCAATAAAACAGGAATCCCAGAAACATCAGCTTCCCCAAGGAAAGTGGGGGGAAAAAAAGATAATCTCCTTAAAGCATCCTCCATGCCCTCCCTCACCCTGCTGGCTTTCTGATAAAGGCTAAAGCAGTTTAGCACTGGAAAGGGACTTTCCTCATCAAGAAGAGTGTGGGGGTGGGACGAATGCCTCCTCTAAGTTCATCACTGGCATCTGCTGTAGCTGCTGCCACCTACCCCTTCGTAATATAGGTCACCCTCACGCCCTGACTATGGCACCAAGCCAAGCCGTTAAAGGAGTCTGATCCTGGAGCCGTGAGCTAAGGGTTAGTGCAATGATCAGAGACAGGGGGCTGGACTCTGCTGCTGACACACACCTCACACTAGTGACATTCTGGGAGAGTTGCCTGTCTCTATAGCCTCAGTGTCCCTAACTGGAACACGGGATAATTCTACCCACTTCCCTAGAGCAGAGGAATTACAGGCTAAGGTCTGAACCCTACTTCACTCTGTGCTGAGTATTCATGGTGCTGAGTATTCATGGAACTTAGTGGAAACACAGGCAGCTTTTCTGGAAACCATGGCCCACAGGTTATTAAATATATAGCATTAACAACGACAACGCAGACAACCATGGAAAGAGCCATTTGTAAAGCAGATGGAATGCTTTGGATAGAAGGTGCCTTAGAACTGGGAAGTGTTACTAGAACAGTATCGGGATGCAGTAAACAGAGTCCCCTCACCACCTTCTCAGCATGATCCTTGTGACCCTGTTTATGAAAGCTAAGGTTTTACCACGACACTGCGAACACCGCTGGTGTCTGGAGAGGGAGAAGGGAAGCACAAGACAACGACAGCATCTGCTGTAGCTTTTATGTGCTGGCAAGTCCTGCAGAGTCATTGCAATTAATGCATCCTCCCTTCCTACCCGGCAGTAAAGCTCCCTGTTTAAGCTAATGAGGGGAATCCTCATTACAGAGTCCTCTGGGGGGCCTGACAGCAGGTCAAATGCCCAAGTGGCACTTTAGCTTAGTGTATTTCTGGCCACTGGAGCCCACAGCCAGAAATGGATGGTTTCCTTCTGTTGCTCTGAGCTGAAACAACAAAAATGCCTTCTGCTGTCCTACATGAAAGGGCAAGAAGAAAAGGCCAGCAACAGCCCCACAGGCTACTCAGTTCATATCTCCATAATCTGGAAAAGATATTAAACTTCAAGCATCTGGAAGAAAGCTTTGGACATCATGCCCCATGGATCACAGGGCATGTGGCTGACATGTTGTTCCAGGAAGAGGGAGCCGTGCAGCAAGACCACACTATAGATAAATGCCAGATTTTTGGAGCCTGTGGTGACTTCAGAGCCCCAGAGTTCCAGAATGGAAATCACTTGGAAACTGCCAAGCCCATCAGTCCCACGCTAGGACATGAATGGATGTTGTGAGGTCTCTCCTCTCTGGGCCGGGGACATCCGTGAGGTGCTCCCAGGCCGGGCAGAGCCCTTGCTGCGAGGAACGGCTCAGGCTGCAGGGAATAGCAGCCAGGGCAGCTTTGGTGGTGCTCTAGAGAACCCCAAGGTGCAGGCATGCGCTGGCTGCCCCAGGACTCGAGGCTTCCCGGTGCTGGCTTTGCAGGGAGCGCAGCTGGCTCTGTGGGACAGAAGGCACCTCCGGCCGAAGCAAAACACCTAATGAAGGCAGAGCTCAGGGAGGCCTTTCAGAAGGAAGTTGTCGAAAACCCTCTCCGCTTCCTTACTCTCTTCTGACTGCAGAATGTTGTTCACTAGTGGCATTGGTCTAACCAATTTACGGGCAATATGTGCCTGGGAGAAACTGTTCTTTCTGCATCCTTGGACTTAAAATTTCTTTATAAACATATTATTTCAAGGTGCTAATGCAGAAGCTCGCTGCTCCTTTCACTTCAGCAACCAGCAAACTACCTACAGCAAAGCTGATGTTCTGCCACAGAAGCATACGTTATGCTTGTGGCCATTGACAGCCTTGTGTAAGACGTAGTGGCTAGACACGGCTCACGGGAGAATCCCAAGCATATGAACGAGACCACCTCGGTGCATACACTTGCAAACGCAAGCTGGATTTGTGCCTGTATCTGCATACGTACACACCGCCTTTCAGACTTAGGCAGATGTGTATGAGTGCACAAACGTGTAGCTGCTGTGTACAGGGCAGGGAGCGCTATGTATTGGTGACATGCTTGTAAAATAATTATGGGTTTATCAAGGTGCCTCCATCTTTGTGTGTGTTGCTGCGCAGGAGGCAGCATTAAAGCCCAAACAGGTGTTAATCACTATGCACTGTAATAAATTCTAAACATAGGGAAAGAGCTTATTTAGGCACATCTGCTCCTCCCACTCTGCTCTGTGCTCGAGCCTTGGCATTGCCTCCTGGGATGAGGTGCCTGCAAGGTACCAGGAAGGGCCGCTGGACCTTCCCTGCCAGAGCAGAAGGGAGGAGGGATAGCACAACCCTGACTCCTGCGCTGCATCCTTGTCCCTGAGTACACTGGTGCTGCCCTCAGCCCCTGCTCTCCCTGGCGGATGGCACTGCAGAATTACAAGGAATAGACAGCAGGAGAAAACACCAGCCCATGGACTTAACAGAGGCTTGGGTGAGGAGGAGAGGTCGGAGAGGGAAGTGGTGTCACAAACCACCCAAGGATTTTTTTTTTCTTTTTTTTTTTTTTTAGGCTTAGCCCCCCTTGATTGGAGCTGAGCCAGCTGATACAGATGGGGTGTTACAAAACAGAGCCAAAAGGCGAGACCGTAAGGAACAGAGCTATCTATAACCCAAAGTTAGACGGAGTGAAGGTGGGGAAGAGGGAAACGCAAAGCGCGGCAGGCAGCCCCTAATGCTGAAAGCAAGGACACGATCATTCGGCAACAGGATTTAGAACTGATCAACTCCAGCTACCCGGCAGCCAGATAAGGCTCTGTGGCTGTCAGCTTAACTCTGTCGTTTATTCCCGTGCTGTAGGGAGTTAAATAGAACACACGGAAAGCCGGCTGCCGGGGAGTGAAAGTCAAGGAGGGAGAGGGAAGGCACAGACTGTAATTGGACAGTGCCTGGGAGTCGGGTGGAAGTGGCTGCAGGCAAAGCCCCTCCAGGTAAGTGCTCGTAGCTTTTCATTGTCCTTGTCGATCCGAGAGACGGTGGCAGCAGGCTTAGGGTTGGCATTTAGGGCAGAGCCATGGATACGGAGGAGGCTCTGCCAGCGCGAGCGAAAGCGCCGAATGGGGACAGCGATTTGTTGAGGCTTCTCCTCCGGTGGGGACGGCAGGCGAGGCTCTGTTCGGGCAGCGGGGGGCTGCAGCAAGGGAAGGCTGGAGTTGTTTTGCTGTCGGGCAAGGTATTCACCTGTCTGCTGCAGCGGCATTTGGATAGATAATCTAAACAGCTTGGCAAAATGTGCAAGCCTAGGCAGGGAAGCTGCTTGTCTTTCTCATTGAGATGCTAATTTCAATATGACCTGGTGATTTACATGCCGGTATAAAATAAATCGTAGGAGCCTGGGGGAGGGAGGGCAACTGGCACGCGCCTGGGGAGAGCACCCAGCCGGCGTGCAGTGCCCACTGAATATAGAGGCTGGGAACACTGCCACAGCCCTACGGTGGGGCGTATTTCTGTATGCGGGTGGAAATGTCCATCTAACTGCTACCGTAGCTGTGCACGGCACATCAGAGAGCAAGCAGGGGGACAGGATGGTATGTGGTGTCTCCCCTTCTCCTGTTTCCCTCTCTTCAAGAGGGAAGAGGGAGGGAAGGAGGGACCTGTTGTCAGTCACTTATTGTCAGGGGAGAGTTTATGGTCTTTGGGTTTCTAATTAGACTGAGCATTTTGCCGTCTTCTAATTAAGATGGGATCCCTGTCTTCTCAACACTCCCACTCAGCCTCCACCGCCCCAGGGCCTCCCTTGCCCTCCAAGGCTCCCCTGCTCTTGAGCTCCTGCCGTTGCTGTCGTGCGAGCCCCCCAAGCTGAACGGTGCTCTGGGCAGCCCTGCTCTAACACCACGTCTGCTTTACCTGAAATCAGGAGGACAGCCCTGCTGGGGAGTGCGGGGGGAGCCACCGGCAGCCACTAGAGCCCACACTGAGGTGAGCCCAGGCCACATGGCCCGAAGCAGGGTGCACAGGTGGCACTAGCCTGTGTGAGCGGGAAGGGATGAGCTGGAGGCTGTTGCCCTCTCAGGGTCACCTCAGCAATTCATTAGGTTGACCTTGAACGTGAGGCTCATAAAGCTGCAGTGGCAGGCTACTCAAGCGCATTTTGGCACATATGTGAATGAGGCCTTAATTCTTAACCATGAGGATCAAAATGAATTAAGATCTTGCTGTAGCTCTTGAAATATCCTCCATCTCCTCTCCAAAAGGCAGCTCATGCCTCACAGGCAAAATACCGCGGCGGGGAAGGGAATGAAAACCTTGGGGCTAGCCCTGCCTCCTGTGCCCAGGGGACTGAATGCCACCCGTTCTGCTTGACTCTTCTCCTCCAGGCTCTGACAGGCAGGCTGCAAGGTGGCTCCTCCAGCTTGCGGGGCCGTGCACCAGGCTGGCTGGTGGATGTGAAGACGCGCTGGAGAAAACAACGATGCTGCCCACGAGTGCTGGCCACCGGTGGAGGAGCAGCTTCCCCATGAGGTGGCGAGAGGCTTGCCGTAAGTAATACCTACTCAGGTGCTAAATACCATGCTCCTGTTTCGCAAGGGAGTGGAAAGAAAATAGGTCATGTCAGGGTTAAGAATAGGGGAGAGGGACAGCTAAGAATGGAGATGTTTGAACTAATTCCTCATTCCTTTAGAGGCCAAGCTAGCTGGGAGGGAGAGCGAGACTCTAGAGCTGAAGATGGGCTTAAAGTGGGACAGTCAGCAGTGATTGCTTCTAGTGGGCCTGACAGGTGCGAAGTGGTGAGAAAGACACCACTGCACAAAGATCCACCCCAAACCCTTCTCTGATCAGCACCCTGTAAGCAGCAGACTCCTCTCTGTGGTCTTAGGGGTTCATACCTAGGTTACTTCTCACGGCAGGAGAAATCATGACAGATTTTAGAAGTGAAAGCAAGACAGGAACGCAGAATACTCCTACTAGGCACTGCCATATGCAGCAAAAATCCAAGAGTAAATAAAGAAGACATCCTTTAAATTAAAACATAAAAGTTTGTTTTCCCGGTGGACCAGAGCATCTGCTGTAGGAGCCCTGACTGCCGAGCACAGGCTGCTGCAGGGCATTGGGGAATGCACCTGCACTTCAGAAAAATGTCTGAGATTCACAGCAGAGGAACGGGAGCGCTTGGAGAGCATCCAGCACTCCTGCATGCCCAAGCAGACAAGCAGACCCATGGGTTCCCTTGCTCCTGCCCTCCTAATGAAACTTGGGACTACCACTATAAGAAGATAGGAGAATTATTTCCTTCCCCAGAAAAAAAAAGGCATCTTTGTAATCCACCTTCACAGACTAGACTGCCATATAAATTATTTACAATGAATGCTGCTGAGTCTTGACTTAATCTGATATTCCTGGATCAGTTTTCTGCCACCTACTAGAGTCACCAAACACCCTACAAAGTAACTTCATCTTCCCCTCAGAACAACATACACTGCTCATCCTCTGGTAGAGCTGGCAGAGAGCATCAAGTTCTGCCTATTGCTTCCTTGTTTTTATCCCATATATAGCTGCATCCTAATCAGTGAGATGAATTTCTTGGTCTCAGATCATCCTATATGGATGCATGTCTCATGGGGATGGAAAATGAAATGAAATTTTCTCCATTATGCGATTTTAGTAAAATGTTTCCAAGAACAAAAAGATATGAGTATCTGACATTCTATATGGTTGCAGAAACTTGGCACAAACACAGTTCCTGAACTCAGCCATAAGCAGCTGCCAGTTACAGTGTTCCTACCAGCAAGCATCACCATTTATACTGGTGAAATCCCCCAGATGCTTGGTCAGGGACCAGGGGTAGGTAGGTATGGTGAGCGATGAGCCCTGAGCAATGCAACCTGTATAGCATTACATGGTCTGTTCTCACCTTTCCTGGTCTACAAAGCAGCTAAGTGTTATCTCATCATCACAGCTGTCAATCTATTATTAATACTGTACTTTTGTCAAGCATCCAGGAAAAGACAGGGTCACTTAAGTGACTCACGGCTCTTTCCCTTCCCCACTCTTGCTCTCATTCTTTTAATTCTCATGCTACAACAAGGGAGCAATGTATTCTGAATGGAATTTAATATCACCCAGGCAGACAGTGCCTTCACTGTGCTAGTTCACAGGCTATGATCTGCTTTCATGGCACTGTCTGCTGTTGACCCCAACCTTTGCACAACAGGAAGGCACAGAGGTACTCAGGATAAAGATCTCTCTTACATTTCACTACAACAATACATAATTATTATTAGAAGAGCACATAGATTGGCACTGGCAGGGCCAAGGTAGACCCGAGATCTTGACTGAATGTCAGAAAGAAATTCTTGAAGGAAATGTGAAAGATGTAAGTAAAAGTAAAAAAAGTGAAAGATGTAAGATGAAAGTCAAAAAAAAAAAGAACAAAACCAACCAAACAAACTATCCCTTAGTCCTTAAAGAAGTCTTATAACTCAGGGTCCAAATCGTGTAGTTGTCCTTATGCTGACAGTGCATTAATTAGCCAACACTCACACGGGTCATTGGGAACAAAAGGAGACCTTGAGCATGATGAAGGCAGCATCATTGATAGAAGTCAAGTCAAAAAAAAAAAAAAAAAAAAAAGGAGGGACACTATAGGGCTGACTAAAGTAGAGACAGAGTTGTGAAAGGAGCAAGAAAATGCATGACTGACTGCAGAGCTGCTCCAGGCAGAGCTTTTCCAGAACATGGGTCTCTACGAGTTACCTCTCCTTGATTTTCTTTATAGAATTCTCTTGGGATTAGGAAATAAAATATCTGTTTACTGGTTCTTACAAAAGAAAAAGCAGGAATGCAGGCAGGACAGAAGAATCTAGTATCTAGTCTAGGAAAGAATGATGAGACAATAAATGCATCCATTTTAGATACCATTCAGCCCTGGAAGACTCTGCCGACCCTAAGTGACTGCCTTCACTGAGCAGAAGAGAAAAATAGAGAGGACAGGGCATGATGTAGAGGCAAATCTACTTCAGTTTTACTCAAATGCTCAGTCTTGTCATCTTGAAAAACAAGGGAGCTGAACTTGCTTCCCACATTGAAGAAATTCATCTTAATTTCTTTTTTGGAATTAAGATGAAGGATGCAAATGTTTTACACAGTCTGCCTAAACATAACTCCCACACCTCTAAAGACAAGCGGCACAAAGCTTGCGTTCCTGTTGCTGATGCTTCATTGTCACAGAAGGGAGACTTCTAAAGGGCAATGGCTCCCAGTGAGGGTTGACAACTAGTGCCCTGACACTACTCACGAGATACGGACACGTCTGGAATAGTGATCCAGGGCAGCTGCACACAGCGCAAATGTTGTTTTGTGGGTTTTCCAACCTTACTTGTGACACTTTGTAGGAGAAAGGAACTAGCCTTTTTTCTTATACCCTTTTCTTCATCTACCAGTCTGCATTTTTCCCTCATCTCTTCTCTGGAACGGGTGATTTGGGTCACAGGAGATGCTTTTGTGGCTATTGGTGTGGGATTCTGAAACCACTTTGACACCATTATCAAGTAAAGGTATTCAGTGGGTTGGGATCTCTTTGATGCTTTATAATAGCTCCCTCAGTCATCCCTCTGTAATGAAATTCAATTCATTAAAAAAGTATCTTACCAAAAGGCCCACAAAAACACACTGTAGATAATGGAGAGCAACTGATACCCTGATTTAGAGGTTAATTTGGGCTTGGGTTTGATCCATCATAAGAATCATGATTCAAACTGCAGGAACAAATTTGATTTATGGGTTGTTTTTGTTTGCTTTCCTCTTAAAAGCTTTTCATTAACAAGTTTATTTCTAAAAAAAAAAAAAAAAAAAAAAAAAAAGAGAAGCGCCTGAACAAAAAGCAGTCTCTTCTCTCTCAACCCTGACTCCTTAGAATAAGGTGTTCTTCACTGTCGGTGACATGTCCCACCATTCCCTGCTCCATTCTCTTCTGACATGAATGAATGCTCTAGCATCAGGCAGCAACCCCCTATGGAATACACTGTCCTTACTTCTTTGTGAAAGCAGATATTTATTTGCTTGCCCATAAAAAGAAAAGGCTAAGAAGAAACCCATGCAGGCCAGTACCAAAAGGGTACAGCTGTGAGACAACTCATTTCAGTGTAGGGCACTGCAGTGAAGAGTCTTGCTGTGATGGTCAGGCTGTAGCTGTAGCTGTGCTTACGGTGGGGATGGATGAGGAGGGAAAAGTGCTGCTCTAACACGTTTTCTCTCCCCATCTCTCTGCTTTTCAACCAGCAGTGCTTGGCTGCTGGCTGTCGCTATGTGCTGCAGAGTCCTTCTTCGCTTGCCCTTCCTCCTGCAAATGTAACAGCGGCAATCTGGAAGTGGACTGCAGCGGCTTGGGCCTCTCTTCCATCCCCTCAGACATCCCCACAAACACCCGGACCTTCCTTTTTCTCAACAACAAACTCAGCATCCTGCCAGGACCAGTCTTTTCCAACCTCTCAGCCCTGCAAAGGCTGGACCTATCTAACAACTTCTTGGACCAGCTTCCTCAGAACATCTTCAGTGATCTGGGGAACCTCACGGAGCTCCAGCTGAGGAACAACAGCATCAGGGCCTTGGACAAGGACCTGCTGCAACACACGGCCCTGCTGCGCCAACTGGACCTCTCCATCAACGGCCTGGCCCAGATACCCTCGGGCATCTTTGATGAGCTGCCTGCTCTCCGCTCCCTCTCGCTCAGGTCTAATCGCCTGCAGAGCCTAGACAGGGTGACCTTTGAGCCTTTAACCAGCCTGCAGCAACTCCAAGTTGGGGATAACCCCTGGGAATGTGACTGCAACCTCCGAGACTTCAAGCACTGGATGGAGTGGTTCTCCTACCGAGGTAGGAGCTTGGGCAGTGTGAACAAAGCACGGTGTGGGAGACTGACTGCTAGTTTTTCAAGGAAAGGGAGCCAGGCAGGGAACAAACACAGGCAGACAAATCCAGCAGATCAGGCTGACCTAAATTCCACATCTTTGCCAAGAAACAGGAGGGCAGTGCTATAATGCTAAGAGACCACATAGTGCTACTGTAGCACAGTTACAGCTAATACTACTACCAGTCCTGAGAAGGTCCAGGCAATCCCAGATTCCATATTTCCTAGTTTTGTTTCAAATCGCAAATATTATTCCTCCTTTTTTTTGGGTGGGGAAATCTTTAAAAATTTAGAATTATGAGTTTGCTTCATCCCTTCTGACAAAAGAAAAGGAGAAGCTTTTCTAACTTCTAAATAAACATCCACTTCTCTTCCTTATGCTACGAGGACAAAAAGCCAGATTTGTCTGTAAAGGTTTTCATTCAACAAAACAATTCTAGAAAACAGTGCCACTTAGGAAAATATTATAACTAACACTGTCAAACCCAAACGTTCCAATTACCCAGTCAGGCCTTAAATCAGTTTAACTATAAAATCATTATTTCAAAATAAGCAGTTTTTGACAACTTCATAGTTCCATTTTTTCCTTGAAATATCGGAGGCTGGAAATGTTTAGATGACTTAGCAGGAATTCTGATAGAATAATATGATTATAGGAGCTGAGATTCTGCAAAAAAATGGCACATTTTACAAGAACGACAACTGAAGGCTTGACGTTCTGTCACTGAAGCCACTGAGTAGGAAAGGGGCTCAAATCAGGTGGATAACAACAGTCAGCTGTACATTCCTGCCAATCACCTCCATACTGCAAAGAGATCTCTGCTTATGACTAGATTGCAATACCTTGTAATACCTCTTTGCGTGAGCAGAACCAAACAAGCATATGAATGACATTTTTCCCTTTTGGGCAGTTTGCTTTCTTTTTTGACTCTCACGTCAAAGCTGTTAAAGAGCACACAGAGTTAATTTTGCCTTTTTTTTTCCTTCCAAAGAAATTGCCCAAACTCGATGAAGCATTTGTTTCAACATCTGTCGCTGTTTTCACAGAGGGGAGGTGGATTAGTTGTTAAAAGACAGAACTATGTGTCTGTTGTTATTTTGAGAAGATAGGTCCTGATCCTATCTTACTGTTTTAATTTCTCCTTTCCTGAAAAGCTTCTATTAACACTTACATAACTCCATAAACAGTGTGAGATTGACTTAGTAGATGATTTCAAAGGGCTTTCATGTTTTGGTCTGAGAGCCATGTACATGGATTCACGTACCAGGAGCTCTACTGCCAAATCAAACCTCAGGAGAAGCATCCCAGGCAGGTGCCATGGCTGAAACCCCTTCATGCAGGGCTAACCCATGCCAAATGCCTCCCAGTTAGGCAAAGTAACCTTTCTAGGGGACACTGCATGTGCACCCTCTGCCCTGTCTGCCCAGTGAAGGCAAGTGCAGCCATTTCTCCCTCCTACCCGTTTTGAGAGGCACAGTGAACTTGGCAGGGTATGAGGAGAAAGAGGTGGGGTGGGGACAGCAGTGTCTCTTCACTTCATCTTTCCCTTGAACTCTAGGATCACTCCATGCTGGATCATGGTTCTCTTTCAGGGCGGGAAGAAGCTCTCTGAAATCTCTCTCCACTCAACACAGCATTCACATGTGAGGGGCTAGATTTTACAGCACCAACACCCTAACAAAGACATTCCATGCTTGAGAGCCATAATGTTGCTAAGACCAACTGCTGTAGGCTGTATTTCAGTGTTCCACCATCACGCTGTAACAAGATGATGCAACTGTAATTCACTCCTGTTGTCTCTGTTGGGACAGGTGGGAAGATCGACCAGCTGGCATGTACCCTGCCCAAGGAGTTGAAAGGGAAGGACATGCGAATGGTGCCCATGGAGATGTTTAACTACTGCTCGCAGCTGGATGATGAGAACAGCTCTACTGTACTGGACAATACTGGCCCACCATGCACAAAAGGAAGCACAACTCCCTCCAAATCTAAATCAGGGCCAGAACCAGAGGTGGAGCCCAGTGTGGGATGCCCTCAGAAACAGCGATACAGGCCTGTGAGCGTGCGCCGGGCTATTGGCACTGTGATCATTGCAGGGGTGGTTTGTGGCATTGTGTGCATCATGATGGTGGTGGCAGCAGCTTATGGCTGCATCTATGCATCCCTCATGGCCAAGTACCACCGGGAGCTGAAGAAAAGGCAGCCACTCATGGGTGACACAGAGGGTGAACACGAAGAGCAAAAACAAATCTCTTCTGTGGCATGAAACTCTCCTAGGAAGGCAAGGACAGCAATTAACAAAGGTATCTGAGAGCTACCAAGCATGGGGTCCTCCTGAAATACATCTTCCCAGACAGACAGACAGACAGACTGTGCTATTGCTCCACTCACCCAAGTAGTACAACATGCTTCTGGGGGGTCATGACACCTGGCTCTAACTTCTTTTCCTCTGCCCCAGGCCCCTTTTGTGCCCTTCCATTCTTGGGCCCTTCCAGGCAAATAAAGTAGAGTCAGACCTTGAGTGCTTGCCGTGCCTCATGCCCTTGCACAGAGCTTCCTCCACGTGCCTGCTTTGGCAGCCACTGGCACCTTCTAGGAACCCATGCCGTGCCCTCAGCTTCAGGACTGAGTCCTTCTGTGTCCTGCCCAGAGCACCCGGCAGAGACATCAGCTTTGTGAAAGCTCATGGACACCAGGCAAGTGTCCATGCCTTACTGTTAGGGTCACTGCTGTTGTGTGACAGCAACGTGCTCCTCACCTGACAAGTCAGTGTGGCCAAGAGCATGTTAGAAGGGATGGTAGGTCTCTAGGGGATGAGGACTGTCTGGGAGATATCTCCCTTCTCACTTGCAGAGGTGGAATGACACCTGCATCACTCCAACACTGCCTAGGAGCACAAAGCTCTTTTTGCTCCCGGCCAAGGACAAATCTACAAGCTGACATATGTCTCATCCTTTATGGGCACACAGAGACAGAGCTAAGCTCCTGTAGACACACACACTGAATCACTCTGATCCCAACACACACACACAGATATAGCTCTGTTCCATACATCCAGACACTCCATCTGCGCATGCAGAGCCACATGTGCACTAACTGATCTGCCTTGTGCATGCAGGGTGAGCGCATTTAGCCATTCCACCTTATTTTTATTGTAACACTGCATAGCACCTTCTGTTTGGGAGAAAATACCTGAACCCTGCCCCTGAGGAGCTAACAAAAACATCTCGACAGTGCAGAGCTAGTGGGGGAAGGGACAGGAGCGGATAGAGAAAGGCAAAATTATTAGGGTTATAGCATGAATCAGCAAATATGAGTACAGAGCATGAAAAAGGTGTGTTTTTGTCATCTATTTTATGTTTCCTATGATTAATGGAGAGGGAGAATGATACAAAGCCTCCATGTGCAAGTGTCTGAAGGGCAGAGAGGAGAAGCGGTCATCAGGGAGGACATAAAGGAGAAGGCAGCTCAGCAGCCTGGGTAGTGCAAGCCATGCTGAGGGGTGGTGTGGCCTCACGGGGAAGCGCTGCAGGGGGAGAAGACAAACAGCCCCTCTCCCATTGCTGGCAGAGGGCGAGCCTGGTGCCTGGTGTAGGGCAATATGGCTGGGGTGCTGCAGAGGGGGGCACAGCTTTGGAGGGTGTTGAGGGGAGGCACAGTCCCTGGAGGAGCTGCCATGCTGCCCAGTGCGGCACATGGGCACTCGCTGCCAGCTGCACCTGCCGCTGCTGCCAGGTAGGGTGACTGTCCCCAGCTGGATTTTAAAGCCCTCAGACTGCAGTGCCTCATATTAGTCTCGGTTCTTTGCAACCTGACAGGAAATAAAATAAAAGTGAGTGGGGAAAAAAAGAAAGGAACCTAACAGAAGGACTCGCTTTATCTCCCTGGAAGTGGGATAAAATGCTGTCGCTAGGGGAGAGCGCACATTGCCATGGTAACCTGCTCAAACCCGCTGCAGTGGGTATTCCTGGGCTAGGGAGATGCCACTGGAGGTCGTGCATCCATCCGCCCTGCCTGGGCCATGATTCTCCGCGTTGGGAGGCTGGCCAGCAGCATGGCTGGTGTCACACGGTGTCGCGCTGGCGACCTGTGCGGGAGGCCCACAGGCACCACGGGTGGAGCTGCCTGGGCACGGCCTCTGCTGTCCCACTCCAGATGAACCCCCACGCCTTTGGGTGCCCCGCAGAGCTGCTGCTCTGCAAGGCGAGGTCATTCACACCGCCTCTTTCCCCTCACCTAGCCCCAGCTGCGTTGTTGCGCTGACCCACAGGAACCCAATGCCTGGTCTTTAATCTGAGCTTGGAGCGGCACAGGCTCCCTTGACCCGCCCAGGGCCACCAGAGGCAAAGAGACAGGGCTGTTCTCGCGTGACCTCCCTCTACTACAGGGATGCAGTGGACAAGGAGGATGTTCTTCAGGAAGGAGAAGACCATGCTGCCCTGGAGGAAGGGCTGGGAAAAGCAGCCTGCCCACGAGTGTGCGCACACACCATGCCCCTCACCGCCAGCACACTGCGTGCCTGAAGGAGGAAGAGGAGGAGGAGGAGGACGAGCGGGGCTGGTGGGATGTGAGGAGGAAGGACTCTCTCCCTATGCACTGTATAGCCACTCAAACCATCCATCTGCTGCAACCATAGCCCGCGCTGAAGGGCAGAACTGGTGCACTGCAGACTCCTTATGTGTGTTACTGCTGCTCCACATTCCCAGCAACCGGGACTAGAGTAACTGCTGGATCCAAACCTCTCCCCAACCCCCCTCTCAGGGGAACTTCTCTCTTTACCATACTGGACTTGGCAATCATACTTGAAATGGGACTTGACTCAGAGCAGTATATTTATAGATATATATTTTACTTGCATCAAATAATGGTGAAATATTGCACAAAATAATTGGTGTGTATGCGCGCGTGTGTGTGTGAGAGAGTGAGAATCAGAGAGAAGATGAGAACATTTTTAAGAGGATAGAAGGGGTAAAGAAATTTGGAGGGAGGCATGGGACAATGTGAGGAGGCAATACCCATTCCCTGCATCTCCCCTGTGTCCTCCTCTTGCCCCCCGCCAGCCATTTTCCTTTGTTGCTAATAATATTTTTCCACAGCTGGGGTTGTGGGGCTGATGATGACCTTGCCAATCCTTTCCTCCCTGTTTTCAGTTACAAGGCAGAAAGTCTGGATTCATCTCAACCCTAGACAAGCAACTGCTATGTTTAGAAACCCACCCAGAAAAGGAGAAGAGAGAGAAAGGGAGGAAAGAGAGGTGCTGAGAAACTCGGAGGCTGGGTGCTATGGGGAGCCCCCTTGGAAAGCAAACACCGTGCTCTGAAGGACAAAGCACTGTTCTCTTTCACACAGAACAAGATGTTCACCGGGAAGTGCCCTTGCTACTGCCCTGCTTGCAAACAGGCTCTTTGCTCCCTGGCACACCTGGAAAGTTGCTCAAGGGGGGCTCAGCTTTAGCATGGCCAGCAGGCATCTCTGGTGTCGAGCGGGGCCCTGCGCGATGCTCTTCTGCGGGACGCTCCCTGCAGAAAAGCCGGCACTCCTGGCACTTGGGAAGAGGCTCCTCTGGTGTGGGGGGCTCCCCTCTCCCCACAGGCTTGACCGGGCCGGGGAGGTCCCATAAACCCTCGCTGCAGGCAGGAGCAGCCACCATGGGCACGGTGCTGCCCTCAGGAAGCGCCCCGGGGTGGCAGGCCCAAGTGCCCCAGCAGGGCCGCGCAGCCCGTGGGGCAGGCAGGCTCACAGAAACAGCTCTCCTGCTCCCCTCTCCCCTCCCCACAGCCTACCTGTGGTGCAGGCAGGCTCACTTCCCGCAGGGAACAGATGGCACTTGGAATTTCTTTTTCTTTTTTACTGTTTTTGAAGGAGAGCAACAGGATTTTCTAAAACAACTGAATGGAGGTTTCTTTGGCATGAGACAGAAGATTTTTAAAGGTATATTATATTTCTGGCCTGTTGTTACAGAAGAATAATAAAGAATGTATTTTCCTATTCTCCTCATTGCTTAAATGAGCTTTCTGATAGGAGTCACCCTTCTCCTCCATCCCCTGCAACAGCAAATGCTGCAAACATCATGGCCAGATAAAGAAAAACAACTGAATCTCCACGTACAGGCCTACTTGTCTGCACACAGTGCTTTGCCTTGGAGGGAACATGCACATCTACACCCTCACAGCCCATCAGTGTGAGTCCTAGACCCGCGTGTGGCTGTAGCCAGAACGGGGCTGTAGGACAAGGTGAGACACTAGATCTGGAAGTGCATGCACACACGTACAGACATGCACATACACACACGCATGCATATGTTCACACACACATGCGCACACACGCATGCACCCACACACACATATGCACACCCCTGCAAGCATGCACACACAAACGCACACAGACACGCACACACAGACGCACACACACCCGCACGCACACCCACACAGGCCTCCAGGGACACTGGCAGGCAAGGGCAATTGTGTAACAAGGATAAGAGACTGTGGCAATCAGCTCATTACATAAAAGTCGAAAGGGCCAAATTAATCCCCCGCGTAAGAACATGGAAGCCAATGGAGCTATATTCAGGTCAAATTTGACTCCAAAAGCCTTTTTTTTTTTTTTTTTTTTTTTTTTTTAATTAGAGCATAATGTTCAATAACACCTACTATAACAAAGAGTGAGATATGGCTTCTGACAACTCCAGGTTTCTGGGCATCCTGAGCAGGGTTATGTCAAAATGAATGAAAAATCCTAGGCAATGCTCCTGCACCCCCAGCAACATGCACTACCACCCCTCGAGATAAACACCAGCTGTTCACTAGTGAGGTTTTACACACCTAGTAAGTTGAAATTCCCCACTTCTCCAGGAAAGTGCTATCTATATGCAATTCATTGCATAGTCTTCCCGTGACAAACCTGTCTCTGAGGTAAATGCAGTGTCCAAAGATGTTGAAACCACCACAAGCAACCCCGGTGACACTGCACTCACACCACAACACACCCTGTCTCATCTTCACAGAAAAACTGGGAGCAGAACCCAGTAATCCTAATCTGATAACAACAGCTGAAGAGTCTGCTTTGTTGAAAATGCACCACCACAACAGAATTGCCATTACTATTATTTAACAGTATGGTATCTATGGCACACAGTTTAATTTAGTTTTACCACCCAGGCACAGGAATGCACACAAATACTACTTAACAGTTCATATAGTTGCAGAAATGTAGAGCTGAAAAAATTGCAAAACCAACACTCTCATCTGATGGCTCTAAACTTCTTTTTGTTCATAAATTATCTGGGAGCAGCCTGTGATTTTCTGCAACTTGATTCTCTCTCATTTGCCATATAATTCCCTGTATACACACATGTATATGAATATATAATACATGTAAAATATAAAAAAAACAGAATACCTGCTCCAGATATTGCCTGTTGGCAGCCTGCTATGCATGGTTGGAAACACAGTTCCGATGATTGGAAACACGGGTCAGAGGGCCAGTTCCTATGCTCTGTTTAGATAAAGGCAGGTTCTAGCACAGGATTTATCGGGATTGAAAATCATTCCTTCTAGGAGAACTGTACAACACAGACAAGAGAATAAGCCTTCCCCGATGAGCACTGATACAGAACAGAGTGAAAGGAAACCAGAGATTTCCTTGGTCATTTTTGGAGCTCCCCCCACCACTAGCAGCTCTGCAAGATGGAGACAGAGCTGCGTCCTCACAGCTCGTCTCCCTTCAAAGGGCAGGGGTGAAGGTACCAAGAGAGGCCAGAGCTCTGTTTCCAGCAGTGCCTGTGCCCAGGCCAGGCAGAGCCAAAGAGAAGAAAAGCAGGATGCTAAGAATAACAGTTGGCCTTGCGTGAAGCTCCTGGGCCAGGACAGCACAGCGCTCTTCGCCCAAGGCTCTAAGACAAGATTTAGCCCTTCGCATTTGCTTTTGCTGTGTCCTAACTTCAGAATAAACTTGTTTGTTAGAACATCTGCAGAGAGTCAATGCATAAAGGGCACAGAAAGAGTGACAAATTCAGGTATTTTATTTGAGAAAATATGCACAGACAATACACTGAGATACTCACCCAGCTCCGCATAAAGCTCAAGGGAAATATCCAGAGTACCAACAATACTTTGCATTTCTATAGTGCTTGCCTTTGGCAGCTCTCTGGGAGCTTGCAAACATTAATGAATTCACAGAGGCAGAGATTCAGAGAGTAGAAAGGCCAGAAGGGACTTTAGATCATCCAGTCTGACCTTCTGTGTATTGCATGCTACTTGGAAAGTGTGCAGAAAAGAACCACATACATTATTTGGGGGTGGCAGAAAATGCTTTGCTGTGAAAAGCTTAAAGAGCTCAATCTGTTTGGCTTATGAAAAAGAAATACAGACGTTATCCTGTAGAATGCCCAATAGTGCGTGTTTACATGCAGCTAACGTGAATTTTCCAGAAAGGCATCATCTACCTTTGATTTGAAAACATTCAAGAGATTAAAAATACTCTTTTCCCTTGGTACCTTATTACAATAACTATTCTTGCTCACTGTTAACATTTATACTTAATATTGCATTTGAGTCTGTCTGGTTTCAGTTTCCTGTCATGGGTTTTTGTTATGCTTCTCTCTGCTAGATTAAAAAAAAAAAAAAATTTAGTTACCAGCATCTCTCCCTGTGAAGGTACTTTTACAGTAATCAAATCATCTCTCAATCTTCTTTTTGTTAAGATAAGCAGATTGAGTTCATTAAGTCTTTCACTGCAAAGCATTTCCTCATCTCTGGAACAATACTGTAGGCCTTTGTTGTACTCTTTCCAATTATTCCTCCTCCTTTTAAAAGTACGCCCCTCATCCATCACCATCTGTGATATGTATCGTAGATTTTACCTAACTATTGTCATACAATAGTAAATATCACCTTTCCCTACACCTACCCACCAACTATGTCTCACAACACAATTGCTACGCTGTATGTGCATTATGCCTACCTTAAAGACAGAGGTATATGGGAAAGCTAGTGCAATGCCCTGCAAGATATTTTGAGGATTATGGGGAAGTGGTTATGACCCCATTCATAATCATATTCATACTAGTATAAATTCACTGGCTTTTGAATAAAATGCTCCTGATTTATATGATTCTTGGCAAGAGGAAAATCTAATCCTTTACTTAAACTAATGGTCCCCTTCTATCAGTCTCCACTTTCACATTCACTCCTGCTCTCATATGGTATTTTTCACATCTCTCCCACTGGATCTAAATGTCTTTGATTCATCAGCTATTCTTTCCCTCTCCTTATTTTCATTCTCTTGTGACTGATCATCCCCTTTTCAGCGACTGCCTCTGACCAGCTGCTTTTCAGATTCTCCCTTCTCTGATCTCAACTGTCACTTCTCAGCTCACAAAACACACCAGCCCCCACATCCCCATCTGCTTTTTAAAGGCCTGTTATCATAAGCAGGGGCTTCTCCGCTCACTGTTCTTTACTTTGCAAAACCCTCATCCATCAAGAGAAACCATTATGCTGTCAAGGGCTGAGAGAGGTTTTTAGGTCAGCCCTGTCTAACTTGTGGCCCTCCAGATGCTGCGTGGTGGCCTTCCACTGCATCAACAAAGACATTTTTATTCAGTCATGACAGGGAATATGTGAATTGTGTGGTAAAAAGGCCCAGCCTCCTGCCCAAAGGGTGCTCTGAGGCACACGGTGAGTACCCCAAGTAAGCGCCCTGCAGCCCACTCGCTTGCGGGTAGCAGTATCACTGAGTGGCGAAACAAAGGGCGCTGCCTGCTCCTTGGGCCATGAGGAAGCAGCTGCAGGCTCCTCTCTTTCTGCCATCACATGTCACTCTTCCTCTCACAAACTTTTCAAGCTTCGTCTTAAATCCATTCGGCTTTTAACCTCAGATTCCTGCTGGAAGGCTATTCTAAAGTAGCATTACCTAATAGTTAGGAACCCTCTTCTAGTTTCCCACCCTAAATACTTTCTTGATGTATCTATACTACACTTTTCATAATAGCAGTGTCCTTTACTTTAAATAGCCTTCCTCATTCCCATATGTTTCTTCTGTGATGTATTTATATAGAGCAATCCTATCCTAATTTCTTCATTTGGTGGGCAGATTCTAAAAACATGCACCTTCAAGAGCTAAAGGCTACAAAAACATGAGGACAGAGGGCAAGATATGGCTGGGACAGCAGTTGGGGACTGCTGCCTCTGCCCTGCTGCCTTTTAGCAAGGATCTCAGAACTGAATTTGGCAGCTCGCACCCCTAAATTTTGTGGGGGCATAAGGCAGTAATATAGTCTACAATGAGGATCCTAACTGAGAGATAGTAAAATGGACCCAGCTGTTTCCAGAAGACAAGGTCTGTCTCCATGCCTGCTTGCTGTGCTTTCTGCTAGCTCCCACAGGGTTCCCAGCTCACAGCATACTGATAATGTTAGTTCCCAGGCATTTGACCTTGTCTGTTGTACTACTAAAATTCATTCTGTTTTTGCTATTCCTGTCAAGGTCAAATAAGGCTTTCTCTATGATATCCCAGTCCTTCCCTGTACTGGCAATTCCTTCTAGTGTTGAATCATCAGGACACTTCCTGACACTATTGCTATTTGCATCAGGGTCTCAGGGTAATGTTGATAAAGAATAATCCCATCACTAAATGTTGGGGTGCTGCAAGGAATCTTGTAGTAAGGAGCACACTGGGAGGTGATCTTGCTGTGCTGTCTCCCTCAGATCCACCTCTACCTCTCTGTCCCATACAACCACTCTACCTTTCTGTATCTTCTGCAGTCTGTTTCCTATGTGGCACCACATCAAGTATTGAAATCAGAGATGAGATCTTCGAAATTTCTTTCACTTTCCAGGAAAAAAATTATCTCCAGGGTGCTGTTAGGCTAGTCCAGCATGATCTAGCATCAATAAACCATATCACATGACTAACTTTTTTTCCCCCTAATCTGCATGATAATTGTGTTTTTCTTAAAGATCTCATCTAAGGCACTACAAACACTACAGCGGTCACACTTAGAGGTCTGAGAGTGACAGACATTTATCCTCCTTTCTTTAATCCTAAACACTGAATTTGCGCTTCTCCAGCCAGCATGGAATCCCCCTTGTGGGTGGAGCTGACAAAAAATCCTTGCTGTGACCCCATATGCCAGCTCTCATGGGGACAGAGGGCACCCAGTTCTCCCAGCACTGAGTGTGTTAAGCAGCTTGAGCTGCTTATTTCCAGTAGGCAGATTGTTGTTTTCCCCAGGGTCAATACTGCTGTCCTTATCAATAACTTAGGCACAGAGCCCACTTTGCGTTTGTCTCAAACAATCGTCTCCTTGATCTTGACCTCACTCTCACTGCCCAGAAGTGGCCCCACTTCTTATTCTTTCTCTCTAAATAGCTGAAGAATCTTTTGCTGTTTGTTTTAATCTCCTTTGTGGAGTCTAACTCATCTTGATTTGTAAGCAATCCTCACTTTATCCCTGCTTTTCCTGACCTCTAAGACGCAGCTTTCTTTGCTGTCTGTTCTTTTCTTCCATCCTCCATTGGCTCTCTGCAGAGCCAGCTTAAGCAGTGTAAGCAGTTGCCTGCAGTGGCAGACGGAGGGTAGCAGAATCAGGCTGACTCTTCACAGAAATATGGTCTCCACAGTGTCCCCAAAAACTGAACTGCTGTGTCCCTGCACTCCAGACCTTGTGCTGCCTCAGCGTTGTCATTGCAAGCATTAATCTGAAGCAGTGCCAAGAGAGAGACACCAATTCTCTATAAACGTGGGGCAAACGGTGTTGTCTGCATCAAGCCTTCCTCCTGCACACGCAGCAAGAACTCTCCCCACTGCCTCCCACTGCCCTGGGAAAGTCAGGAGCTGGCAAGGGCTCCTTAGCCAGCTTCTCCCATGGGCAGAAGCAAGGGTGGTTCCTTCCACTTCCCTTTCCTCTCATTCCCACCAGGCCTCACCAGCTAATGGGGGCCTATACCACTCCAGAGCTCTCTGTGGTCAGCACCAGCAGAGGCCCTGGCAAGACGCAAAGATTTGTGGAGAGTCCCTGTGCAGAGTAGGGGCAGAGAGAGAAAAAGAGAGTGGCCATCAGCACAGCTTCTGCATGATAAAGATAGTGCAAGAGCATCTGGGGAAGAAGTAGTGTATTACTGAGGATCTTGTTGGGAATATTGCTGGAGAAGGCCCTGAGCAAATTGGTCTGACCTCACAGTTGACTTTGCTTTGAGTGGGAGGTTGACTAGAGGCCTCCTGAGGTGTCCTGAATTGTCCTGTGATCCTATGAATGGGATGCCTCTATCCCATGGAGGGAGCAGGAGAAGAAAAAAATCTTGTGAAGAAAAAGGGCTGGGAGTTGGAGTTCCATGCCCTTTACATAGCCTTATGCTGATTTATGTCTTAGGGCAGGATAAGAGGAAGGAAACAGACTGAGTTTGGTGCTAAAAGGAAGGGATCTTAGGGCTAGGTTAAAGCCAGGTATTCCCATATCTCAGACTTGCTCACCCAGCAAAATTCATCTGCTTGTACCTTGATTGAGTTTAAAGCAAACCGTCTCATGGTACCTTTTCCTATAACCTCTTCTGCTTTAGTATTTACCACCTTTATCGACATAAACTGCTTCTGTTATCCTTTCTAGCATTTTCCCAGATCATCTTGCTTCTCTCTTGAACTGTAGGTGCTAACACAGTCCATGCCATCATTATAGAAATATTTATGCTTCTTGTATGCCCTCCATGCATACACTGTACTCCATGTACTTTAGATGCTCAGACATGATCTGTTGTGGGGGCATCGGCATGGACATGCTGGCCTTGCATTTGTGCAGGTTTAGGTTGCACCCTGCTTGGTCAGAAGGGTTAATGCCACTTGTTTGGCAGTCCGTGGCTCTTACTGGGAGACCCTGGACAATCTGTGGCCCCCAGAGTCACCTTCACTGACTGCAGTCAGCCCCCTCTCCCCACCCGCACCAGCTACCTGCTGGGCACACTGCCATGTCCCCAGGATTACTAACATGCACCAAGTATAAGTGTTTGTGTGCAACCCTAGCATAGGCAAGAGGGAGGAAGTTCAAATCTCTCAGCAAACACCTGCATCTGTGTGCACCCCACTTACACCTCCCGACATGTGTCACCAGCGCATTATCCACTGCAAAGAACCTGGCTGCGACTGCAGATGCACATGTATCTGCACCAACGACCTCTACATACACTTGACCTGTAACGCGCTCCCACGGGCCCACATGACCCCAGGCAGGTGCAGGTCTCTGAGGAGCCTGGCTAAGTACGAGTTAATGCGAGAAAGGATGGGAAGGAAATTAGAAGCAACCAAGTTGGAAGCCCAGCACATGATTCTTCTCCTATCACATCTGTGAATCCTGGAGCGCGAGAGTAATTGTCTGCTCTGAGTCAGAGCAAAAGGCACAAGGAAATGGTTGCTATGGCAACCCTCGCACTGCTCTAATTCGGCTCGGAATTAAAATGATATCAAATAATTTGCAAGCAAAGGGAACATGGCAAAGGCGCTGGGTGCCAATCTAAAAAATCCGGCTCTGTGCAAGCCTCTCCTGAGCCAGTGTCAAGGGCTCTTTTCCCTTCAAGCGTGACAACCATGGCAATCAGAGGAGCTATAGAGGCACGAGTGATGGATAACCCTAGGCCAGAAGATTTCTGCTATCTCCTGGCGGGAACGGGCTCCCGGGCTGGAATGCCAGCCTGGAACAGGCTCCAGCATTGGGGACAGCTGGATTTCCCACCAGAGTGATGCCCTGGCAAGGAAACCCTGATGCTCCCAGGTTGTCACGGCAGCCCATAGAACAAATAGCCTGGCAGGGCACTAAGCTGGCGGTGAGCAGCATTTGGGCGCAGGTGTGGGCTCACGGTGGGGTTTGCCACGGGGCGGCCCACATGTGCTGAGGAAAGCAGGGCTGCTTTACATAACAGGGTTTTTCCTAGTAGGGGGTACAGAACGCAGCAGCATCCAGCACTCTGAGGAGTTGAGCCTACTAGGAAATATTTATGCTGCAGAAAAGGCTACTGCCTTTGCCTTTCCCCTTCTCAACCAAGGGATTATCCCCACGGCAGAAGACAGCGTCCGCAGACAGAGAGGCACAAGCCCTGCACTGAAGATCATGCAATCTACGCAAACACACACCAAAGAAAGGGAAACTGCAGATGCTGGAGAGGGCAAAATACGATAGAACATTCCTCACATTCCTGTTTTTTTTACAGACTTCTGAGGACAAAATAAATGTATTTAGCCCCATCCTCGGCAGTCACTGTCTCTGCATGTAGGATTTTGCAGGCACTGACCTGGCTGGAGAAGAACCATCTCTGGGCAGGGAACTCTCTGTCTGCAGTACCAGTACCCACCTTGGCAAAAGGCAGAGTTTGTAAGATCAGACTTAGTGCAAATAAGCCACCTCACTTGTGGCTGGCTCACAGAATATGCAGAGTAAGCTTGCATGTGCCCCCAAAACATTCAGAAACAAAAGCAATATTGCTTATAGCTTTCACCTGAGACTAATGTTCACTAAGTCTTAAACTCCTCACTAAGTACTTTAAGCCTATTCTTGTTTATGTCCAAGAGGTGCCTTCTTTGCCCACAGGTCTCTGCCCCAAGGTCTCTGCAAGGAAGGGGGAATGTGGTGGATGTCAGGCAGGCGGAGAAGTGGACCAGAGATGCAAGGCAGCAGTGTGAAAGGAGAGACACTGGGGTTAGTACCTCAGCAGCACTGTGCAGTGCTGATAGCCTGGTCTGTGGAGCACTGGCTCAGTGTTTAGGGCGGTCAAATGTGCCCTGATTAATAACCAACACCAGACAGATGTCCTGAGAGGTAGAGAAGCCCCTGCTGCTGTTAGTGTTAATATTATCATTTTTGCCTTCCTGACTTCCCGTCACTTTCTATGACTGAGCTCCAAGGCAGTGCTCCTTCATATGTCTATCTTATGGAAATGCTTCTTTTGTTAGAGCAAAGGGATGACTGTGAAACTGCCTGGGCTTCGGGGATTGCCTTTGCCATGAGGGAGCAGCCATAAGTAGACCCAATAGTTGCATAGTGATGAGCAGAAAATGAGTTGAATTGCCTCTCTTTCTACTTACCCTGCCCTTGGGTAGAGTAGAAGGGAGATGTAGTGGAGCTCCTGCTTTATAAAGAAGTCATCCAGATGATACCCCAGGAGTTCACAGCAGGCCACACACTGGGCACTGGGACATTTTCAGCACAACTTCCAGCATTAAAAGAGAGGCAGTGTTCCCTTCAAATAGTGCAGCACACATTGGGCGGTATCAGCAGCTCATAGTTCTCATATTGCTAATATTATGCTGGTTTCTAAGCCAGTCTAGTGAAATCATTTTATTTCTCCAGCTTGGATGCCATTCTTTCAATATAAAAAGTGCTGATGCTACCAGAGCATCCATTTTTACATGCACCTACCATGCATTTAGCAGCTTCTACAGGTAGAACTGCAACTTCCTAGGGAGGAAAACAGAGGAGGTTGAAATGTTTCAACCACCCAAACAACAGAATTGTAGGAATACAGAACTGCCTGTAGATTACCTTGAAAAAATGCCACAGTAACAGAACTGCTGAAAAAGCCACCTGCATCTCCTCTTTCTGGATGGTGGTAACAGATAGCAGGCAGCCAAAACTGAGGACCCAGGAAGAGGATGTAGAGACATCAAGCTGGCCAGTAATTGCTTTTCAAATGAAGGGTTTTCATCAGGCTGTTACTTGTGATAGAAGTTGGATTCTAAACAGTGGTATAATAGTGAAATTATTCTCCATTATCCCCCTTTTTTTTTTCAGAACGATTGGTTTCAAACACTTTTGAAAAAAATAAGCTTTTTTGAAAATCTTTTCCTGCTGTGAATGCTCTTCTGAAAATACTGGCCTTAATAACTCACTGTCCCAAATCCCTCTCTGTAAAATATGGACACTTCCCTTCTCTCGCCCTTCTTTGAGCTTGCCTTTCTGAAAAATAAGCCTTCTCTGAAGAGGACTCTCCTCAAGTAAATCTGAATATACTGGTCATCATGGGATAACAATTTCATTTTGGCCCAGTGAATAGGAACTGGCAACAACTTGAATGGAAACAGAGAGGAGAGGTAAACAGAGGAGGATAAAGTAAATCTGGATCTCCCAAAGGCCTCTTTGGCCACCCTGCTTGTCCTGCTGGGCACGGCTGGGCCTGTGCATGCCCTGTGGTTTGCTGCAATCAGTTGTCTGCCATCCCTGAGACATGACAGAAGTGGCAAAGATCCTAATAAAAAGAAACCTGTATCTATGCCTGTTCCGACTGGCAGTCAGCAGAGTACCAGGTAACTCATACAGAGAAGGTCAGGCAATAAAAGAGATGTCATGTGCAGCCCGAAGAGATGGTTAAACTCCTGCACAGATTCCAGCCGTTTCACTGGGGCTTTAAATCACTAAAAGCTTCTGTCAGCAACTGCATGCGATTGCAGTGACCCCCATGAGGACCACAAAGCCTCAGGTTACTGACTCACTGGAGGGAACAGATGACATGGCGCTATCTGGGGCAGGACTTGGCTTGGGGAGAGTGCCATCATAATTCCTTATTTTTCATTTCCAACAAAGTTAATGCTTGTGAAAGGTACTGGACTGACATCCCAGGAGACTAACTTCCTTCTAATTAATTACAATTAATCATCCAGGCATTACTTAATGTTTGCACAGTGCTTTGAAGCAGCAAAATACAATACAGCAGGTAGAAATTATTAATTCAAAGAAACAAGCACAGCCAAGCTAGTGGTCAGTTTGCCTGAGTGGCTTCCCACCAAAGCCCTGACTGAGATCACACCAACTCATCTTGCACAGTGGACCCTGTCTTGGCTCCATCTTGTATTCCAAGAGATCTGCAGGTATCTAGAACCAGCAAAAGGTCTGCGTGAATCTCCCTCACAGGCCAGATACAGGAGCTTGGCCCAAGGAAGGAAAGAGACGGATGAAAAGGGGACAGCACAGAGGACACTGGGCTTTGACCCACAAAAGGCCGCTGCAATAGCATGCCATACACAGCATAGTTTCAAAGTAGTCCTGGAGGCCATTCTCCTTCAACCATCCAAGGCTGCCAAGGGACTGCGTAACTGCTTTGGCTCCATACCATTTCCTTCCTACTGCTTTTGGACAGCTCCACACCTGACCGCATGGCCCACAGCCTCTCTTAATGATGAGAGGGCAGTTTGAGTCTCCTCCCCATTCTGCGTCGCACCACTGAGCCAAACCAGATCTGAACAGGTGGAAGGAGGTCCTGGTAACTGCCTGCCACCTGTGCCTTCAGCCCTTTGGCTGGCTGCTCTCCAATCCCAGCTCGCTGCTCCCTCATTCTCCAACAGAGTCCAGGTCTCTGTCATCTTCTTGGTCACTTGGTATCACGAGTTTGCCTTTCTCAGCCTTGGCTGGGGCCTGGCATTCATCTGCCAGGACGAAAGGGGCCCAACGTTCCCTGTCACTGCCATCCTCCTCAGGGGGGCACTGGGGGTGCCCCCTAACCGCAGGCGTAGCTGTAAATCCTGGAGTTCTCTTTTTTTCTTTTTTTTTCACTGCACGTGTAGCAAACATTTCAGAATGCTTACAAATACCCCCAAGCACCATCGAGTCAAACAAGTGACAGTAACAATCAGTGGCAGTATGACAGGCCAGCTCATCCAAATGACACATTTATAGGGGCACTTAAAAAGCCTTCTGTTGACGCCCCTGTACACAGCTGTGACAGAACACATCCAGGAACTTATTATAAGCCCACCCAGATCTTTGCCATTCTGGGAATCACTGCTAGGTAGCAAACGGATTTCTGGCCTCACTCTACATGAACACATCAAACCCACTGAGGGCTAATACTATCTGAGTAAGAATAATAATCTGTGCCCCACTGTGCACCATTTGCCTCTTGCTGCATCTGCACACCCACCTTCCTTCATCTCTCTTTTCCTGTACCTAATGTGAGGTACTACAGGTACTACAGGAGGCCCAGGAGCATTTGTGCTGCAACCTCCATTGTAGGGTGAAGTTGCCCAGAATCAAGTCTCTGCCACACAGCAGTGTTGTATTAGTTTGAGGAGAAATGAGGAGAGAAGTATGCCCTTGCCTTCAAACCTATTCTCCTCAAGATTTAGTAGTATTGCAACGGGTAGGGGGACCATGATACATTTTTCTGTGACTGCAAGAATTTAGAAAGATTCAAATAATGATCCTGATCATCACTGGCAAAAAAAAAAAAAAAAAAAAAAAAAAAAGACAAGTTAGATATTATACCATTCTGCTTTATTTAACCCTCAAAGTATGTCGAAAATATACAGCCAATCCAGCAAACAGTACGTACCCGGGCAAACCCTTGCACTCCTACTGAAGGCAATGGTGGCCAGAGCTGGAAATATAGACATTAGCTGCCTGAAGGATCGGGGACCCTTTGGGGGAAATTACTCCCTCTGTTGCTGTTGAGTCCATACATTGTATGGCTAGTCTTCCGCAGCACATAAGGAACAGAGGATGGAGAACACCCACTTGGATGTACTGTGGGTGGAAATAAGCAAAAGGTGATGACCTTCTGATTGGGTCACATACCATTCCTGCTAGTGACAAAGGACCGTGGTATTTTTAAGGAAAAAAGCAACTCAGAATTCATTTCTATGTCTCAGGCTGTGGTTACCAGTGAGGAAACTGATTTATTCCTTATCATGTCCACAGCAGTCAGAAAATTTACCTTAATACTGTTTTAATGGGGTTTCTTTTGCTGTCATCCACTGCTTTCTCCACCCTTCCCTCATCAGAGGTTTCTATCTCTTCACAGCATATCCACACAGACAGTTGATTCAGCATTTAGAAAAACTGAGGGGGTGTAAATCTCCACAGGGGTTGCTAAAAGAGCTGCTGACCAGAGAGAAATTGTCTCAGGGTTCATGTTCTGGCTCTCTCCCACCAGAAGTTCCTCTTTTGTATTTATGCTGAGTGCCAGATGAACTGTTTTTGTGTGGCTTTTCTCAAGCTCATGGGGAAGGAAACAAATCTTGAAAAGCAGACTTTTTTTTTTTAATTGTTTTTCTCTCAAATTCAGGCCAGAAAAGAAATGCTCCAGTGCTGCAAAGAGAGGCTCAGTATAGACTCAGTGTAAGTTAATTCTCTGCCAGTGCACTCGTGATAGTGTTAGCTAGTATCAGTTTTGGTAGCAGTGTCTGAGCTTCTAGCACTCACTTAACGTAAAGTGTATTGAAACCATCTTCTATTTCACGGAGGTCTCTGAACAGACTTGACAGTAATTTTACAACCTGGTTTGGATTTGGAATGGTGGCCTACTTTGTCTATCTCTACATGATATTGAGAGGGTACCACTTGCTACAGAACTTATTAAAAGCCTGGAAACTAAGGAACAGTTCTTCAGATGAAGTTAAATTGCCATAGTTTTACTGATTTCAGTAGACTGAAGAGCATTTATACTCTTTCAGGTTGTGATATTCTTTGCATCCTAAGTCACTGCTTGGTACCTGTTCTTGCCAGTCATGCTTTCCATCACACAGCACATAGTTAACACCAAACAATCTTTCATGGTTAACTCTGCGTCTCTGCATATTTCAGGTGATAACTACTCCATTAGCTGTTTTGGCAACCACTTCCTTTAGTGAATGCTTCCAACGATAAAAAAATTTCCACTCATATCAAACTAGATTTTCTCCCAGATCTGTACTCATACACAGCAAGTTGGTTGTATTTTCATAACAGCTACAATTGTAATTGCTACAGAAAATGTTAAAAGTTTCAACAGTATTTTGGGTCTCTGTGAGAAATAACACGTTTCACAAATAATTCCAAAACTGCACATAGATAAAGGTCGATTGAGAGTCTGTCAAAAGGGGCTCCAAGCTCAGATACAAAGAGAATTCAGGAATTTTGTATATTTGAGTTTTAAATCCAGCAACAGGCCCATTCCACCAGTAAAAGTTGACATAGCACTGGAGATGCAGGAACATCCTGTTCTTCTAAAAACTAGTGCCTTCCACATACAATTCAAAAGTTGCACAGAATTTGCTCCAGGAGCAAAGTCAGTCTCAATCTACAACTTTACCATCTCAAAGATAGGAAGTTTCATTCAAACAACCAGTTTCCCTTCCAAAAGCCATTTAATACCCGTTCTAATGTTCTCTGTTCAGCCTGGTTTTCATCATCGCTACGATCACTTCCCTTGAGTGACAAGTTAACAGCTCCCAGCTCCCACTCTCAATGCAAGATGCTACCATTTCACTCAAGATGAAAAGAGAATCAGAATGTCCTACCTGCAGCAATACCCATCTTCCCATCCACAGACACTGCCACAGCTGTGCTCACTGTCACCACTTCTGGAGGGCCAGCTCCCTCTGTGAAGACACAAATATAGAAGACTCAGCTAACCACTGGAGATTAAGCAGAACGCAGTAAGAGCAGCTTGCTGTATTTCATATCCAGGACAGTATTTACAGAGGCCTAAACCCTGAAAAAATCCTCGAGTATGAAGGACTGCATCTTTCAAACCACAAAAGCACCTAAGGGACTACTAAGGGGATAGCTGTTTTTTATTTTTTTCTCTTCTCTTCTAGAGAATGCAATTGCCCTTCTAACAGATGCCATGTCTGTATTATTTTTTTCATGATTAGATTAGCTTCAGCTGGGACACCACTTTTGAAACTGCCAGGGGACAGTTTGAAGGTCAGCACAACTGATTTAGCCTGCAACCGATTCCTTCCTCGCATTCTGTAGCGGAGACTCTTGGTCAGACAGACGGATTGAGGATTCTTTCCTTCCCAAGAGCTCCAGAGTTTGTCCCTGCATTTCATTTCTGCCTTCATCATTCTTGTTCATACTCCATGTGTCCTGAGCACAGTTATGTGGTTACTATGCTTTAGCCTGGAGTGTCTCACTCATTTTTCTGGACTAAAGCCAGTTTAATTTCCTCAAGGGTGTTAGCCAGAACTAGCAAAGCCCTTGTGAAACTGAAATACTCAGCCAACTGATGCTCACATGCTTTGAGCCTTATCCTGCATTTATTGTGATCCCAAATTTCTTGTTGTCTCTACAGTGAGATTCAATAAGCAATATGCACATATTATCCCTAGAAAAGAAACATCTGACACATGACAGATCTGGGCTGCAAGAACAACTCCATTTGACCTGCCAAGCAAGTTCTCTTTGACCCACCAAGCATTCCCTGCTACTTTCTCTGAGGGATTTTGGACTTGGCAAGGTGTCTGCATAAATTATTCTGCTAATCTCCAGCCATTCGCTGATGGACTCCTCCCCAAAGGATGTTATGGCTCTCTCTTCTCATGCATCTGTCACAAACACCCCCAGTTAGGAGAACATACACTAAGCGAAGTGGAAAACAGGAAAAGTGGACATTTGATCCTCCAAAACTCCTATAAGGTACCAAGTGGCTTCTTCTGTCCTGAAAGTGGGGCACCCCTGTTCCATGGAATGTCAAGTGAAGGGCTTGGATTCTGCTCTGACAATGAAGTACTGTGGCTCACCAAAATGGAGTATCATTTCCAGGCTCTCCACAGTAACTTTGTGTGATCTCATGGATCACAGTTTATGTAAGCCTACAGCAACCTTGTATGATCACATGAATCAGTCTCTCTAAACCTGACTATCCCCCTCTAAAGGGAGTAATTGTCTTCCCTAGAATTTAGAGCATAAGGTTTCCAGGTCCGGGCACTACCTGTTACAATGTGCTTTTAGGCTTTCCAGCATAACAGGATCCTGAATTTGACTGAAGATTCCAGGTAATAGGAGTGTAATACAAACAAACAAACACACAACCAGAAAAACAGTGTAGCTGCTTTTATTCAGTATTTATCCATGCAAAACTACTTATGACTTCCAAGAAAACCAAATCAAGCCACAGTCCCAACAGTTAGTCAGGGGTTACTGCTGGTGCCTGGATAACAGCAGTCTGTAGGAAGCACCATATGGTGCTACCACCAGGTTTTCCAAGTGCTACTTCATTCCAAACAGCAAATGTAGTGGCATGCAGGGCAGCAAAATGTCTCTCCTGTCATACCTCTCCCTGTCTCTACACTCCCCTTTTAAGTAAGATGCAAAGGTGTGGGGCAAAGAGAGATTTTGGTGAAAGGTTTTACCTATTTTTCTGCTTCCACTCCTCTCCCTTTACATTCTGGTTTATCTCTTGCCTCCCAGTCTTGTTTTCTCCTCTTTGCTATTTGCTTTCCCACCCACCAGCCTCCTACCACTGTGCCACAAAAAGCTCTAACAACTAAAGTGCTGAGCTCCGTGACAGAGATGGAGCACTGAGGACCAGCATAGAGCACACAGGGGATTTCTGCCTTCTGTGTAGGAGTCTCACACCAGTGTTTTGTTCGGGTCTTACCCTTCTTGGGTCTTCTGTTCTCTTCTAGCCTTTGAGGAAGTCCTAGCTGACTCTGATTACTCACAGGAGGCAACACCCAGAGACACTGAAAAGCTGCTCTTTGCTCATCTGTCATGTTTGAGTTCCTTTGCTGGGTATGAGGCACCATATTCTAGTCACATAAAGCAGTGATGGAAGAAATGACTCCCTCTAAACTCACGTCTTCCTTGCTGAGTGCTCACTGACCCCTCATCAGTCCTGGCTGACAATTACTTTAATTGTTGTGGCTAAAGGGCCTGACACACAAGGGCCTCCCAGGTCTGGCTAAACCTGCCTCTCTAATTCCTTCTGCAATGTCTTTAACTTCCCTTCTTATGGTTCACATGTTCTGAGGCGCCTCATGCTCCCTCCATCGCCTCTAAATCTCTCAGTTGACCCAGGTCCTTTACCTCCAAGTATCTTTCCCCTCCTCCTGATACACCGTTGTGAGCACCTTCCTCATGGCTCAGAGCGGTTGGCTTTCCACATCTCCAGTTCTCGTATCATGCTGTGAGCGAGTGCCTCCTACTCCTATAACAAGCTGCTAGGGGCCAGATCTCAGCAAGAGCTGCCCATAAAGGGACCGGGATGAACTTGATGTGGGGCGCAGCACGCAACAAGCTCTCTTTTCCCAGCTTCGCCGCATCGTGTTCAGGCCGAGGTTACCTGAATCATCTTCCGAAACGATGCTGTAGATGAAGCTCCCGGGGGGATGTTCCGCCGCCCGGCGATACCACAGCGGGAAGTGGTCCATGGTGAAGATACTTTCCTTGTCCTTCCTCGTCAGGAATTTCCTGCCGGAGGGAAAACGCGTGCAGCCTTTTGCACCTGGCCCCTTCCCGCCGCCTCCGCGGGCCGCCCGCCAGGTGCCGCTGTTGCCCCGGCCTCGGCGCCCAACGGCCGCGGGGTGCGGGCCGCTGCCTGTAGCCACGCATCGTTTTCTCCCTCGTCCTCAAAACCCTCTCGCTTAGGCTCAAAACCTCAAAGCGAGTGGGCAACGTGTACGGCTCCTCCGGCACGAGGGAGCTGAAGGGAAAGCGCACGTTTGGGGGACGCGGAGGCAGCGACCGACTTGCGAAGAAGCCGTGAAGAAGCCGCTGCCGTTGACGCCATCCTGTTCTGCTGCAGCGGCTGGGGTTGCCTCTGCGCCCTGCCCTTCCTTGCAGCGGCCCGCACTAGCCTACGTGAAGTACTCTGCGAAAAATGAAAACCGTGCCCTTTCCACGTCAGAACCCTTGGCTGAGCACACGCTTTTGCCTTGAGGGAGAGGACAAGAGAATGAATGGTATATGACAGATGTCAGTCACATCACTTAATGCATCACTGGAAGGCATTGGGACGCTACAGGGATGTGGGCAGCGTAAGAGCCAGAACAGAATAAACCTGGGAAGGGACCTGAGACACAAAGATTAAACCTAGCGAGACTGGCATGTCTCCTCCTGGGCACTGGAGTGCAGAGCCTTATACACTGCAAAAATAGTCCTGGGCATCTGTAGCAACTAGGGACATTTTTTTTTCAGCTGACTAAAGCCAGTGATTATCAAAATTTTTCATTTTACAATGAAATGCTTGCTCTTTGGGACAGTATTTTAAGAAATATGCAGAAGGACAAGAACACCTTCTGCAAGACAAATGGACCCCTGCCCTGACTCCTTAAACAGCAAGCACCCACTCCACCAATGTCCTGTTTGTTTCCTTTCCATTTCTGCATGCCCAAATACAGTTCACAGACTTGTGGTGATTTCCCGTTGTCCCGTCACAGAAACTGAGAGAAACTCTGTAATGCAGTTTAGGGACTTGCCTGTTGGAAAGTTTCTCAGAGCCCACGTACAAGGCATTCCTCATGAGTCCAGCACGGGTGCCCAGAAATGCCATCTCAACGCCTGACTCAGTCTCCCTGTAGGACACAAACATGTAGGCAGATGCAAGCAGTCCTGAGCCCATGAGCTGTGCTGTCTCCCTGTCCCAAGGTAAGGGCCCTTCAAAACAGGAGCACACCTGGAGAGCATCTCAAATTCATTCGTAATCTAACCCCATTTACAGCAGGAATGACCCTGATAGCAGCAGGCTGTTGGCCAACAGTTGGCAGGCTTAGACTTGTGCCTACATTCACACTTGCGGAGTTTGTTCATTTGATTATTTCTGAAAGAGGACTTAAGCAAGGGAGAGGGACTGCACAGTGAGAGAACATCTATCTATCTCGAGGTGGGCTATCTATGGGCTATCTATGAGGTGGGCTGGGTAGCAGACCTGGCTGGAGTCATCAAGGGCACAGATGAGGCAGCTACATGGTGGAGAGGCTGCTTCTGTGTGGCATATATGGTACAACTCTAAAGTGAGGTGTGTGCATTGCTGTGGCCATCTATGGGTGTGCTGGCTAAAATTTCCTAGCAGGGTTGCTACTGGCTCAAGCTGTGTTGGCAGTTGGGACACCGGTAACTGAAACAAGGACGAGAGTCCTGTGGCCATGCATCAAGTAGCATGTCGTCTCCTGAAAGCAGATCTGCGTGACATGGTGTTAGATACTAAGAGCGACAGATGCCACACTGGGAATAATGAAGCAGAAAGTTGCCCTCTAAAGCCAGGCTGTTCTGTCTGATCCTGAGTATCAACCTGAAGGCATCACCAATAGACACAAGATCAAACTTCTTCGGTTCTGCTGATGCCTTTCCCACTGAAATGCGTTTTAGCTATAGCCTTATAGGAAGTTAAGCCAAACAACTTTGCTGCCATTCAGAGGAACAATCTGCATAGAAAAATACTATACTTTAAACATCAAACTGAAATAGTCTTAGTTGGCCTGGAAAATATCTAAACTATTGAGCAAAAAGTGCACCTGAGTTAGGTGCTGCAATGAACTGGCCCTGAGCACCCCTTGCAGTGATACTTAATTACTATTCTCTATTCAAACATGGGCGACCTTAAAGAGAATGTCTCATTACCAAAAACCCTCACCAAGCACATGCTGAGAAGGTCCAACCTGATGGACTTCATTCCTGAAAAATACCAGTGCCTTCTCTAAAGTTTTTTTTACACGTTATAAGCATCTTTGTTTCAGGCAGGGGATAAGCACATCTGGAAATGTTGCTTATGTTGTGCTTTGTATATCTATTTCTCACATACTTACATGGACATATTGAGGGCTAAAGTTGTCCAGTAGGCTTCCATGGGGGCAGTGACCACTGCGTCAAACAGCACTTCCTGGACCAACTCCTCATCGCCTAAGGAGAAAGGAGAGCAAGAATCAGGAGAGAAAGACATGCCCTGCCCCTAGATATCTTAGAGGCTCCCTGTCTGCCTCTGGGCAGTGGAGCAACGTGGCACGAAAAGAAGCAGTCCTTACAGTGCTGAGGACAGGAGCCAGAGTCCTGCCTCGTGGAGAGGTGTTACAAGAGCAGGTATGACAGCTCAGGCAAACAGTGCTGATGCAGAGAAGGAGCTCTAGTGGATGCTCTAACAAGGCAGATCAAGGTAGTCTCCCTCTAAACTTGGTAGAAAGGTTTTAAAGAGTGGGTAAATGAGAGACTTTCTGTTGAAGATCTCCACTACACCAGGCCATCTCTGGCCTTCTCGTTTACTGAACAGGCTGTCTATAGCTGTTGCCTCAAATCCTTCCCTTTGGCCTTGCCTCTGAGTACCCTGTACTGAGGACACCAGCCACCCCATTCCACTCAACCAGTTCTATCAAAATCCCCAGTGACTGCTTGGTGGCCTCTATTCCGTCTTTGTGCTCCCCAGTGTCTCTTGGCATTAACTGTCCATCCTGCAAGTTTCACAGGATGCTGTCCTGGCCTGACTTCCCTCAGATGCTCTGAGCAGCCTAGACTTCCAGTCTAGTCCGGTGTGAACTGGGATTGAGCGGTGTTTAGAACAGTCTGAGGCATGCTTTAAATGGCATGCTCTGAAATCCCACTGTAAAAAAGCATCTAAACTTTGATCTGTTTTGTTTTTATATTGCCTGCTCACATTTGTCTCATGCTGTGAGCGTGAGATGGCTGCCATATTCCAGAAATGTGCCTTTCAGTGCTTTTCTAGACAAACCATCTGCTCTGGTTAGGTGTGTGAGCCTCCACTTTCTGGACTGAGCCTGCAGGGCTCTCTTAGTCTTTTCTTCTAGTGCTCCAAACTTTCTTATACTTTCTCTGTCACAGATGGCAAAATCCATTCTCCCATCCTTGCTGTCATTCAGCCCTTAAAACCAGAAGTCCTTCCCTAGCCCTCACATAAAAAGGGCATGTCCAATTCGTATTCCTATTTCTTTTTCCTTCATAACACTTCCAAATCTCCCTGCTTCTCACAGTCAGATCTACTAAAATTTTCTTCCATCTTCCTGGTCCTTTTGACTCCTATATCCCTTCTTTTCGTCTGCTCCAGACACAGCCAGGAGAGGTCTGTTCACACCAGCCAGGAGGAGTCTATTTGTAAGGGACAAACAATTATTGGATTACATTTGTTTCTGGTTTTAAGAGATTCCCACCTCCCTGATAAGGCTGCAGCCTGTCAGGGGCTTGATTCAGCATGTGAGATAACCAAAAGGGCTGAAGCCATGCGTAGTGGGGTGGGTGGCAGGATGTCCTGGAGCCAGCCTGCAGGAGCACATAATGAGGGCTATTGGGTGCGTCTCCACGCACGCTGTGTGCCTCTGCCCTCCCCAGCAGACGTCCACTGTGCAGGGCTGCTGTGTGAGTGCCTTGGGCAACCACACTGACCTACAGGACGGGGCCTGGTGCGTCCGGGGAGCTGCCGGGGGACTAGAAAGATAATCATGCCATAATGGGCTTTCTTTTTCTCCTCTCCCAATCAGTTACCAGTTGTGTTTGAAAAACAAAATTAATAATCCTCGTGGAAGAACTCCTCCGTGTAGATGACACAGTGCAGCAGTGGTAGGACGCTAGCTGGAGCCCGAGAGAGCAGAATGGACAGCAGCTTTCCCGGTTCTCCTGCCATCACTCCCTCCTCCGCTGCTGGTCAGACTGCCTTAAACACAGTGTGCATTCAAGCATCATTCAAGCCCTTCACCCTTCACTACTCCCTACATAGAGACCTTCAGTAAGGCAAAGTTATGTGACAGTTTTGGAAGATTCTCTGACAGAGACAAGGAAATGGATCTTGAGCTCATTTTCACTTGTGAATTAAGCCAGGTTTGAGTTCAGTTCTGCCCATGTGAGCAGATGCTGCAGGAGATTAGTCTGACACCGATCAGCTTCTCACAGTCTCTCCTGCACTGTGATGGGGACAGGAAAACCCCAGTAGGGCCTTTTTGATCCCCAGGACTCACATTCCAGGTCAGGTTCCTCTCCGGTGAGGAAGCGGATCACAGCCTCCAGCTGGCTGAGCTTCCGGTGGTCTGGATCAATGTCTGTGATGCAGTAGATCCTGGTGTGGAGGGGAAACAAGCCCACAAGGGCACAAAGAAACCACAGTCAAGCAAATGCTCCTCAGAAAGAAAAGAACTGCAAACAAAGAGTCAGCAAGAAAGCTTGGGCTGCAAAGATTTTACCGTTGTTGCAGCCACAGCTGCTTAAAACCTAAGAGTCTCACTGTAACTTGGGCTCTGCTGATAAAATCAAACATCAGTTAGTGTGCCTGCTGTGCTAACTTAATACGGCTGCTCAAATATCCGCCGGCATAAGCTAACAATGCACCCTGCTTGGCAGCCCCAGATCCTTCCAGCAGAGTTAGATAGGTGCAGCACAGGATGTGTAGCCGTGTGTGTAAAACAGGAACAATGTGACGGATTGATCTGGAAAATAGGGAGTCACCAGAACCATCAGGACCAGAAAAGCCAAGAGACAGAGAAACAGAATGGCAGACATGGAAGGAGCTGGCAGCTTGATACAGTGGGAGGAAAAGCTGTCCCAAAGAAATGGGACTCAGCTCCAGGAGCATCAGGACACAGACTATGGGAGGGATGGGACAGCATATTATAAATAGAAAGCTCTGTTTTATAAAAGAAACCAGACTTTTAATTCTGCTTTCCATTTTGACCACATCAGTGGCAGGACAAGGGAAGGAAAGGTCTTGTAAGAGAGAACTACAATTCATTAAGGGACTGAAAGGAATGATTTATGAGAGAAGTCTAAGAAAGATGAATATGTAAAGCATGGTAAGCTGATACCTCAAGTTAGGAGCAGAAGGAGAAGTCCCTGCGTGTGTCTGAAGTATGCTGCCTATGAAACTTGACAGTGTAATGAGAGGTCTGAAGGGCTGCAGGGCTTCTTGAATATAGTTATTTTGGCCTTGATTCAAGCTGGCTTCATGTGCCTGACTGTAGCTGAATTTTGGGTTCATGAAAATCCCAAACCTCTCAGCAATAAATGGAAAGTGCCATGCTTCACCCTGTTTCATATCCAAGCCAAGCAAACCCATAAATTATGCATAGTATTGAAACAGGGGTAATAAATCAGCTCCATGTTCACTTGAAACTAGGTCTAAGCTCAGTTCACAGGAATGCCAACCAAAAATAAGCTAGGATTTTAAAAAGCATTTCAATCTCTAGCTAACCTTGCAACAAAATCCCCTGTCATGTTTGACGTAGTCTAGGTTTTGTAGCACAAGATGAAGAGGAAAAAGATGAGTTTGAGCACTGAAGTCTAAGGGTAGATTTTGGGAGATGTTTCCTAGCAGGGTGATTTTTCAGGCCTTGGAGTGATCTCCCAAAGAAGGAGATAGAACTGAATCCTTGAGGTGCTGCTGCATTACCCCAAAGCCATTAGTTCTTCCAGATACAGTCCCTGAGTCTGTGTTTTCAAGGTGAACTTGAAGGGTGGTGAACTCAGGCAAAACTGCTGGGAACTTTGCCAATAATCTCAGGAAAAAGTCCTACATCACCGACAAGATTCCTTCCACTTACCATTCATTGGCTAAAGACAAGTCTGGCTGGAGCAGGTCATGCAAACCTGGAACCAGATGATATATTGAGAATTTGGTTAGGTAGCAGATTGACAAATATAGGCTGGGAGGGTTAGAAGTGAAGCAGTGAAATTCAGATGAACTTCCTGACCATTGGACCTATATGGTTACTCCAAATTAACCTACCTTCTTCCACTGAAGTGTTGCCCAGCAGGATGTATTCCCCATGTCCTCTGGACAGCACAACACCCAGACTGCAGGCAGGAGAGAAAACGGGGCTTGTAAACAAGAAAAGGTGTAATCTCTGAACATGACACTGCATTCTCTGCAATTACAAGCTTAAAAGCCATTAATTCCCTTTACAACTATTAAAGAACATCATCCAAAGAGGATTAAGTGAGATCTAATTTCAGCGCAGGAGAGAAAGGAACCTGTCTGTAGAACTATGAGGCATCTTTTGACCACAGTTTTTTGGCCAGAGTCACACATTCAGGTCAGTAATAGCATTTCTAAAACCATGCCAATTTCAAACCATTTCAGCTGGAGAAAAAAAAAACCCACAAAAAATATTAATTTGATTTCTCATTTTAATGAGAATATTTTATTTTTTTTGGTTTATAACAATGTTTTGTTTTGAACCATATATCAGAACATATTTAATAGAACCAGGTATTGAAGATTTTTCATTTCTCTGAAATGGAACAATCTGCTTTATCTGAAATGCAGCTTTTGGACTTTGAACTTCAGATAAATCTTTCAGTAATTTTGAGTTGTCCCCAGTTCATTTTTTAAAATGACTGTAGGAACAAAGAAATCACTTATTCATGCTGCTGTACTCCTGAGTCATGGCCAGTTTTATGAAGAAAAGACTCCTGACACTTTGTCTTGGCGACCTGCGAATCCTTGCTCACCTGAAAGGTGTGCCACTGATGTCCGTGAAGAAGTAATCGTTGGTGAGGAAGAGAACTCGTTTCTGGAATAAGAGCAAGAAAAACATGTGAGAAACCATCTGACAGACCAAGACTGTAGTTATGATGGTGACCTGGGATGTGTGTCCCCAAGGTTAGGCCAAAGCAGTTGGTCTACATCAGCACTTCACACCCCAGGAGAACTGGTCAGAGACAGAAAAGAATGTGCAGCATTCAGCATATTCAGCAACCCCCTCTTTTTTTTTTTTTTTTTTTTTTTTTTTAATATAGGCCTTCAGTTAAACTCTCCTTTACTTTGGGGCTGCAAGGCAGGCTGCTGGAAAAGGGGGAGAAGTTGCCCTCCCTCTTGCACCATCTGAGCCAACATGCAGGGTCCCTGATGTTCTTTTGCTGCACAGAGCAACCTTGGTGTCTTTGCACATCATCATCATCCTCACCAGTACGAGTAGGGTTTCTGTGAGGCAGGTAAGAAGGAGAAGAGGTGGGATGAGAGGAGGGTCAGCAGGGCAGAACGGCAATCTGGCGTACAAGGGAGGTGGGCAACTGATGCCAACTCTCCCCAGTTTTGTGGGAAATGCTGAGATTCCTGACATTTGTTTTTGTGCTGAGTTGGGACAAAACAATAACCTATTCCAATTTTTGTGGGAAAAAAAAGCATTAAAAGAAACAATTAACATTTTCAAAATAAAACACAAGTGCTGCTTCAAATCCAAGCCATTTTGATTCACATGAAAATATTTGTTTCAAGATGACATTTTCACTCAAGACATGTCAGATTTTTGAAAGCTGATTTAGAACTTTAGCTGTTTTCCAGACTGGCCTTTTCCTGTAGGAAAGTGTTGATTTCAGTAGAACTCTTTTCCAAAAGAGAAAAGTTTTTGGAAAAATTTTATTCAACACGTATGCCAGTATATGAATCCTAGTATTTTTAAAATCCCATCCCTACTGCAGAAATGAGGTGAGATGATGTGTAGGGGATATGGTGAGAGCATACAGAAAACTCACTCTTCCCCAGGGCAAGTGTGGGGTCTGTGCTGACCTGCTGAGAGCTCATGCAGTGCAGCAGCAAAGGGGGAGTGATGCACAATGCACCATTTCTGCAGTGTGCCCTGGCTTGAGCGTTAGCAGATGGGCTACTGGAGATGTGCATGGCGGCTAAACTTAAGGAATAAGTGAGGAGGTCAGAGACAGCTCAACCACTTTCATCCCCCTCGCTCTCTGTGTGCCATTCCGGTGCTGTTGAGCAACATGGTCCCAGCCTTTCACCAAGCAGAGACAGTTGCACAAGCGACATGATAAGAAACATGACGCAGTGGCTTTTAGTGACTGTGGAGCAGCAACCAGTGGTCTGGGAACATGGGTATTTCACGTTTTGATGTTGTGACTCTACTGGGTAGTCACTCCTCACTCGTGCCTCTAGTGGTTTGCCACAGACCCTGTGCATGCCCTTGCTCTATTGCTTTCACTCCTACCTTTACAGTATCAATCCTGTTGTCTGTTATCTGAAACCAAAGGCATTTTTGCCACTAGTTCTCTCTAAGGATCACCTTTTTTCTTTGGTCCTTACTCTTCTCTCTCTCTCTCTCTGTTCCCAGTGCTTTGCTTTGATCAACCTGGGGAATCACTTTTACACGGCTGACAATATTTTCTATCCCCTTCACTCAGCGCTTTGCTCTGCTGTCTGACTCTCTCCTTCCCACTGTTTTAAGGCTCTGTCAGCACTTGCTTTGTTGCAACTGCTGCTCGGCCCATCAGCTAGCTGAGTAATAGAGGAACTAGTGAAGTTTCACTTCTGGTCCCTGCTCCCTGTGCATTCAGACAAAACTGTCACCTGCCCAACTTCAGTCTCCAATTGTGCAGAATCAAACAGGCAATATCTCTTGCTGAGACTATTTCTTGTTACACTTTTTCCTTAGGTAGGGGAGCAGAAAGATGTCCCTAAAATACTGAACTAAAAGGTTGTCTTCAAATGACTCAGAAGAAATGTTATTGTGAGTGAACAAAGGCAGAATGAGGAAAAACTTGAGGTGAGAGAAATAAGCAATCAAGATTTCTAGAGAACAGATCTTGCTGGAAAACCCTGGTTGCTTCTCTGACAGAGCAACAAAGCTAATGTGTAAAGGGAACAAAGGACATGCAATATATCTGAGTTTATGTAAAGCACTTGAAACAGCTTCTCATGAAATTTTATTTCAAAGAATCAATTCATGTGTGCTTAAATAAGCTGTAGAGTGAGAACCAACTGCTGTACTGTAAACAGAGAGAAGCAGTAAACAGCAGTGTATCAAGAAGATGATCTAATGAGAGGAACAGACGGAATCTATCTTAGGAGCCATTACATATAATGATCTATAAGACAAAATAAGACAAAAACAGCATTTCATACTGAGAAAAAGTCTCAGCAGCTCTAAAAGTCAGAAATATGAGATAAAAAGAAGGCATGGGATTCAGTTAAAAAAAATGAAGAGGAAAAAATAGTTAAGAATCATAAAAGCCAAGGCAACAGTTCTGGGGCAACTAAAGAAGAGAGGAAAAATATGAAGGGACAGCAGAAAAGAGATTTGAGGCTCCCTGTTCAGAAATGTCCTGTTGCAGAGAATAGATGCTCTCTATAGAGCAACAGGGAAGCAGTAGTCAAATAATTCACTGAAGCTCTGGTATTTGTGTACCAGAAGTGATACAACAGACAAAGGGAACAAAAATAACTGCTGAACCACTTGGCCTGGAAAGTGTGCAAGTATTTCAAATGCATATGTTGGCAATGGCCAGGAGAGGAAGGGAAAAGCTACTGACAGGTACCTGACAGCTGTGAACACCAAGAACAGGGAAAGATCATGTAGTTACAAGATCTAGCAACCACTGCACAGCGATGGTGAGATCCCTGCATTAAGAAATGACATCGACTGAGCAACTGGTTTATTGAAACTAGTGCTGACAGTTGCATAGTAGGAGAGCAGTTCAGCCAACCTGATTGCTAAAAAAGGCTCTTTCCTAAAGGATGGAAATTTTCCTAAAAGATGGAAGACTTCTGGGCAGTGTAACTTGCAGGACTCTGGAATACTTTCTAAGAGGAAATGATGAAAGCCAAAATCTCTGGGAGAGTTAAGTAAATCTGAATGAAAAAGTACCAGTGAACCTAATGTACAGGACAGTTTTGCACCGTCTCCAAGAGAAGATGTATAACCTTACATGAGAGCTGGTAGGGAACATTCAAATGTCTCTATTTCACTGAGATTTTTCATAAAATATCTGTAAATATTTGCATAGAAATTTAATCCTTGACCTGGTTAAAGGAAATCATATTCTGACAGAGTGAGAGAAAAATTTTCATGAGTGTTTTTGGGGAGCGAAAGGGAGTTGCAAAAGAGCCTCCAAAACTCTTTCTGACTAGGTCAGCTCAACACACCTTCCCCATCTCTAAACTGTTAAAGCTCCCTGATTCATTTCACAACCCTGCAATGAACAACATGCTTTTTGGCTTTGCCTGGACAAAGCAGGGAGCTCTGAAGCACTTCTAACACCTCTGTACGAGCAGAGTGTCAGCATATATGAAGAATATTTCTAATGATGCTCTCTCTATTTTATGGCTTTAGCACATGTGTTATATACGTGGTAAAATAATAAAGCCTTCGCATTCAGAAATGCTGAGCATTAGAAACCACATCTTTTGTGGTTCTTCAGCATTCAATTCCCATCCCCTCCTGCCTATGACCTGAACAGAAGGATAATTTCTTACCCCTTTATCCACAGGGACTTTCACATCCATGGAGAGGTAGCCTGTTTCCCCATTGATCATGGCTGTTCTCAGCTGCAGAGGTGAATGAGAGTGTTAGTGTCTGCAGGTAGAGCAGGACGGGAGTTAACAGAGCCGCTTATCAAGAACATACAGAGGCTGACAGAGAAGAGTGACAGGATTCCCTCCCACCCAGCTCTTTCTCTCTTCTTTTAAACCGAAAATGTGTTCCCAGTGGTCAGGATCCTTGTTCAATTAGTGACATGATGATCATAATGGTTTATTTTGAAAGCTTGTTGATATGTCTTTTTAGCTAAAGGAAAAGACTTGGAAGCTATGAAATTCTCAGTCCAAGTTTCAGAATTCACCATTTGGCGGCCAGCAAGTCATTAGCACAGTATTTTGAGACTGTGAAAGAAGAGACACCTGAGAAAATGCACTAGCTCCCCCAAACCAATTCGAAAGCTCTTTGACATTTTTAGAACTGATTTATAAATTATAAGCTGTATTCAGCAACACTTCTGGGGCGCAGCAAAGCAGCTATTTAACACAGCACAGCAAGACTACATGATAGCAGGGTAGGCAGCGAGAAGACCAGTTTATTCATTCCAGTTTCCAAAGGCAAAGTGTAATTTTCACAGTGACTCCCAAGCTTTTGCAAGAAAGAGCCAGGGAAGTTTCCATAAGCACAAAGGCTTTGCCTTTAGGTCTAACCTGCCAGAACATTTCAGCTTATTGCTTTAGTCTGGGTAAAAAAAAAAAAAAAAAAAAAAAGTGGGAAGTAACAAATTCATTCACACAGAAGACTTCCTTGCTTCCAGAGACAGGCTTCCATTCAAGAGCTGGCCAGTCTCACCTATATGTGCTTTACACAGCCACTAGGGCTGTTTGAAGTGGGTTATTTACAGACCTAGAATATAAAGCTTGTGTGTTCAGGGGCCCTTGGAAATCAAAACAGTGGCTGGTGCTGTTACTCCTTTTCGTCTAGCAGAGGCTGAAGGTCTGTCAGAGCCATGGCCATAGGCTGTTCTGGTCTCACTGAGCCTGCTACATTTTCACTGGGTTGGGGCCATTCAGGTATTGTTGTTTCATCCATGTCTTCTCTTCAAATCTCAGGCATCTTTTGTTGCCCCATGTGGTAGTACAGAAGCAAGACCTGTCTAAGCCAGCAGTTTCTGATCTCCTCAGTTCCAGTGAGTCTGCAGGCTTCTGCCCTGTGCCCAGCACTCACGCCAGAGTGGCTGTAGGTTGAGCCAAGATCCAGACTGGCTTCTTCTTCCTCAATAGCTTCTCCTGCACTGAGAATCAATCAGCTGTAGCCCCGAGGTCTGGTCTTTTTTCACCCAAGGCATTTACAAAGACGGTGCAGGGAAGTTTGGCTGGAGGAGTGATCTGGCTTGTGCTGAGGTGCTCATTCCAGACACCCGAAGAGCAGGTGCTCCCACGGGCGAGGCTGTCCCAGAGGTTGCTGTGAGCACCAACGCCTGTCCAGCGGCTTCTCGGGGACTCTCCAGCCAACACAGACATGCGGTTTACCTGAAGGCTTTTCAGCATGTCTAGATGTTTAGTCAGTTTCAAAAGTGGAAGGATCCTGGCAGGCAAATTTATTTTTTCAGTGGCTCTGACAAAACTGAAGGCAGGCTGCTTGGGTGAGATCTCCTAGACCGCAGGGCAAACCCCTAATCCTTTCCTTCTCCCATCACCTGGAGACTACTCAGTGCTTTAAGGAAGCCCAGACTTCCTTGCTGCCAGTTGTGGGTGGAACTGTTGTGAATCAATTTGAATTTTCCAGACAGTGACATTTTTTTTTCTTCCTTGGATTTCTTTTAGCAGCTGGCTATATTACACATCATTAGCACTTGGACATATTTTTTTCCAGACTGATTTTGCTGCTTATCAGTGTTGCTGAGATTAAACTGCAACTGATGCCGAGTCTGTCATTGATCTAATAGCAGAGCTGCAAATCCAAGTGTTGAAATGTTGGCAGCTTTCTGCTGCAGTGGGTGTATCTTGAGAGTCTCTAGACTTGCTGAAGTCACACTGCAGATATTGTTCACGTCACTGATCCGCTCTGTGCCCTCAGTGACTGCAACCTTTCTGTCTTCTGGAAAATGTAATACAGGAACATAAAGTGTTTTGTTTTTCATACCTCTTTGGAATTTTTGTTACTCTGGGTAGTTTTACTCTGAGAGCCTAAGCACAGAAGCCTTACACAGGTCAGACAAGAACTTGCCAAATAATTATGACAGCAAGGTGGAGGCCTCTAAATTCCTGGAAGCTTTGTGAAATAGTGACCTGAGTGGAGAAGACCAGCCCTAAGACTGGCAAGAGAGAAGTGCCTTGGGAACAGAGCTCCTAGAAGACACCAGCAAACCCACATGAAGCTGGAGATGACGTGTACCTTGTTGCTTCTGCCATGTGTAATATTGTTTAATTTTGTTTTGTTTCCCACAATCCTTTTGTGTTTCCTTTCTTGGTGTGACCCCATTCCAGTTCCTGAGCTCCTTCAGCACAGCCCTTTGTTGAGGCAGTAGTTATTTAGATCTTCTGGCTGGGCAATTCGTTTGTCCTCCCTGTTTGGGTGGATATCTATAGCATCAGATCTGTTTATCTCAACAGTCTTCTCTGTAATCCACAGGCATGTGTCCCACGGATAATTCTGTCTTACTCCAAATGCATGTCTTAACTTAGCAACTTAAGTATTTATTCTCTCTTAATTCTTCTTTCGAGTAAAAGAAAATCAGTTACAGCAGGTTTCCTCTTACACAGAGGCTCGTAGTTCTGAAACACTTTTTACCATGTGTTCAGGTTGAACACTTGTTTATTTTTTAGTGGTTTTGCTCAATGGAGAGTAAAAAAGAGGCATATTCCATTTTTTTTTAATTTGGAAGTTTGTTTTTTCCTGTGCTCTTTGTTTGTTATTAATAAAGACAGCAAGTTTTAATCTCTTTGTGAATTGCCCTTTATTCTTTCCTGTGGATCCTGTTAGCTGAATGGCTTCAGCTGTCTTTCGTATGATACATGCCTGACTAACATCATGAGAGGCCTCCATATTCATAAATTATTTTAGCTTTGTATTAAGCAAACTATGCAGAGGGGCAGCAGCTACTACTAGCAGTTGGGGCATGCAGCTCTACGAAGCACCCCCTGCCAAGTGTTTCCATCCTCAGGACAGTACTTTTCCTCCCTGCTCCATGGGAGGGAAACATCACTTTGAGAGGAAAACAGGTACTTCAAAGGGGAGCAAAAGTCCTGTTCTCTTGTAGACCAGCAGCCTCTTCAAGGCAGGGACAGTCACTCAAAGAAGAAACCAGAAGCCTCTGCTGCCTGCTGTAAGCATGCCTCTTCCCTCCTCCTCCTCCACATGCACACAACGTCATAGAAAGAAGGAGATACAAGAAGGCTAAAATCAGTTTCTGATACTCACTATTTCATCCTCATCTTCCCATTCCACCTCTGAGAGATCTACACTGTTGTAGTTCGGTTTAGGTTTCAATTTCTTTCCTTCTTTATACTGAGGTTCATTAAAAAAAAAAGGATTAAAAAAAACAAGTGCTTAGGTAACTTCTCAAGCAACCCTTTAAACCCTTTAAAAATTGCTATTTAATTCATAAAACAGGTGCCTCATTTAGCCTCACTGTCAAGGCAACATTTGGGTACAGGTGCCATCTCAGTCCCATGTCATCTGTTCCTGTATGCGGGCAGTCTGGCGCTAAGGAAATTCAAGTGGGAAAAGCCATTTCAAGAGCAAGGGACAAGTAGGACATTAGGTAACTTGCAGGTAAAGGCTACAGTCTGGTTTGTGAGAATATTCTGCTAAATAGCTCAGCATAATACACCGTCCTTGAGCAAATCAGGTGTTGCCCACAGCTAAGAGTCTAATCCCATTAACATCATAATAACACTAGGATATCTTTTCTGATGGGAATTAGGCTTTAGCTTTGCTGACAAAATGGTGTGCTTTTCACCAGATGCTAACTGATGGACTGATGGAAGTAAGCTACTTCCCAGTTATCTTCTTGCTGAAGAAAACAGGGCGCAGTAGAGCAGGAGAGGCCAATCCCAGCTGGAGGATAAAGCACTGGTCTTGCCTAGTCCCTGTTGTGGAAACATTGTCTCCCTTCTCCTCACTTAGCAGAGTAGTTATCTGTGCCTGTTGTCTCCCTGTCCAAAGCTGCCCCTTTGAAGACAGCTGGTGTGAAGCCCTGTTGTGGCACTTTTGCTTGGCAGTAGGAACACTAACACTTATAGCCGTGCTTTTGTGGCTTTGTGCATGCAGGCACCCATAGGAAATGCAAAATGTATGTCTGAGTGTCAGTGCAATGAAACCCTTCCTGTGTTACAAGGACGTGTACAGTCTGGAGATCAGGTGGCACTGCCAAGGAGACAGGTTGTCCTTGTGCCCACTATGACCCTTCAGTTCCAGAAGGTCTCTTCAGTCTACTAGTACAAAAACAGGTGTGCTCACAGTGCAGCACTCCCATGCTGTCTAACAGAACAGTAAGGGAGGCTCCCTTACTCTTCACATTTGTATGCGCACGCCTGTATATACATCACTGTGTGTGGAACTGCTTTCTCTGGCCCTCATGTTCAGAATATCCATGTCAGAACCTAGTGGCCCTCACAGATCAAAAAAAGTGAGAAACCAGGAGCATCCTCAGAGGTTCTCAGGATTTTAAGTAAGCAAAGGTTCTCAAATTGCAAGCTACAGATGCACCTACCAAAGGACGCAGGTCGGGATGTGAAAGGATGTAGCCGTTGTTGGTGTTCAGAAAGGCGTATCCATGGACACCCAGCTGGAGAAAGGAGCATTAGAATAATTAGCTCTGCTTTTTCTAGAAATACTGCTGTGTAAAGGATGCTGCGGATACCCTGGCCCTGGCCACTTCCAGCAGTATTTTCCTTTTAAAGATATTCACTGGCAGATGGTAGGTTCCATCCCAAGCCATTTATCTCTGTGTCTTCAGCTGCTTTGTCTGAGAAGACTGATTGCGCTTGCATCCACAAATGCATGGGTAGGTAGTTGATTACTGTTTTCTTTAGAAAAAGATGCACTCTTAGAGTCTGCCATTGTCTTAGCTGAAAATCTCATTAACTCTCCACAGCAGTGACAGCACTTTTATACATAGAGCAGGCAATAAGGGGAAATATCATAAACAGTACAGTAACTGGTGTGACAAGTGGGTGTGCTGAGCAATATATATGTACAACAATGAATGGTCAAGGGATTATGAATTTCACAGACATTTCTGGAAATCTGGCCTTCAGACAAGCCCTGCATTATGTGTCAGATGTTGTTAGCAAGGCCAGATCTAGTCTGTGTTAATCATGCAAGCCTATAGTCTTAAAAGTGCTTTTAAAGGAAGAGCATAACCTGACAGGGGTTAAAAACCTCTCTATAGGTTGTGCTTGCCAAAACAAAAAACGTCTCGAAGAAAACAAGAATGGCTGAAGTTTCTATCTTAAAACAGATGTAACCTCTTTATATGCTTCAAGAGAATCTATCCTGGAGGAGTAACAGTCTGGAAGCGAGGAGGTAAGTCATTCACAATCAATCAATTTTTGGAGGCAATTATTCATCTACTTCACACACCCCAGATCAGAACTTGGGTCTGTTTCTACATGGAACAGTTTCTTGCAAATCCCGCAGAGCTCAGCTCAGCAGGGCAGACTGAATTCAGTGCTCACTGGATCAGGACTTGGATCAGTAGACTTCCCTATAGGCCTATTAAAGCTGAAATTTCCCAGCCAGTAAGTGGGGTCATGAATGTATGAGCTCTCCAGGGCTATAACTCTGGAACACCTCACTGAATCTGTAACTCATATATCAGTGGTCCAAGCTGAGGATATCAAGTTTCCAAACCGGACTGGAGCTGGAAGAGCTTCTGTGAAGACATATTCTCTCTCTGATGTGTAAAAAAAAAAAAAAAAAAAAAAAAAAAACCCTTCAATTAATTTTCCCTCCTTCCCTGGCACTGGTTGAAGGAAGGAGTGGTGTTCCACCTTGGTCCAGAAGATTATTGTGACACATAACCTTTGAGTGACATGGAGAAAGGAAAATGAAGGGAAATTAATCTTCCAGAGAAAATAAATATATATAAAAGTTGAACCTCCTAGACAAGGTTGCCCTGGTACAGAGAAATACTCATAGTTCTTGGGTTGCCTGAAGGATCATTTACAGAGCTGCATACAAATGGTCTAAAAATCCTGTGTCCAGGTCTGTAAGCACCACACAGATTCACAATTTCTGGCAGCCCTTGCAGACCTGTTGGTCTTTATTACTCAGACTTTAGACAATTAAGTAACAGGTACTTTGTGTCTAGTAGTTATTTAAGGGAGTCTGGAAGCTTTGGGGCTCAAATTACTTGATTTCTGCAGTAATCTCTTCAGCGGTTACTGCTCTCTCCTGGCATGCAGACTGACTGAAGAAAAGGTCACTGCACAGAGTTTACAGCAGAAACCAAATGAAATGGTGTATCGCAGGGTATTTTTCTAGAGATCAAAACTAGGTTTTTTTTGTTCTTGTTTTTTGTTTTTTCTTCTCTCTCTCTGAATATATTGCCCATAGAACTGATGGAAAGTGTTGGACTGTTGGACTAGCAGTTCTGGAGAGCAAATACTCTATCTAGGTACAGCACAAGTGAGTGAGAGCCAGCTTCCTGGACACTCTCCTGCCAAGAAATCTTCATGTTGGCCTGCAGAAAGAAACCCCTAGGCAAGATAAAACTGTTTGGTCACCACAGTCCGTTCAGTCCTGTGTTTTTCTGCCAAGAGCACTGACAGTGAAACTAGCTTATTTTGTGCCAGCTGGCATGGCAACCTTTGTCCACTGGGAAAGGGATATAAAATATTAATTCTTCTGAGATAGGCTGCTAGGTCTGTATTATTCCTGAGGGATCTAAGTTGGTGACCACCAAGATGCAAAGGTTCCATAATCTGTTGCCAATCCACTGAATCATCCAGCGCCTGTAATTCTGGAGTAGCCTAAGAGTTTCTAGTGGTGAACGAAGAATTCTCATGTGTCATGTTGAAATCACACATCATCACATCCAACGTCCTTTGCTTTATATACATAGTTTTTCCTACAGGCAGAGGAAAGTTTTTTCACAGTGTCATGTCCATGGAAGAGTAAGTGCTGCCTTTTCTGTGCAAAATAACAAAATGAATGATTTCAGTCTTACCTTGTATCGTGGTGCAAGCTTTAACAGCTCCCTCAGTGGTACATCGGAGCCCACCACACCCAGGAGAATGCCATGAGATCGCTTAAAAATAAAGAAGAACCCATTCTCAGAAGGGGAGCTTTGGTAGCTTTTGTGCTATCCCTGATGGAATACACAGAATAACCTTTGGACTAGTCTCTCTCATTCAAACTCAAAAGTCTCAAGAGGATTGCTCCTGTATTTAGGAGTATTTTCACCCAGTATTTTCAACATTTTTGATAGTGATCCAGAAGTACTATAGAATCACTAAAAGAAGATTTGAGGTCAAATGTGTGTATTCAGTGTGTGCAAGTAACAGCACAGAAAAGCCAATCATGCAAAACAATATGGATATGTTAATAACTGGACTAACTAAACCAAATATAAAATTATTAATCTAGGAAAAAGAAAGGCAGGAAATCCCTGCAAAATGGGGGATGGTTGTTTAAAAATCATCCGGGGATCACAGTGGAAAAATAACACACAAGCTCCCACTGAAGTGCAGTAGTAATGCAAGTTAAGGCTGGCCTTGTGTGTAGAAGGCAGATAATCTGCATAGGAGTCAGCTGAGGAGTTTATCCTTCACACAGCAACGGTGAGGTAGAGTATGTCATTTTTGAAAGGAAGGTGGAAAACTGGACATGGTGCAAAAAGGAGTCTCTAAAGAGCTTCAAAACCTGGAGGAAGGTTATCAAAGATACCTAAATTGCTCGAAGTTTTTATCTTATCCGAAGAATGACTGATTTGACTTTCCTAAAGTGCAGATGATGCTTTCCAGGGAGAAAATACCAATAGCTATAGGCTTTTTTTAGAGAAAAAGCCATAATGGTCAGAAGGTGAGGCCAGACAAATTCAGACTGGAATTTGGCCATCATTTTTTAACAGTGTGTGAGAAACCACAGTGGCGTGTTCAGAGCTGGATACCTCACTGGAATGACATTTTTGCCAAACATAGGTTACTGGGCTCAGGAAGAACTGTCTATATGAAATGTAAAGGTCTGCAATAAACTGCACAGACCAGACAATATAATGATCTCTTCCAGTCTGAAACTTTATGGGTCTGTGAATTAGGCTCAGTTTGAAAGTGGAAAATATAATACAAGGCAAAGTGTCATATTTAAGGGGCATTTGGAAGAAACAGCATTTCCGAGGAAATGGCAGACTATCATTTTGACTGAGGAATTATCAGCTACATGTCCTGCCAGAAAAACCGTGGCAGTCCTTAATGGCCTCACGTGCTTTCAGGGGCCTGTGAGCTTGAACACACTACGAAGTACTACTGCATCCTTTAACCTCTGCCGACTGCCGAGCAGGCACAGCCAGCAGGGCGCTTACCGTCTCATTCTTCTTGCTGAAGACTGGCATCGCCACTGTTGTCATGAGCAACAGGCTTTGAGCTTGAGATGCAAAGAGCTGCCACAAAACAACAAGCAGCATGTTAGCGAATGCCGTATCATGGCTAACCTCATCAAGAGGCACTGGAATTCCCAAGGACCCCAGATGTTGAGCACAGTCCGACACCTCCTTGCCTCCTACGCCCCTCTCAAAACAGATGGCAGCACTTTGCAATATTCTGTATCCAAGACGATCGTAGGATGGATGCTTGCTAGTGTGGGGTGATGAGGCTGGGAGGAAAGCCAGTGAAATGTGTTGAAGTAAGAGACATTAAAGAGCTGTTTTAATGAAGAGACAGGAATCTGTAAAAGTGGTGGCACAATTTATACCCACCACGCAATGGGAGCAGACATGGGCACTTATGCAACATGTGTAAAAACCACCAACGCAAGGAATTAAGAAAAACAACACAAACATGAGCAAAATCACAGACAATACATATCATTTACATTGTGAACACATGAATAGCATGAATGAGAAACACTACAGGCAAATGTTTAAAAGCCACAAATATACACAGAGTCTACTTGTATATGCTTGTTACTCAGGCATCCAAGCATAGCCAAGAAGAGACAAAATCACGATACAAAAAGGTGCAAACAGTAAGCTGTCTACAAAGGATACAGGACATGCACAGGAAAGGGGGTAATAGAGGTCAGAAGACAGATACTCTGGAAACACCCAAGAAGGGAAGTAAAAGAGGCAAGACGTACAGGAATCTCCCAGAGTTGCCTTGCTGTAGAAAGCTGGTAATCCTCTGATACCAGCAAAGTTTCCCTACCATTTTTCACTTGGTCAGGTAAGTAGCAAGGTAAAAAATGACTTTGTGTCACTGTTACCGTACAACTAGGACCATAGATGACACAGGCAATAATCCATGCAAGTTCTTGATGGAGATTCAAACCCTGTGTCTTGGCTTATGGGGTAGAATACTTCTTTGCGGAATCTTCCCATTCATAGCAACATTAGCACTAACACACAACAAATAAACCTCACCAGCACTCACTGGGCATATGGAAAAATAGATCCAATGAACTAAGCTACTGCACAACACAGAACCCCTACCCGTTTTGAACCAACAGCACAGCACAGCTCTCCAGTACATCCAGCATTTCCTTTTCTCCTCTTGAAAGCGTAATAAGGCTCCCCTTGTGCTGTAGCCTCTACCCCCACCCTCAGAGGTACAGGCCAGCTGTGACTGTGCTAACACCGACACACCAACCGGCACAAGGGAAAAAACACACTCACAAAACGCAGGGGTGCCATTACCTCCTCGGACTGTGGCAGCTAGTGAGAGACACGGATGAACACACAAATGAATACATGAATGGAGGAATGAATCAAAGACGGGACAGGCAGGACTGGAAGGACAGACTGGCAAGCCAAGAAATGAGGTGAAAAAAAAAGAGAGGGAGAGAGATGCAGCAAGCAAGTGTAACAGCAGAAACCCTGCTGCAGCCTTGGGAAGTGTGACACCAAACACCAGTGCTGCGAATAGCATGCTTACTATCAAAATAAACTTGCTAGATACAGAGTGTTTCTTTGCTAGGTACATAGTGGTTCTTTGGTAGGGTTCTTCTGGAGGTTTTCCTTAGCACCCTCAAATACCACGTGCCCAGCTCTCTCTTGGCACAGCTCCATCAGCAGAAAGCATCCCCATATCATCTCACAGAGTTGGAGGGCCAGGGCTGTATCCTCAGTGTTCAGCACAGAGGTGGGGACCAGTCTCTTCCCATGAGCATGAGACCTGTGCACTGTGATGGTGCAAGCTCGGCAGGCTCATGGGTATTCCATAGGCTTCATGTGGTTTCAACTCTAAGCATGGCATCAGCATAGAGTGATACTATGTGTGAGCTGGGCTTCCATTTTTCCTGCCAAAAAGCTTAGTTCGGAACTACTGGTTTTACTCCAACTCAAAGTGTGTTCAAGCTTTTGCCATGAATCCTAAATATAAAAACCGTGAGTTCCCCCCAGGGCTATGGCAGACATCCTAAAACTGCTGCTGGTGAGACCTGGGCTAGAAATGTCAGTCCCACAGTGGAATTCAGTTCAGGAAATCATGAAAACATTTTCCCTTTTTTTTTTTTTTTTTCCTTTTTCAAATTCCCTCAGAAAGCAGTAGAAAATGATGGCATTTGTTTCTGGAAGAGGGGAATCTGACTTCTGGTCAGCTCTAGATCTCACAATTATGTCAGATACTTCTCTGTTGTGAAGACTGCAATGTTGAAAAATGCTTTATCTGCATAAAAGTACAAAGAGTCCCTAAAGTAGATGTGTAGTTTTCTCTGCCTGCAAAGTAAAAAAGATGGAAAAGATGACTGGGGAAAGTCATCTATTTTATGAACTGCAGGGAAGGCTCTTTCAGGGATGATCTACTCCTCTGTCCTTCCCTTCATTTCTTTCGATTTGAAAGACACCTTGGCAACACACCACCACCAGATCTGCTTGTGGTCCAGATGCCTCAGCCTTTCCCTTGGGATAAGCCTGAGAGAAAGCAAGTAGAGGTGGGAGTCTGGACATACAGCCCTTTGTGTCCCTCCCAGTAAGTGTGATATGTCCTTTGTCTGCAGGATTGGGTACAGGGCCACCGCAATGACACTGTGTCTTGCCTGCCTAAGCAGCAGAAGAGTGAGCCTGTCTCCCAACCTGAGATCTGTATTTTTGAGTGACAAGCCACAGGCAGTTGGCCAATGGGCTGGAGGAAATGAATCCCCACAACCCATATCCTGAGCTGTAAATAATCTTTCCTATGACTAATCCTTGAGGAGGTAGCCTCCTTGCAGAGAAGTATTACTTAAGTCATACTGTGTCTGTATAATTAGTCCTGGGTTCCTGGGTCACTGCAGATTCTCAAGGAGACCTGGGTCTTCTTACACATCTCAACTCCAGGAGTGAGCAGAGTAATATTGTCCATCCCTGCAGAGTAAGACCCTAGTAATTTCTATCTCTAGGCTTTACATAGTTTCCAAAACTTTATTTGTGCTCTTATTTGGGGAAGATGGAACAAGCTGGATGTCTAAACACCTTTGTCAATCTGGTCTGTAGCCCCTGTTTGCTGATTAAAGACTTGTGCTATAGGTCCTTACCGCACTGTCCATGTAGGCCTCAGTCCAAATAATGTCATGATCATGGTTGATGACCATGGGACGGCTGAGCACATGCAGGTACTCCATCACATTCTCTTGGACATCCGCCAACGTAGATATCTGGGTGTAGTAGCCTACGTGGAGAAAGAGAAGTGGGAGTCACTCTCCCATTCCAAATGAATGTTCATGCAAAGTTAGAAAACTGCATGTCAAAGACTATATCTACACAAACAGCTTAGTCTGCTCCTTACAAAAGATGTCTTTACATGCCTTGCGTGGATAAGACTTTGTTTTGTTGAAAATGAGAATTTCAAAGTATGGTGTTGTTCTCAAAATCCTGGTCCAATGCTCAACACTAGAGAGTCTTGGAGTAATCAGAATCACACAAAGCAGACGTACAATGTTGTTTTGAGTCTTAGTCAAAGCCACTACCAAATGAGGCTGCCTCCAATCCTGAGCATATGCAAACATCAGGCTGCTCACTTATCCTGCCCAATCTTATATACAGCCTAAACTCCCAACTTCTCTTCCAAAGCTTTTCCAGATGATCTGATAAGTTATGTGATGTGGAAATAAATTTGTTGTGCTTGAAAACAAGGTGCATAAGAGCTATATAATACGTCTATACATAAATTCAAAATCAAGGAGCTTCAGAGCTTCTCTTCAGAGCTCAAGTTTGGTAGGTGAGAAGCATAGGGTAAATAAGTAAGTATTTTTGGTCTTTACTTCATTGTATTCATTCTTCCATTTTATGGTAAACTAACAGCACAATGAATTCTCTGTCACTAATCTTGAAGATTAATATGCAACTCAAAATCTAGGCTTTTACCCCATCTAATAAAAAGTAGAAATGTTACATGTGATTCATGGTGCTAAGAGATGACTGTTTGAACCTTGAACATCCTGACGCACAGACATTCTGCAGGCCAGACATTTTTTTTCTGTCAATTATTTTCAGTAGCAAATGTACCCATGCATTTCACAGTCTGCTGGAGACACTGCTCAGACAGAAAACGAGCCAATATACCTATCTAGTTAATCCTCAACTCTCCCTGTTTAAGAGTGATTCTGAATTTGCAAATATTGCTGGTTTCTGGTTGTCTCCAGAGGTACTGAGACCAAGTCATGCCCAAACATGGCTCCTTGACTGTTAGACTCAATAGGGGAAAGACCCTCTTCCTTATCCCTTGTGATCTCCGATAGGGCTAACTGGACTTTTAAGTAGCTTCAAATCATCACTCACTCACTCTGAATGGATTGTTCCATTCATGCCATGTTGTGTCGTGATTGAATTTGGGGCAGTAGTAACAAGTCATTGTGTTATCCCAGTAAAAACAATATGACAAAAAATTTGTCCAGGGCCTATGGGTTAACCCGCAGATCTTATAAAAATATGTTGCAAAATCTTTAAAGAAAAGGTGTTTGCTTCACATCTCAGTGAAAAGATATCAGGCTTAGTGACAGAGGTTTAGACAGATTGCCAAAAGTCAGCCACTGGGACAGAATAAGCACAGGGACTTAGGTGGACTATAGCCAGCATGAATCTCGGTCATAGCGTCCCTTGGCACCGTGACAAGAAAATGCGGTGGTTCAGCAGAGGACTCATGTCAGCTGAACACAGACACTCTTCATGTGTACCAGTAATCTCTGTTTTTTTTTTTTTCTTTTTTTTTCTAGGAGGCCTTTTAACTAATTGCCCCAGCTGTGGTGGGAAAGCCACAGAAGGGCTGCAGCCCAGGACCCCACGGCTGCAGTCGACACATCATGCATGCGATGGGCATTGGGGAGCCATTCCCACACCGCACCTTTGTTGTTGCAGGCAATCCACTTCACATTGGGGGCAAACGTGACCTCCCGGCCAATGAGGTAAGTGAAAACTCGGACCTGGCAACAAGAACACAAAGTTAGCCTCAATGAGCTGGAATGTGTTACCAAAATCCAAAGGGCCAAAGTTTGACATCCCACTATCTACTGGTGTGAATGCTTACTTGAGATGCAGAGTAATAGCTAAAGCAACCTTTTGCCTTCACACAGAGACAGAAGTATCTTTGTTTTGCATTTTATGGGCTGGAATTTTATTATCAATGACAATAGGCCTAGGAAGCCAAGCAGCACTCAGGATCATCTGAATAAAGTAGTGTGAATTCTATTAGATTTTATGATAGCAGCTCTGCTGGCACTTGCCAAGCACATGCAGAGAGGTTTATAGCTCACAAAAATCCTTTACCTTGGGGAACAGCTGGCCCCATGAATCATTTGAAGAAAACTTTACCATTTTGCTCATGTTTGACCAATAGCAATTAAATGAATCCTGAAATAAACAGCTTTAGCAGCATCGCTCTGGCCTATTTGTAGGTAGCTTCTCTCCCTTTGTGTATTGCCTTTAGCTGAGATGAGGTAAAGAAATAAATCACAAGTGTTTAATATGAGCCATAGTCTATTCTACTTTCACCATCTGCTCTGCTACCACAACTCTGTTGCTCCAGACCCTAGAGTAAATAAGGCTGGAAGGTACCTAGAGAGGTCATCTGGGTTATTTCCCTGTCCACTGATGGAACCAGTCATAGCTGAATCATCCCCAAACAGGATTAGCTGTGGGTAGGATTAAAATTCTTTGCAGATGTGCTTGTTTTTTAAAAATACTCCACTCACTCTTTATCATTGTGTCAGGAGAAAGTTCGGATCACCCATAGCTTTGGAAAAAGAGGCACATGAAGAAAGCCTGCCCTTTCCCGCAGATATCCATTTGTGATCCTATCACGTTTAAAATCACCCCAGCAGACTCCTGTCTGGCTGCTCCGTGTTGTGTTTGCAGCACAGTGCATGCAGATACTGGGAGCTGTTAACGCTCAGCTCTGCTTGGCTCACCTTCTTCTATTCCTGCCATGGCAGGAGAGCACCTTTCCTCATCCTTTCTATTTATCACTTCCCAGACAAACCTTCCGATCTGGCCAGTTGTATTTTTCAAATACAGCTTCGTAATCCTCCACTGCTCCATCTGTGATCAGCATGATGGCTTGATTACACAAGCCTCCTTGACCAGCTTCTCTGAACTAAAAAGAGACAGGAACAGCATTAGTTGTCTCAGCAACTGGTTCTATGTTATTACATCATGTTTATTCATGACAGGCCGGATCCTGACTCCTCATGCAAATCTTGCGCTATCTGCAGGAAGAGTTCTGCTTAAAAAAGGACCGTGTCTGTAAGCTGCATATGTATTTTTCGTTTATACAGTCTTTCCTAACACAGGTGGTCACAGGTCCTTTATAGAAGTAAAACAACAAGAGGAAAATAAGTGCTGTGTGCTCCTTGCTGCCTCACAGCTTGCACGGTTCCATTCATTCATGCAAAGTGATTATAGACTGACCATAAACATTGCCATTCTGTTTTGACAGAAATTTTTATCACTTCATAGGGCAGGAAACGTGAGAGGAGGGGGAATCAGGATCACTATTTCAGGCTAAATCCATCAATCTGCCAAATAAAGAGTAGGGAAAGGCAGGAATATGTGGAAAAAAAGGGGGGTGACACTGTCATCAGGGTTGAAATAGGCTGTGGATGTGCCAAACAGAAAGCCCATACATTGCAATGACAGAGGATCTCTTATCTGTGAACCAGCAATATTTAAGGTAGGGTAGAATTGTTTTAGAACTCCGGTACAAACATAAATATTCTGTTTCCAAAACACACACACACACACAGATGTTGGAGAGGTTTGTTCTTACAGGCAAGCCATAAGCTGACTGCTTAGGCAGGAAAACCAGCCTTTGAAAGTTGCTTATCTAATGCTCCTGACGGTAACGCCATTTGCCTCTTATGCCCTTGGGTGCAGCTTCTCTGGAGAACTAAGTGCTTTATGGACCACCATCATAAATGGTGCCAAAAGTAGAAAGTAGAAGTCTGGCTGCGCTCACATCAGGGAACAAGAATGAGCAGCTACTTGGCTGAGCCTCCTAGATCAATGTCAACACATACTTATTTTCCTGCCGAGCATCTCTCTGCTCTCATGCTTAGAGCAACAAAAAGGCTGATCAACAAAGGAGGTTCACAGAAACTGATGCAGATTAAAAATATGGAAGGAGAAAGACATGACAGCTCCGCTCAGGAGATTAATGAGAGGCAATGGCACAAGATAGTGGGTGTGTAGGAGACTAATTCGAGGATGACTAAGGCTGTGTCAGACACTGCAGTGACTTTAAACAGTGGACGGGCAGCTGTATCTTAGAAATTAGGAAAAGTAGCAAGACAAGCACAATAAAGCAAGCACTGCATGGGAGAACAGAGTGCAGAGTGTGGACTCGGACTTGTTAAGTGTTTTAAGTTTCAATTCACAAGTCCCTTCCAGTGTGGTAATGCCATGTTAGGACAGAAAACAAATGCCTTTAATGATATGAATCCCTCTGCAGATTAACATTATGACCACCGATATGAGGAAGCCTGGTCCATACTCTGTTACTTCTGCAGTCAGACTTCCCCAGTCATTTTACCATTCCTACCATCACCAGTTAGTAGATTCAGTGCCAAAAATCACCACAGTGTCTGCCTCCAGCACCATTTATGTCAGCAGTCCTGCCTCTTACAGAATTAGTCTTGATCCTACTGAAATACACGTTATTCTACTGCAATGATATTGGACTCAACAGCTTCTGAACAACTGCCACTAGGATCACGTCTGACTCCTTCCCTCACGATTTCTTAATAATCCCATTATTTACCTTTCTGACCAGGACCAGGGGTGATGATCTGATATGAAAGAGAAGGGTGGTTTAACAGGGTCCCTGCTTCACTCCCAACTCACTGTTCTCAGGCAAGTCTTCCATGATAAAACAGAGTGAGGCAGTTAGACTGACTCCTCTCCCTTCACACCACCAAAGCGGCACATCTGGAGAGGGTAGTAGTGGCACCTCTGCTGCTGTGGTCATGCCAACACAACAGTGGCATCTCCCACATCTTCCTCCATGCGGTCCACAAAGTCTGACTTTTCCAATGAACTTTGAAAGCAAAGGTGCATATGAAGGGAAAAGAGGTCTGGAAAAGAGGACTGCTTAGACCATCCATGGCAGAGCAGATGGCCACATTGGTGTGGGAAATGCTGTCTGAACCAGGTTCAAATTGAGGATATGTAAACATTATTACTGTGAAAGCAGTTTATTCCACTCTGTTGCAATCTACAATATGGTTTATTTAGGAGATTATTAAATGAACACTTAACTGAAGTCAGCCACCATTTCATCAAACTCTTTAAAACATCTCTTCATGTAGACTACTTCAGATTTCATAATATTGAGATACAGAGAAAGTAAATACAATATCATTTCTAATTATAGAAACAGAGACTGTATTTTATACAGGGAAAATGAGAGTATCATAGAAATAGTAACTAGAAGTAGATTTAGAAAACAAATGAGTAAGAGGTAATCTCTGATTCTCAGATCCTTTCATACCTGGTTACAGCAATGACCTAAAAGTGTCTGAAGGCCTTTTAGAGGCCTTCGCTCTGACTGAAAGGTGACACGATGAGCAAGATGGACTCGTAACGGACACGTCTGAAGAGCTGTGCGCTAGGGCTGCAACAAGTGCAGGAGGCCCTGAGCTACGTATTCTCCTCCACAGCTTTTGTCACGTTGCCAGGAGTAACAGGCCTGATCTAATTCATTCAAGGTCACATTCTCCCTCATTTGCTCGTTGCCTTTTACTTTGCAGTTACAGCCTGGCGCAGACTCACTGGGGCATCAGCACAGCTCAGTGGCGCGTGTGTGCACTGACAAACAAGACACGCATCTGGCCAGTTGAACGAGCAGCCCCTCTCCAACTCCTCTTGATCTCCTCACGCTGCACCTGAATACAGCCCTGCCTGGGATGCTGCACTCTCCAACCCTGGCCTCTGGATTTAGTGGAAATTCAAAGTTAGTGGATTGTTCCCTAAGGAGAAAATTAAGAGTAGAGAAAGAAATGGAAAGCAATGATAAAGAAAAGAGATGGAATTAAGTAAAATGTCTAGTAAACAGGAAACCCCAAGATTTGTGCATGCTGAAAAATATGTTGCAAAATCCAGGTCCATAAAGATGCTCAAGGAGAAGATTTATAAACATTCAGATAAGCAAGAAAGGGAGTAAAGAGAATACATGGCAGATGATAAACAACAGAAGGCTGAGGCTTTATGGCCTCTGTGCTTCATCCAAAAGGCAATATTGTCATGGCTGGGTACATACTGAAGTGCTAAGAAACAAAAGAAGGAAGGAATTACAGGCAGAATCATAAAAGTATAGTTAAAGACAGAAGCAACTGAATGTAATCGAGCAAACTGTGCTCATCAGGAAGGGACAGAACTGCCAAAGGTGGTACTGGACTGCAGAATCACAGGTTGGGGTCTGAAGGCATCTCTGGGGATCATCTGGTCCAAACCCCTGCTCGAGCAGGATCTCCTAGAACAGGCTGCCCAGGATTGTGTCCAGTTAGGTTTTGGATATATCCCAGGACAGAGACTCCACAGCCTCTCTGGGCAGCCTGCTCCAGGCTCAACCACCCTCCAGTAAAGGGGTATTTTCTTGCATTCAAGCAGAATTTCCAGTGTTCCAGTCTGTGCCCTTTGCCTCTTACACTGTCACTGCGCACCACTGGGAAGACTCTGGTCACTACATGGTCCGAGATCTGAGTGAGATGGCGAGATCCCAAAGGACGAGAGAGAATCCACAGAAAATATTTTACAAGGGAAAAAAAAAAACCTAGATGAATGAACTGAGCTTAAACACCCAGAACATTCCTAGAAAAATTAGTAACACTGCTTTGTGTGAGTGCAGAAGGGAAATGCTTCCCCACGCAGGTTGGACATAAGACAGCACAAACTCCTTTGACTTCTTGCATCAGCAAGAAGTTTGTTCTTCTTTAGGTAGCATCAATTCTGCTCAAGATGCACAAAATTTTATACCTCACTGAAAACCAATTTAGTACCAATTTCACCATTTTCCCACCTATGCTCATTTTTGAGTGACTTATTTGTAATTAGCCTCATAAATTATGTCACTTTTATATTCAGCCATGGACCAAGGCATTATTACAACAGGTTTCTGTTAAGAGGAAAGATCATTCTAAGGTGATCTCCTAGAACAGAACCTGGGATCCTTTTCCCTCCACAGTCAAAAAAAATAGCAATTCTTATAAATCATATTTACTCTGAAGCAGATCCTGAGAAAGGAGAACAGGTAACAGTGAGATTTTTCAATATCTTGTTTTAAGAGATTTATATATAATAAATGTGTAAACATATATATGGCTCTCAGGATTAGGGCAGGGTATGAGTGTATTTACACATAAATATATACATTTGTAAATACACACATAAATAATGTATGGCATATCTACATAAATATATAAATTGACTTACAATTAGTTTACACTAGAAAACAGAATAACAGGCTCAGGTAGAGAACAGGAGACTGAATACTATCTGAGAAGGAGAGCGCAGAGGCAGATCAGCTGGATATGAATTAACAATGCGACAGTATCTAAAGAAAGGTAACTGATGTCTGAGGTTGTGTTAAGAGGCCTATTGTGTGTAAAACAAGAAAGGTAATTATTCTGCCCTGCTTAGCACTTGATAGCCCTCAGCTGCAGCACTTGCCAACTGTCGGGAGTGTCACGTTTCAGAGAAGGCAGGAAAGTGGAAGCAGCTGAGAGCAGAGCCCTGGCCAGAACAAAGGGTTATAAATCCTGCAGGAAAAAAGAGGAGAGAACAAGACCTGCCCAGCTTGTTGAAACAAAGAGAAGTTTGCAGTGAGATAGAATAAAACCTGAAAACAAGGAAGGAACTCAATGGTAGCCCTTGATGCTTGAGAATTTTGAAGTACTTTATAAATGTGTGTTTAACACCCTGATCTCCCTGTGATGCAAATTTGATTGAAACTACTCGGTATGTGGCTAAATTTAAATAGAGAGTTTAAGTGGCTTACCCAGCATGGCAGGGGAAGCGCTGGCTAACTGTGCTCCTGAAGCTTTACCGTGAACTGTGTCACAGATTAAAATATGCCCTGTCCACCCCAGAACATAAAGCCCAAACAAAAACGTGAAAGGTTGTGCTCTTCTTCAACCCCTCTCTGCTGCTCATACCTCCTGGAGTAGGTTGCTGTCAGGCTATTAATTCTGTGTGCAATTGGACCAGGAAAAAATTATAAAGGAAATTTTGCAGTTGCTTTTGTAATAAATATTATTGGTGGTTGTCTATTGTAATCAGCAATGTCTGTTTCACCAGTGGGGTGCACTGATTTTCATCCTTCTTCTCTTGCTTACTGTGTAACAGCCTGTGAGGAACAGGCACAATTGCAAGCGGAGAGTGGGAATTTTATTGGAGGGGAAGGGGGGTGCTCTTTCCCAAGTTCTCCCTTCCCCCTCCTGCTCATGCACATTATTTGTGAGACTGCAGCTGCACCATCCTCTGATTTGTTTCAGGACTCTGATGCAAACCTTTTCCTTCCCCTAGTATTGATATTGATCTGGCCAGCTCTAAGAGACGATTTCAGAGAATGCTTAAAGCAGGGGCGCACCCAGACCTGGGTGCCTGAGCCAGGAGCCCTCCAGCTGATGGGATGGGGCACTCTCCAGCAGAGCCTTTTCCAGGAACATGACAGTTTTGGGAAGGCTGCTGCAGAGTAACAGCGGTGTTTTCACAGCAGTGTGCCTGTGTATATCCATCCAGCCCCCGGCACTGACACATGGGTGCTGGGATGTGATCTCAGTCTCTTCTAAAAGTCATGGATGAGAGTAAAATCCTGGGATGCTACTGCGAAGTGGCTCAAGAGATAAGGTAGCCCTCTTTGTGTATGCAGCATTTCCATGGCTGGCTGCAAAAAAGTCTCTGAGCTGATGGCTCCAGAAACCTTGGGCTTAGGCCCCAGTTTGCTAAAAATGGGACAGCTATGGTCTGTGCTTTGGTGCAGGGGCTCCCTACTGTCACACTGTGAGAAGGCTGCAAGTGGTGCTACAGGGAAAGGAAAGCTGAGCAGATGAGTGTCCATAGCTCTGTTCCACACTCCTCCTCTACCTGCAAATTTCTGCAAATTCCTATTTTGTGGACTTGCATACTACCATGAGATAGACAAAAGCAGCCTTCCACTTACTAAGGAGCTTTTGCAGTGACCCTACCTAATCCTTTAATCATGTCAGGGTAGACTCTGAGATTTCTGGTGCTGTTCTCTGTACTGCTCCTGACAGCAGGGTAGTTTCCAGGAATCAACGTCATCAACTGGGTGAGTGATTCAGCACCCGAGCGCACCCTGAGCCAGCAGCTCCCAAGGTGTAAAGGGGATAAATTTGACACTAGGATCCATCTAGAGCAAGTCACCTTTCCTTGTCTGCAGATGTCCAAGTCAAGGATGCTGAAATGTCCAAGTCAGTTACTCTCTCCTCACAATTGTGGTGATCATGAAAGAAGTAGCATCTCATCTTCAGAGTAAATAACATCCAGGAGGTTTCTTACCACCGGGTGCTGAGGTATCAAGCAGTAATCTCACTACTTTGTTGACCTTATTAGATTAAGATAGGATCAACAAGGATCAAGACAAGTGATTTTTATTTACATTGTTCATTGCATTTTGGATATTGAATCAAGAGGAAAAATGTTTTCTGTCTGACAAAGAGGAACTACTTCTGTGTTACTGCAGTGGACTTTTAGGTTAATCCACTGGGCTGCAAGCAACCTGGCTCAAGGTACACAGGGTTTTATAATAATATCCTGTCTTCTGGAAGCTTGCCTGATCTAGTGGTTCAGATTGTCAGAAGCCTCTGGGTGAGCCACACTGGCTGGAGAGGAGTTGTGAGGTCTTATCAGTGAAACCAACCCTGTTTGGATGTCTATGCCTAGCACAGTTAGTTGCTGTTTCAGCTGGGACAAACAGGCCTACACTCCCTTCCTCCTAGAACCCTCAAAGTTTTGCTGTCTAAGAGAGTCTGCCTCTTCAATCCATTGTCATTGCAGATAACCAGTACTACATTAGAAATTAAGAAATAGATTTTCTGTTTAAGTATTCTGATTTAAGATCTCAGGTCTATATAGACTCCAAATATTTTAAAGGTAAAATTAATTTAGTCATAAAAATGCAAAGTGGTACTTAGATGATTCTAGCAGACATCTAGTGTGTATAATGAATTCTAGCTTTATAACATTACTGCTTCCCTGTTCTTTTCAGTCACCATCTTCATCTCCAAAAGATACTGAATCATTACTAGGAGTGCTCCCATCTTATTATTGCAGTGACAGTGCTTTACTGTTCTTCTCAGATTGCTATTAAATTTGTTTTTGCACTGACAAGACAGCTATTGCCATCATAGGATAAAATTCTGACTGTACTTGCACTAAGATAAATTACAAAAATCTTTACCATAGACAGTGGCCTTAAACTTACACTTTGCAAAACAATTAAGAGCAAAGAATCTTTCCCTCTGGTGCTTGAACACCAGCGCCACCAGCGTTGCTAGCATCATGCTGTCTACTTATTTCTGTTACCAAAGGCATTGACATCTACCTGCCTACTCCATGGTAGATGGGCCAGTATGGCGGTGGTAGGGTTAAGCTGAGTTCTTGGTCGTTTTTGTATTAACATTCCTTAAGAAACATAGTTCAGTCACATGTTTACCTCCAGAACACTAAGGATTTTTCATGTAAGCCAGTCATTCACATAAGGCAATGGAGCATTTACTAATCTTATCACAGGACATGATGACACTGACTTTGATTAATTCCCCTGTACCTGTCGTTTCTTCTGTATGAAGAACCCTGATCCTCAGAAGAATAATATTCAAATAAATCTGAAGCCTAAGAATAATCTTTCATGTCTTCACCATAACCTACTTACCGAGGCTCACTAATAACATTACATAAATAATATGATCAGAATTATTGCCCTGAATTTACGAGTTAAATTTTATTGCCACCATCCATAACCAGGGTGTCTCCCAGCCCCATGCTCCCAGCAGTATTTATTCGGGTGAAGGCAGTGCTCTCCCGCCTGGGCAGTGTGCCCAGGGCCCCAGCCCTTAGCCGCAGGACCACAGCGCGCTCCTCAGGGCGCCCTGGGCCCGTGCCAGGCTGTGGGCTCATTTAGGAAACACAAGGTCACAGCCTGACCAGCTTCTGCCCAATTACCTCAATTATTTCGGGTGTGTACAAGATCAGACCCCAGCCCCTAACTCTCACAGGAAACAAGAGTCTGACTGCAGTAGAAAACAGAAACTTCTCTCCCATTTAAAGCTCATGAGCATTTTGAATCCTGTGCCTGCAGGTGCTGCTCCTGCCAGCATCTCCCTGTCTGTCACTGCCCATGCTGCTACCCTCCTGGGCAGCAAGCAACTACTCAGGGCCATCACACACAAAGCAGGGCCTCCTGCACAACCTGGGCTGTCCCTAAAACCAGCTTGCACTGCGCATTGCTGGGTTTTGTGTTCAGGACCCTGCAGATGGGCTCACACCACTCCACAGTACTGTGCTGCTTGTTGGAAGGGGAGGGGAAGGCGGGGTGAGCCCAGGGCAGATGCATCTTGCATGTTTCTCTTACCTCCCTCAGGATTTTGAAGGACTCTGTCAGGGCTTTGTTCACAGTTCCCACTCCTTTAGCCTGCAATTCGTCTACCAGCTGCTTGAAGTGCTGGCAAGAAGAGAAACAGAAAAGCAGTGATGAGTTGCAGTGATGAACCTGCAGGTGGCAGGTAGGGCACTTTTGTGGAGAAAATCTAACCTAGAAATTGGTTAGATTTTAATTTGGCCTGATTTGGTTGTAAATGAAACCCTCAGGGAGAAACCTATGAGATAGACAGTATTCTCCCTGCTGCAGTATCCCTTGAGAAACTCTGCTGAGGCATCAACCTCTGGAGCTAAACTAGCACAGAAACCTGGAGAGAAAGCTGGTTGTTGAACACATGGAATGAGCCATGTGAGGATGTACTACTTCATCATATTAATTCGCAGAGGGAAAGGAAGAAAAAAAATTAAGAGCTAAAAATATGAGTAAAGCCAGAGGGTGGTGGAGCAGTTAGACACAGACAGACCACCTCAGGGCTGCAGCGGCTGAGACCTCCTGGATCACAGCAGCAAAACCCCTAGTCACAGAAAGCCTGCTGGGAAGGTACCCTGGCAGTGGGTCAGAACACCTTCCCTGGAAAAGGGCTGATTTTCCTCCTTTCTGAGGGCTGAGACCATGGGGTTGCAGAGAACCTTTGCCTTCTGCTTGTATTTTTTTTTCATGGCAGGTTCACCTGTGCTCCAGTAGAAGTGGTGCAATGTGTGCTGGGGCCTCAGGAAACTCATTTTTGGCAGCTGACTTGGTATTACAGCATCTTTGCAAAGGCAAAAGCACAGTGAGGAGCCAGGACACAGCACTGCATTGGAGACTGTTCCTGAAATGCAACCCCACGAGCTTTTAGGATGTGGATGTTTCTCGTCCCTGGAGTTTTATGCCATAGCATCCTAAGCCTGTGTTCTTATTACACTAAGAGAGCAAACATAATAGTATCAATAGGAGTCTGGTACTCACCTCTCTGTTATCTCTGTCTGCTTGGACCAGGATACCCTTAAAACAGGGCTCAATAAAATGAACATAATCATTGTACTGCAAAGACAAAATGAAAAGAAAGGGGTTATAATGGGGGAAAGGCATAGGGCTTCTTAAGTGGACATTCAGAAGGACAATAGTGAGTATTATGCTAATTTATTCCTTTTCTCTTTAGAATTGTATGCAGCAATTAGGGTAATTATAATATTGATAAATCCTGTTTTTAACTATGATTTTTTTACTAAGTTCCATTTGGGCACATCCACAATAACTGATTTTTTTTTTTCACTCAGACACCCCAGAGCTCTCCGTACTCTACTAACTTGTGCTTCTGACCTTGATTTCATCACAATTTGCACATGCTTTTGACTTCTGGAGTCCCCAGCCAAGCTGAACCTTGCAAATGACTTTAGCTTAAGCTCTGATCTCTCTGTCACACGGCTGAATGATGATAACCGAGCAAGTTACCCCACATCAGCTAACTGTGCTAATCAGACAGGAGGCAAAGCATGCCAGGATAAACCTCTTCCACTAAGGTCCAGATGAGTATATTTTACTATGGGCTATGAAGGCACAGATGGTTAGCAAGGCTCTGTTTATGAACAGGAATTTAAATCAGACTACAGAGTGTCTGAGTCAATAGGTTCTTGTTGTAGCTCTAATAGCTTAGTTCTTATATTATCTCTCTGTATTTATTTATTTATTAAGATCAGTAGACCTTTCTGGGTCCTTAATGACTTCCTTTCCATTCTCTACCAACACTATTCTCCTTCATCTACTCACCTATATAAAGATTGAGCTGTCACTATTGGAGTTTCCAACTATCTTACACTATGAGAAGCTATCAATGAAAACTACAGTACAAGACTGTATCTTGGTGATCATGCCCATACACATTTGTGTTGGAAGGCCTGAGGAGAGAGATATGCTTGAATTTGCTTTGAAAATTATGAGGAAAGCTGCTATTTGCCTTTAATCTGGCACGATCCTCCCACCCCCAGCCTTGAAGTGGATTACGTCAAAATTTTACTTTCTGTGGTCAGTGTTGCTGGTCCTCTGCAAGTAACAAACCCACCCTTACACCGGTCATGGTCATAAAAAGAGAGAGAAGCTCCTACATTACCTGACCTAACACCCTATGTGGCTTTTCAAATCAGCCCTGCACTGCATTCCAGCCTTCTCTGGTGCACAAAATGTCATATGGCAGTAATTTCCTGACCTGGAAACATTATGCTGGGGGTTATACCACTTCTGACCCAAAGCACAGTGTTATGTTCTACTTTGCTATGTCAACTTACTAACCTGGGTCCCCGTTAGCTCAGATATCCCTTTATGGCACTTCCTATCTGTTGCAGTCGCATACTAAGTAAAAAGATGCAGCTGACATCCTACATAGAGGCAATGGGATGATTGTACTGGGGCTCCCCAGTACAAGAAGGACATTGAACTTCTAGAGAGGGTCCAGCGTAGAGCCACAAAGATGTTTAAGGGACTGAAACATCTATTGTATGAGGAAAGACTAAGTGAGCTGGGCCTGTTTAGTCTGGAGAAGGCTGAGAGGAGATTTGATCAACATGTTTCAGTACCTGAGGGGTGAATGTAGGGAGGATGAGGCCAGGTTCTTCTCCATGGTGGCAGGTGACAGGACAAGGGGTGACGGGTGTAAGTTGAAACATAGGAAGTTTAATCTCCATATGAAGAAGAACTTCTTTTCTGTGAGGGTGACAGAGCCCTGGAACAGGCTGCCCAGAGAGGCTGTGGAGTCTCCTTCTCTGGAGATCTTCCAAACCCGCCTGGATGTCACCCTGTGCCACATGCTCTAGGTGTCCCTGCTGGAGCAGGGGGATTGAACTAGATGATCTCTAGAGGTTCCTTCCAACCTCAACCCTTCTGTGATTCTGTAATTGAGCAACCACCCTACAACCACATGAAGCTGACCTCTACGGGATATTCATTTTAATCCCTCGTCCAACCAATCCAGTGGTTGCAGTTATACTACTGCAATGCCTGTAGTTTGTTAAGGGGACACAAGGGACAAAAGACAACTCTGCGCTGGAAATAAGACACACTTACCGCAATGATGTTGACAAAGTCATTTTCTCCCAGAGTATCTAAAATAGTGATGATGGTGTGTTTGGCGATGGTCATCCGCAGGCCCTTCATGCTCCCGCTGACATCCACAATAATTACGATGTCTTTGGGAGAGGTAGCTGCTTGGATGTACCTTTAGAAGAAGAGCACTGCACTGACGCAGGGAAAACACAAGCCCCAGTATCACATGTACTACAAGTGCAGCTATCTGACAGCGCTGGGCTGGGGATCTGATGCAGAAAGCTGCAAGCTTGGGCAGGACCCTACCTCGTTGCCCCACTGTCTCTTTTGCTGCATTGACAAGTGCTGGGTCTATGGACATTATTCCAGATGCTGCTGAGTGACAACCGCTCACCCATTCTTTAGACACACTGAATAGACTGAATAAGTGCCCCACATTCCCAGAGTCTGAACGGCCTGCACTCTCTGTTTGCAAAACTGTGCTGAGGATAGGACAGAGGAAGGAAACATTTGTGATTATTTCCCTTTGGCACATGTAATGCCTGTACAGAAAGGTGGCACTGCAGGTGATAAGGCAGACCTTCTAACCTGGCAGTGCCTTAGTTCACGTACCCCTCAGCTTTTCCAGCAGCAGCACGGGGCAGTAGCTGCTTCACCAAGATGTCACCAGGCAGGGTCTGTTCCCCTGCTGTTTTGCTACCTGGTGTCCAGACTAGGGAAAAGGATGGAAAAGAAGGAGTAAAAAAGGCATAAAAAATGCTTTGACTAAGTTCCTCCAAAAGTCTTACCAGCCACGATTCCTGCAGTCAAAGGAGATGACTCCGTTTTCATCTGGTAGCCATTTTATTCCTGAAGGGAACAGCAAAAGCAACAATTAACACACAGAAACAGACATCTGCTCCCTGCTCCCCAGGCACCAGCACTTCTTATTCACTACTGAGACCATGTAAGGACATGCAAGTCTAGCCAGCAGTAGCAATTGCCATTCATCAGAAATGGAAGCAGAGCTATATGGTCTTTGGCAGTTCTCAGGAAACTGGTAATTAAATTTCTGTTCAAAATATATCTAGCATTGACTGGCACCTGTAAAATCTATTCAGATTTGGAGAGTAGTTACACGTTAAGCTTTCTGCTGTTCTGATGGAATTCTCAGCAGCATCGTTTCTCTTTAAGAAGATGCAAAGGATAAGCATAAAAAAGCAGCAGAGATGGGGACATGTCCCTAATTCTTTACTGAAGGCTCTGTCACTGTCATCTCTACTTTCCTCCTCTAAGGCACGTGACAGGTCACACAACAAGGGCACAAGAGCCATCTGACAGAGGGGAGATAAGGCCAAGTTACAGCTGGGGAGGATCTTGTGGGCTCCTCCAAGCGTGGATGCGCTCTCTCGCACCGTGACCTTACATGCCATCCACAGCTGGGGAGGGCACAGCAAGTCAGGTCACTCAGCACATCTGGCACGTATGGTCTTGGAGACAGAGAGAGCTTGTGGAGCTGTAGCTAAAAATCACCGGAGAATGAGACTGGGAGCTGCTACGTGACTTCCAAATCCAGCCTGAGTGGTTTGAAGACCCCATCTTGGTGTCATCCCAGACTTTCTTAGAGGGCAGTCTGCCTGAAGCACGTGGAAGCAGAATCAGCAGTAGGCTCCTCTGAGGTATAAATGCAACATACCTGGGAGGTTAGTCCACATAAAAATGAAGGTTTTGTCTGCTATGGATGCTCTTCCTTTATCTAAGTGGCAGAGGTGGAGCATCCAGTCTTTTTGGTCACTGTGCATGACCCTTCACGGGGGTCTCCTATCCCCAAGCTTCCCAGACTGGGCTCCTGGACAGTATATTCCCCTTCCTGCAACACTCGTGCTTTGAGCTGGAACAGCGGAACAGATATTTCTTTTTTTACCTGGATAAAGCCTGAAGAACCCAGTGGAGCTGCCAAAGTACTGCCAGGTCAGTGTGGGGTCCCTTTCAAAATTATCCACAAAAATAGGATTCAAGGCTTCTGACATGTAAACGCCATTCAGAATGTCAGGGTCTGCATGGGAAAAAAAAAAAAAAAAAAGAAATGAGGGAAAAAAAAGGGTGCAAAAAAGCAGAGGAAGCCTCCCATCCCAGATAGGAAAGGGGGTTGGGGACAAAGAGCCCTGGAAAAACTCATGGCATTGTCCAAAGAAAGCCACGCTCCCTTGCTAGGATCACTTGCCTCAAAATGACCCCTAGGACCTTGGCAGCAGCTTTCCAGGAGACATTGTAAAGGGAATTGATTGCATCATTCAAGCAAATCCTGGAGGGCACATCACCAATGGCAACTGCAAGAGATCTGAGCGTGGTCACACACTATCCATATTTCTCTTTCTGAGCTTGTCTACTCCTGGGCACCACAAGGCTCTGAAAGCCTCACAGCTGCCAGCCCTGTGCAGTACAGAACCAGCACAACACACAGGTATCACTGACCTGTTACCCAAGATGGCATCTGTGACTCTTATAAGGCAACTACCTGGAACACCACTAAGATTTCCTACAAAGAGTTTTAAAATTTATGCTAGTTCCCAAATCTCTACAGGACACATGGCAATATGTCTTAATTCCCCAAGACAGAGGAGCCCTATGATTTGTACGGCATTTCTTCCCGCTTTCCTCTCACATTTCTTTCTTTGATTCTGCTCTTCCCTTGCCTTCCCTTTCTTTCCATGTCTTACCCAAAGTCTGAGCTGTTCTCACTTGTCCCTGAACTTGTCAGAATTAATACAAAGCTGCAAGTTTGCACGAACTCATAGGAGGCCACATATAGGTAGTATCTGATGTTGACTCAGTGACTCAGGAGATCAAATAGAGCAGCAGCAGTGGGGTAAGGGAATTATAAGAAAGTGGTCATCATAGGATTAGCCACATTATTGTTGAACAGGATGGAGCTGCGACCCACCACTTCCTGTTCAGTCGCTTTATGAAAGATAGGGACAAAATTGAATTGCGGCTCCCCAGTGATGAAGCCAAAGTAATTCGCTCAGGAAGAGGAGCCGGTAGAGCTGCAGAGAGTGAGCCCTTGTCTCCTGCTGACATTTGCCAGGGTGGGAGGGAATATTCCCAAGCATCCTACAGAGAGGAAGAGAGCTGGCTGGGCAATGCCTCTTCCCTCCAGGAGAGGGCAAGGATGATGACTGCCTCTTGCAGCAGCCTTTTGGCCACCTCTGTGAGCCACAGTAGGCACCAGCCCACCCTGTGTTCACCTGCAGCCAGCTCTGCTGCTGGTAAAAATGACAATTTACAGATTTACTGTCAGCTCAGTGGTACACCACTCCTAAATCCAGCAGAGTATTAGCATTCAACCAAACCATCCAAGGCCCCACAGACATCACAAGGGTCTGAGCTGCATCAGATGAAGGGCCAAAGGAGGGTTGCTGACAAGACAGATGGCTGCTACAACTCTCTGCACTCTTGTGATTTTGAATCCTAAGTTAGGTTGTTTTTGACCAGTGTGGGACACTTCCATACAAAAAGTCTAGGAATCACATGGATCTTTGTGCACAAAAATTTAGGGTCTAAAGCTGTCAGACCAGTTGTAAATAATTCAAGATAGCGAGAGAAAAAAAGTCCCTCTGTTGTCCCTCTAAATAATGTAGCAGCTGTGAGCACAATTGTCAATGCCTGCCCTGACTGGTCCTGAAGCTTGAAAATGGGCCCAGTCTATGAGAGAAGTAATGGAGCTTTTTTTTTTTTTTTTTTTTTTTCCCCTCATATGCTTACAAGGAGACAACTGATTGACAGGCTGGCAAAGAGCCAGTTCAGACAGCTTCAAATGTTGTTAGGAAATAGCAGCACCGTAAGGGCAATTGTCATCAGGTCCCTCAGCTTCCAGGTGAGACAGTGTGGAGGACTGCCCAGGACGGGCCATGTTCTTGTGTGCAGCTGCAGCTGGGTGAATGTGTAAGGAGGACAGCTTTGTTTTCATAGTATCATAATGGTTAGGAAAGACCTTTAAAGTCATCGAGTCCAAACATAAACCCATCGCCATCATGCCTGCTAGACTATGTCCCTAAGTGCTTCATCTACACGTTTCTTGAACACTGCCAGGGACAGTGAACCCACCCCTTCCTTGGGCAGCCTATTCCAATTCTTCACCACTCTTTCTATGTAGAAATTCCTCCCTATATCTAACCTGAACCTCCCATTTCCTCTTGTCCCATCCATAGTTATTCTGGAGAAGAGGCCAACTCCCACCTCACTACAGCCTCCTGTGAGGCAGTTGTAGAGAGCACTAAGGTCTCCCTGAGCTTCCTTTTCTCCATACTAAATAACGCCAGCTCCCTCAGCCATTCCTTGTAAGGTCTGTGCTCCAAGCCCTTCACCAGCTTCGTTGCCCTCCTTTGGACACAATCCAGTGCCTCAATGTCCTTCTTGCAGTGAGAGGCCCAACACTGAACACAGCATTGGAGGTGCAGGCTCACTTCCCCTGCTGGCTACACTGTTCCTGACACAAGCCAGGAGGCTGTTGGCCTTCTTGGCCACCTGGGCCCACTGCTGCCTGTTACTGAGCCGGCTGTCGCCCAATACAACACAGTTTTCTGTCAGTTGTCTTTTTCTCTCTTGTCCCATCATCCTTCAGTATTATTACTCCTGGATAGCTTCTACAGCAGCTGACTGATAGTGAGAAAGTCGAGTCCAATGGAGTCCATTACCTTTGTTGTAGACATTAGTGGGGAGCTGGATATCACTGTAGGTTGTGTTCACCAGTAGATTATTGAAATGCTCGTTTGGCTCCAAAATAAATTCATCTCCAAGTTCCACATAATTATCATTCTCATCCTTCTCATTAATCAGGACAGAGTTGTAATAATCAAACTGTTGATGAAGACAATGGAAAAGAGAAAGACAGCAGGAGAGAGAATAAGACAGATTATTATCAGTACTGTCAAAAAAAGTACAAAAAGGGGACATCTGGAGAATTTGGCCTTCAAATCAGGTCAATATGAACAGCAAATCAAAGCCATTATCAACTGAAAAGTGGAAAGCTAACCAAATGATTGGTTTCTGTCCAATTTCTTACTGCCAGGTGCCCACATGTGATGAACCAACGTCACAACTGACATCAGTACTCAAACTGGAAGATCCTGAAGAGCCATCTAGAGCAAATGGACATGGTGACAGATTGCCATGGTTCCACAGCTCAGAGATATTTAAGTGATTAGCTGGAAAGGTGAAGTATCTTCCTGTGTCTGGCTCCTGAGCTTTGTTACAGGATGTGCTGATTTTGAGCTTACTTGCCCTGTTTCTGTAGTTATATCTACTGGAGTAATGCTTAATGCAAATGCAACTAGAATAATCCCTTTGCTCCAAGCAACAGGAGCTCATCAAGAGTGAAAGAAAGAGCAGAAGAAAAAGAAAGAAAATAAAGAAATAAATAAAGTCTCCATCCTTACTTACCTCTAGTGAGGAATTGTACTCATGGTTCAGATCTGCATCTTCTGCTGCCTCCACCAATCTCTAATGTAAACACAAAGAAAGATGAGGTCTGCTCTGGGAAGCACACAAGAAGTTTTTCCAGCAGCATCGGTTATTCCCTAACCATACTTAGAGGACAAGGACCACCTCTATCCACACCGAGGAAAGTAATGGGCTCTATAAACTTCCCTGCTTCCCTCTTTTCCTGCTGGCCTGTCATTCTGTCCTCCAGAGTTATAACCTGGAGGACATACACAGTGATTTCTTCCTGAACATATTCCTGTCTACTAGCTCCAGAGTTCCTAGTAACCTCCTGAGCAATCGTAGTCATCACAGGACATACACATGCAGACACATGACACATTTAGACAAAAAACAGCCAGGGATTTAATTTCATTTTCCAGGGACGCTTCCAAAAATCCATGGGAAAGGCATTTCAGAACAAGCCTGGTGTCAATACCTTGTCAAAGGAACAGGCCTTGTGGGAGTATCAATCTCCTATTGTTACTGAGACAAAAGACCACAGTTTGATTTCTTACAGGGCTCAGTGATGCTATGGCCATTTATACACTTTTGCCATTTATGGAAGCCAAAATAATCACTGGTATCCTCCAGTCTCATGCTTCAGGGCACTATTTCTCACTTCATACAGACCAGGAGGGAATCCAGCCAAACATGTACAAGTTTTCAGAGTTCCACAATTAGTGGCAGTCTCAGCAAAACTACTTTTTTGGTGCCTCACAAGGGATGAGGCAATCCAAACACTGTGAAAGTCTGGTTATGAATTTAATGTTATGGGCCAAAGCTCTGAGTCTAAACATGCCCAAATTAAGCTTTGAGATTCAAATGATGTGTTTCTGGATCATTTTTACACATTAAGTGCTTTAAACTGTCAGAGCTCTGTGACTACAGAAATAGACTTCTAAATATAAAGGAGTACATTAGATCCCTGAATGCAAGAAGAGGGGGGCTCTGACAATTACCTGCTCTCATCTCCAACACAGCAACAGTTAAAGAATATTTGTCACCTCCTCCAACTTTCCCCATGCACACAGCTGGAAATCCAAGTGTGTTACTTGCTGCTCATGTTCAAGGGCTGCAGGAATTTTCCCCTGAGCCACACAGAGCTGAAGTGAGCTACTAGTCTTCAGTGGCCAGAGAACATTAAGCACAGATGAATTTTATTTGCATTTGAGTGAGGCTTTTTTCCTCTCTGTTCAAACATCTATAGAGCTAAGCCTCCTTCTCCCAAAAGAGCGTTCATTCCCTCATATATATTTCTAGACTTTTTTTTTTCTTCCTTATTTCTTACTCTGGGCTAAGAGAGAAACCAGTATTCCCTTGTCTGCACGCCCACAACCTCCCACCAGCGTCTTCTTAAACCTCAGAAGGCGCCAGCTGCAGCAGAAGGCATTTGGGGTTGAGGAAGCCCTGGACAACCTCTACGCCCACACACCACAGGCCCAGGATGGGGCAGCACCTGCTGCTGCGGGGCCAGCAGGAGGGCCCGTGCTTCCTCCAGCCCCATGGTCCTACCTCAACGGCTTCGACTTTCCTGCGGAGCATGCTCTCCATCTGCTCTGAGAACTTCTTCACCAGCTCCAAGCCGTCTACCTCTTTAATCTTCAAAGTTGGCTCCACATCTTTGTATTTCTACCCGAGGGAAAGGAGAAAATCTTGCTGAGCAGCAGGCTCAGAAGGAAAGGGGTTGATCTAATTTTGCTGTTCTCTTTGGTGGAGAAAGATGTGTTGAAAGTACTGGCCCGATTTATTCCTTCCTCTTTGCACTGCCTCCCTTTCCACCCCATAATTTGGGCACATGCAGATAACTGGCCATAACAGTGGTTCCTGAAAATCAGGGGGGAAAGAAAGGCCAGCTTTTTAAAAACTAAGCATGTTGCACTTATATCATCAGTAGCATTACATGTATCACAGGTCTGAAACTGAATCAGCCAAAGGGACAGATTTACAGGGGGCTGAAGGAGCTGGGTGCTGTCTCTACATTGCCCTCTGTGTCATTGCCATCCTGGGGCACCAGTGACAGTGTCACGCTGGAGAGCATCCCTTCCTCCCACAGCACTGTCCTGTCTGTAGCATATCTTGACAGCTCTCCAGCAAGATGGGTCAGTAGGCTGCTCAGTGCCTGAGGCAAGAAATTGCCAAGGAAAAAAACAGGGAGACAAGAGAACTGTGGTATTTATTTAGCACACATGAGCATATTTTGCCTGGGAGCGGTGCAGAGGTGATTCCCAACAACTATGAATTGCAAGCATGGAAGAGATGTGGCAATGAGGAGGGGCTCTATAACTATAGAGGTAACCATTTTTTTCTGACTGCTTCAGTATAATCTGTTTCTGACTGCTTCATATAATGCCTGACATTTAAAGCCTGAGAGTACTCCCAAAGTGGCTGCTCTGCCTCTCTCAGCCTGATCTTTTCAGATTGCATGCAACGGCCTTTATTTCTTCTCAAAGAAAACCCCAAACAGATTGAGATAGGCAGAAAGAAAGGGAAAACACAAAAACAAAAAGCCAGAACAAATCTGCAGAAGGAAACAACACGATTAACCTATTTCATGAAAGAGAAAGCCTCATCTCCCTGACAAAGGGAGCGTTCTCTGGAAGCCCAAAGGCAAGTGATAAGGTTTTCCTGATCCCTCATCACCATTCCTCTCTGCAGCACATACACATCCCCTCCATCCCAGTGCAAGAAAGTTATTCCATCCCCTAGGTTTTGTCACATTGCCTTCGTGTTGCACCGGCCCCACAGCAACCTCAGTCAGTGCTGTGCTTCTCCCCTGGGGCAAAGAAGAGGTGCCAAGGCTGAGGGGACCGCAGGGGCTTTCCTGACACCTCTGAATAGGAAGAAAGCGGGAGGGAGTTTGTGTGCCTTGGGGTGACACGTGAGGCTCCTCCAAGGAGCTCACTGATGCCAGGGAAGGGGGCTGCGCGCCAGCACCAGCACGGGCAGGAATGCCCCGGGTCAGCCAGAGCCGGCAGCCGCACGCGGCCGGGCAGCCGCAGCGGGGAGGCGGCTCCCTCCGCGCCGTGCGATTAACGGCGAGGCTGTGGCTGGATTAAAACGGCCGGGCCTCGCATCCCTAGGCCGCAGCTGCACGGCGGGGCTGGACGCACCGGGGACGGCTGAGCGCCGAGGCGCCGGCGGCCGCCCCACAGCACGCGCAGCAGCCCCGGAGAGCCGGCCCAGCTCACGCCGAGGCGCACGGCCCTGCTGCGCCTGCCCCGCTGGGCTCCGTGTTGGGATGTTGCGGGGAGGGCCGTGTTTGCTACCGTGCGATCGCTGCCGCGCTGCGCTTTAATCAGGGCCGCCTCGGGAGAGAAGGGTAATCCCCCCGGGGACAGCGCCCGGCGGCTGGGACTCGGCACCAACAAGCGCGCTCCTCACAGAGTGACCCACAGCCGCTACGTCGGGTCGTATCTTGAATTAAGAAGAATCGGGCTCTCTACTTCTCAGTTATTGTCTTTTTTTTTAATGTGCCTTTGACATATTGATGTGTACAGGCTAATGGGGTAAAAGTAATCACGAGCAATCATGAGCAGTGTGCTAATGTGACACTCACATCACCCCTCTGGGAACTAGTCAGAATGGGGAAAACACCACAGAATAACTTGCTGCAAAATTTTAGCTGGCTAGAATCTATGGGAATCACATATAGGCACATATAGGCACATATTTCTGGTACTGAAAAGGGACTAAACCTTCACGGGCTGCTTGTGAATTTGCAAACTTAGAAATCTTTTCATATTCATCAGATATTTTTCTCCCTTATATAGTAGGATCAATTCATTAAATTCTCCTCCAACAGAGAAGGGGGAGGTGATTTAAAAGCAGAAGATCCAAAATTCAGTATCCTATGCTTTATCTGGGAACAGAGAGATGGGTATGTCACCAAATACATATTCTTGTTCTCACCTTCATGAAATGTAGCCCACTGAAGGCATATACAGTGCTGCATTACTCACTGCTAATGAAACTATGTTAAGAGTGTGGAAAATACTCATCCTATCCTCACCCAGCAAATGCCATGACTCTGGTGATTTGCCTGTTCTTTGCCGTGTAGTTATTTGTAGCACTTTCTAGTAATTACACAGCTGGAGCCAAACCCTGCTGTCCTTTCTCAGTCCTATCCACCACTGTAAGCAATTACGATCTCAGTTACAAAAGAAAGTAGGAATTTTGAAACATGCATCACGCATTAACTCAGCAGAGTACAAATAAAATCACTGAAGCCAATTGCTGGTTTGTTTGTTTGTTTCTAATTCCCACACCGCCACCGCCACCCCCTTTTTTTTTCTTTTCACTTGCAGGAAAGCCTTGAGAAGCCCCGAAGCACCTTGAGGCCTTCCCAGGGTGGCTGCAGCCCATGGCCCCCGGATCCCAAGTAGCTGCCTAGATGACAACAGCAAGAGGGCTACAGCAAACAAACCAGACGACTCACAGGCCACCAACCTCTGGTGGAATATCACCACCCTTCTGCTCAGCCTTTCCCACACTCCCTTTACCCGTGCCGTTTTGCCCAGTAGACCACTTCCAGCGTTTTAGTACGAACCCATCATCACTGACCTAGGCTACCAAGCCAAATTGGTGAGTGAGCTCACCTTGATATCTGGCTTCGTAATGTTCAGTGGACTACAATGAACGCTTCAGCTACCAATGCAAAACAGCTCTTACGCTACATCTCTGAAGTTTGATTTGATGCTATTCCAACTGCCTGGGGACTCAGGGCCACCTGGGGACTTTCTCAACGCTCGCCAGTCTAGGGGAGAACTTGCCCTTCTAGATTCAAGAGATGTCTACTGGTTCACTGAGAAGTACAGCTCAGGAAGAAACTCAACATTTGGATTCACAACGTGCCATTTTGCTTCTTTGCAGGGGTGAGGGATAAAAAAAATGCCAAAAATAAAACCCCAAATCACCAAAGCAATTTTATATTAAAAATTATTAAAATAAAAGGTTTATCAGCACTCATGTAACTGAAAAATTATGACTGTCAGAGCAGCAATAAATTAGTTACTTCATACTTGCTAAGCGAATGGAGAACATCATGAGGTCAAATGCAAAATGTACGCAGGTTGGATTTTCTGAGGCACAGTGCACCCACTGACTTCAGCAAACATACACTGAGGGAAGAATATGAGTATGACCATTGCACTCCCTACCCTTATGCTGCCCAAACTAGCACACAAATAAATAAATCATGTGAAAAAGGGGCAATGGGTTTGAATTTAAAATGTAAATAGGGAGCACAGATGCGTGGTTTAGTAGACTTTGGTGCAAGTTGCTTGACTCTGTTGCCATGTGTGTGCCAGTACGCCGATCTACACAGAGCCATTTGGGGTCTGCCAAGGGATGTCTTAAGGGTCATGAAAAATTTGTAAAAGTGATTTGTCTGCAGTGCTCTATATGACAGGAATCAGACAGACTTCCAAGACAGCTCCTGGTGTAAGGAACTTATTTGCGAGAAGGTGCTAGACTTGGTGCTTGCCAAGGAAATTGAGGCTGAGGGATGGACTGAAGAAATGGGGGACAGTTGTTCTTCCCTTGCTTCCCCAGTTACAGGAAAACAGAGAGAACTGAAAGGGTTTAAGGAGGGAGATTTGAAGAGTAAAAGGCAAACTGGATTTGTTTAAACTGCTCAAGTCTGACCACCTTCTGTAAATCAGGGTCGGGGAAGACAAGCATTTAGGAGATGACTCCCTGCTGGAGAGCATAAACAGAGCTAGACTGGTTCAAGTCCATCTGTCTTTTCTGCTAGAAGTGATGACAGTGACTCACTGAAGGACGTTTCCTCTGAGTCATGGGTGACGCTGCATCTCACTCAATGGTGTCCAGAGACTGCAGAACGCACAACCCCTCTGTGCTACATCCAGCTCCGTCGTGTGCAGGACCAAAGCAGACACCTTCCCCTTCCCTCAGGGAAATTGTGAGGACCTGAGCTGCAGCAGAGTGTGACTGCTTCGGGGCTAAAGGTCTGTCAGGTCAGCAGCGAAATGTAGAGCTCCCTTGAATTACTTCAGCACGAATCCTAGCTTGGATTTGATTAGATTACAGCTTATTTTTGGTCAGAAATCAGGTTTCTTTTTTCCAATGAATTATAAATAAAGCCCTGGCAGTTGTGAATTTTTATCGAAGATTTGGATGTTGCAGCTGTTATTCTTGGTGGTACTATAACTGTCATTTAGATGACCCATATACTCTCTTCCTCAAAAGGATTAAGATTCAAATAGTCAAAATACAGTGTGGACAGAAGGAGGTGAAATGACTGGGTGCAATGTCTCCAGAGAGCAAAAACACCACAGCTATCTTGACACCTGCCTCAGTGCCATGGTTGTCCTGGCCTCTGCTGTTGCCATTCTAGGCAAGTGTTTTCTAGCTAGTATTTTAAGTTAAACCCTTTTCTCCTTATTCCCATTAACACTTGGACTTTTAAGGAATGTGAGCTCCTTTAATCTGCTAGTAGAAATAGCTGCAGGAGCAGCCCAGGCTGGCTGCACTTAAGCAGTCAGTAGGCGTCAGCAGTATATCCTCACACAAAAGGGCGGCACCTTTACAAAATTCTAGAAAAGTTGAGATTTTTTGTGAGACAGCTAATACTTATGCAGTATCAGACATATATCTGTATCAAACAACCCCCATCTCCTGCCCACTGGCCCTCAGGTCCCTGGAGATGCAATCCAGTTTTCTTTGCTTCTGATACTCTGTGGTCTTCATGGAGGCACAGGCAATGCAGAGGCATTGTCAAAATTGCTATAGGCCAAATTTTTGCCTGATATGTTATCACATATCACAACTAGGCCATGATGTACCTATGTCAGTACTGACAACATTTTACTGTGTAGTGGCACTTTCCCCCTATAAATGACTAATAATCAGTATAGGCCTTTGCAGTAAATATTGAAGGTGTTTCTCTGCCAGTCTAGCAGAGGCAAAGGCTCAGTAGCAAGGCAAGTCAAACTATCCCCTTCTGTTCTAGGATGTGGTTATTATTACTATTCAGAGGACAAAAATTACATAACTAAAAGGCCTAAGAGACAATGCATGACTTATGCTGAAAAGAAGGATCAGAGAAAGAAGAAAAGAAGAAAATAAAGTATATTGCCACATGAGATTGAGGAGGATATACATCCACTCAGATATGTCTGGTAGAAATCAGACCTCTTGGGCAGTGCTTAGGAAAGGCTGATTAATTCAGACCCGCTGGCAGTGAGACACAGAGTGAAAGAGTAGCAATTCTAGAGTAAAATCCTTGTGTCAGAGCTAGTTAATAATTATTACTATTTTACAGCAAAACCACAAGTTCTATTGTTTATTGTGTTGAGCCCACACCAGCTATTTATCTCCTATTTTAGGAATCAAAAAGGCAATAGGGCAAACTCTCCTTTGCTGAAAACAGTAATATTCAGTTTAAGTCCCTAGAGATGCACCCTTTAATGTTGGCAGACTTTAGGCTGGTGCTGCTCAGTCTTCAGTTAGCAAACTGTGTGCCCCAGGCAGCAAAGGCAAACAAAGATCTGCATCCGAAGGCCGCAGCTTCCAGCCCTGTCAGGACACCCATCCCAGAGATGCTGCCCAAGATGAAGGGACAAAAGATGGCTTCAAAGGCAAGATTTAAAAAGGGAGAATGTGGCTTGGGGAATGCCTGGGGAAAGATAAACAAGGCAGCAGAAATAAACAGGAATACTAGGTGGAGGACTACAGAAGAGGCAGAAAGACTGGGTGATGAAGCACAGATGAGGGATGAACAGGAGGAAAGGGAGGGACATGCAGTTAGGAAAGAACGGAGAGTCAGTGTGGAAAATTTGAGCAATGATCAGGGAGAAGTGTGAGGAATATTGCTGAAAAGCATTTCATTTTTTTTTTTTTAATAAAGGATAATTTAGGTGGCATTTGGTCATGGCTAATAAGAGCAGGAGGATTGTTGAATCAGATTTTCTTTATTTCAGTACAGTTTAGGAGCACCATTCAATTCCAGTGGACATGAAACCCCATGATTTTGAAAGAGAACTATATGTTTTGCCATTTTTTCCACCCCAAATCTTCTGTAGAAAAGAAAGTCTGGAAGGTTATGTGAGAACATATGAAGGTCAGGAAATCCTTGCAGGTTTTGCCTACCTTCTGTAATAGGAGAGAGCCTGAGTACTTGGTCACAATAGAGTACAGCTCCCCACCAAAGGCATCTGCCCAAGACTTCACCCTAAAAGGAAAAAAGAGAGAAAACAGCATAAATAGGTAATAACCTTTAACTCAAAGGCAGCAGGACTTAATTCCAGGGAATAAACAGGGAAAACCAGGCTTCCTGTGTATGAAAACCTCTATATTTCTTCTCAACCACATATAGTGACAACAATAATCTTTTCTCCTCAAACTGCCAGTGAAACAAGCAGCAAGGAAGGAAGTGGTTTTGGACGTTCTCCCCAGCATGTAGCCAGCAAGGAGCAACAGTGAGTTTTGACAGTCACAGCTATCACTTGTTGAATTGGAGGGTATAGTCTTCCTCACCTAACTTTAGAAGTGAGGAAGTTGTGTGTTTGGTCTTACATTTTATCATGATTTCCTCAGTCGTTAGTAGAATGAAATAAACAAATAGATATTTGAAGATACATATTTGTCCTTGCTGATTGTAGAAAGAGCCAAGGGTGATGGTCTAGACACCTTTTTTTAAGACTGTTGAAGAGAAATTATTCTCAGCCCTACAAGAGTTGTCAAGATGCACCTCTTCGTTTCAGTTTCTCGAGTTGTACAGGACAGAGGATAATGAGCTGGATGAAGGTGATACTCTCAGTGAAGATACTGTGGCTTGATAATGCCTGTGTAGGTCTCATCATTGTAAAATACTATTCTTATTTATGCTATCCTGTAAGTAACTGATGATAGCAATAGTGCATGGAGAACATAAAGATGTTGAAGAGCACCCTGAACGGTAAGCCATCCAAATCAGAATAGATGGTTGTTGTAACTGACAGAAAACTTCATCAGAAATTGCCTACATGATTCACATTAGGCAGCTCCACCTACGCACAGCTCCTTTAATGAGGATTCACTTAGGAGAGATGTATTTAAGGGAATAAATGGTCTTCTCTACTTAATGGAATGTGCCATCTATTTACAAGGTAGAGAGTCTTACCTATCATTTCCAGTATATTTCTCACAGCTCAGAGCAGACTAACCTCAGGGCCGAACTGGTGCAGAATAATACAGCTACTGTTAAGATGAGCTCTAGAGCTAAGCCCGTGCAGTGATGGTAGAAGAAGCACAATTAGTTTTAGTCTAGAAAAGTCTATGATGTGCTTAGTTCCCTCTATTGCAAACAGGGGCCGAGCAGCAGCAATAGGGGTTGATTTAGATCAATCCTGATAAGGCTCCTGCTCTCTACCACACCTATCTCCACTAACTCCAAAAAGAGAATAACTGCAGTAGGTCCCTTTATCATCACTCCTTAATTGGCAATGAGGTATGAACTTCTAACCACTGTGTGTGATCTGGCAGCAGGTGAAATCAACAAGAACAACTCAACTCTATTTTTATTTTATTTTTAATTTATTTATTTTAGTGTATGGAGTTAGTGTGTGTTCTGTATCCTATTTTGATAGCTAGAGCTTTTATTTCTTTGTTTCATTTCTTAGAGAAAAAAAAAAAAAGCTGTTTTCCACATTTTGCTGTTCTATATCGGAGTTATTTTAATTCTAGAAAAGAATAGAGCAATAACACTAGAAGAGAATAGTCTACAATAGATAGAAAAAAAAGAGGAAAACAGAAAAAGTATGAGACCTCATGAATTTTTTTCCTCATTCTTGTAGTGGCCAACTTATTCCCTGATACACAAGGTATGAGAATTTATAAGCTGATATTTAACTTGATGCCCATCTATTGATGTTAGTTTATAACTCTTACATGTAAGATGATTTGTACTGATACTGGCTAATGTTCTTCATGTCTCCTCACCTTTTGCTATAGAAATAAGAAACCTAAAATGAGGCTTGGCTAAGTAATTCTAGCAGAAATACTTGTTTTTACCCACTTTGCTGAAAGGAATGAGGTTTTTCAGTTTTGTGTTGTGTTTGTGGCTTTGCATGTGACTCTGTCCTCCCAACCCTAATAATTTTTCTGCCCAGCAGGGTAGAAGAGCCAGTGATATTAAGTTCCAACAGTGTGGGTAGATGGGCAGATTCAGCAGAAAGATGCTGTTATTGACGGAAAAGGGGTTGCAATATGAGCTTAGCAATCATCGGTTGCTACAGAAGCTAACCACAAGATGCAATTTTATTGAAAGCATCTCTGCTGCTCACAGAACTACTTGCTGCTGAAATCCTTAAGTCCTGGTGCTATGCGATTACTTGGCGTTTTTGGCTTTCATAAAAACAGGAAAAGAGAAGTTAATTTTTTAGCCTTTGAGGTTATGGCAAAAGAAGAGTAAATATGTGAGCCTTGAAACCTCCAGTAACAGAAGAACTTGAGGGAGAGAAAAACAGTTAGGATTTGTGTAAGTAAGTTCACCATTGCAGGACCCTCTTGGCCATTTCTTGGCTTCCACCCTGTATCTGGTGCCAATATTTCTGCAGAAGTCCTCAAAGCAGCTCTGCAAAGTGCCATGCTGCAAAATGCACAAGCCCTAGGAGGGGCAAAGGCAGAGAAAAGGACCAGAGGAAGAAGGAAGCACAGAGAGAGGGTTGGGGATGGGCGGTTTTATAGTAGTGACTGTAAAGTTAGGGGAAATGGAAGAGGGCACAAAGGTCACAGGGACCTGTGTGACGGGACTGAAAAGCAGATAATTAAAAACGTATGGTACAAAAACGTGTTTCATGGAGATGAGAAGAAGGCAAGTGAAGAGGCAGGCATACTGGCATTTACATGTACAAAAGGCAATTATTTGCCATGGAAGAGAATGGCCTCAGAGTCCTGGAAGGTTAAGGGCAGCCAGCCTGCTGAATTTAAATGGGTTTCTTCGTCTTTTCAGAAACGACGAGAGAAAAGGTCAGTCTAAACCTCATCACGCTGCAGAGAGATTTCATCCAGGGCTCGCAGACCTCAGGAGCAGATGTAAGGGCACGATGGCGGCAGCTGAAAGAGGTCGCCCCGGGTTGGCCTGCACCTCTCCCACCAGCATCTCCTGCTGTTTCAAGCAGCCCTCCAAGCGGAGGCTGAGCAGCCAGCCCCAAATCCACACCAGTTTTACAGCTGCCTGTGCTGTGACCAGTTTGCAAGCAGAGCGGTGGTCAGGAGAAAGAGGAGGTGGTTTCCGTGCTGAACTCAGAAATAAAAACAAACTGAGCAGATCTTTGCACCACGGGAGTTAAAGCTGAGTGTGTTTTGCAAAGATTTGAATAAGCTGGTAAAGAACCGAGCACGCTGCCACAAAGCCAGGCATGACACAGGGAGCAGCACAGGCCTGCTTAGCTTTGTGTCACTTAACTGTGATTGATTCCAGCTGGTGTTTAAAAGCTTCCAGTGTTGTGTCCCCAGGATGTCCTTGAGTAAACTACAGAGCAGGACCATTTTCCTACTCCCTTTTGTCCCCTAGCAAATGTGTTTCTTTTTGCTGAAATTTGTTTCAAAGAGGAATTTTTTTTTTGCTTCAGTCAAATTCAGGAGTAGTTTTGAAGCATCAGGGACTATTTCAGTTGTTGGACTGTTTTTGGTACCAGGGGAAAGAAGACCTTTTTCTATTGTTTTTTTTTTTTTTTTTTTTTTCCTTTCCCTTCTTCTTTGAGCATGAGTAAGTTCCAAATTCTGTGAAGTGACGTAACTGTTTTCTCTGTAGTAAAGGGCCACCACATTATAACCAAACACATCAGAAAAGGATTTGAGCAGTGATTGCCTGCCTGTAATCCCTGCACTCGTATGCAGTGGCAAAAACAACAGAGAGGACAGGCTGTCTTCTTAATGCCACAGATTTCAAGGCCAAAAGGTAGAAATATGCAGTGTTCACTCTGGACACAGAAAGCTGCTTTTTACAGTACACAGTTTGAAATTATTTAAGATTGAACTTTATTCTATAGAAAAATGAGAGCAAGTGGGAAATATATTTTGGAACAAACTGCTTCTTTTGCTGCAAAGTTCTTCTCAGATGGACTTTTACAGTCTTGTTTACCAACACGCAGTATTTACTGACAGAAGCACTTAAGGAAATGCAGATTGCTGTAAATCAGAGGCAGCCCCCACGGGAGCAAAGACGATTTCACAGAAAGGCAGCGGTGGGGGGAAGGCTACAGACTGCCCTATAACCTGTGCATCCTTCTTATGAAGTTGAGATCAGAAGCCCTGAGCTCAGGCAGGATTTGGCAGTACAGTAAACAGTAAAGCCAGTGGCAGTTTCCTGCGATCCCCTCCGTAAAACCCTTGAGAGCAGCAAGGAGTCAGAGCAGGGCTGGGCTGTATCAGGTGTGCCTCATGAGCAAGCAAATTTGCAAGGGTCTTGTTGGCACTTTTTGAAGACAAAACGCTTTTTTAGTCTCAGGGAAAGACTTTGGCTCACTTTGGGTGTTGCAGCCCACATACCTCTTTCTGGAACTCGAGGACAACGTTATCTCCTGTCCAAGCTAACCCTGCTGTCCTACGTGGACAGACCTGTCCCTACCCTTCTCCTCCAGAGAAACTGCCCCACTGCTTTTGCCAACGGCGTTGCTGACAGTTTTTTAATCCTTAAAGGATTTAATTTGTCTAAATCAGCTTAATGAGGTGAGGCTTTTATAAACTCCGTTTGTTGAGACCCGTTAGCTTCCTGGGGGGCTCTGGGCTGCGGCTTGATGCACGTGTTGCAGCAGCAGCAGCAGCAACTTTCAGCGGTGACCGTGGTGGAGCAGCCACTCGCACATCCCAGCACGTGCAGAGCTATGGGGCACCCGGGCGCCTTGCAGACACCCAAAGAGCCCATGTGCAAAAGGGGCATCAACGTTTCCCACGTGTGTGCCTGTACCCAAGGGCAGTGCGCAGAGTAAGGAGAGCAGGAGAGCTGGCGCTGCACCATCGGGGCCTGGCACGTGCCCATGAGACGTGTCCTCACCCGGGACCCTGGCACTTGATGCGGCCGCGTCCCCACCAGCGCCGGGCGCCCCATTGCCCTTTGCAGGCCGCAGAGCAGCCCTGGGGGCTGAGGGCAGGGGGTGCCGGGTGCCAGGGCAGGAGGAAACCGCAGGGGGAGCGGGGAGGCCGCGGAGCGGGCGAACGCTTACGTCTCCAGCGGTATCTTCGTCTGGGCCTCGGCGGCGGGCGGGAGGCAGACGAGCGTGAGCAGAAGCCACGAGGCGGCCCCGGGCGCCATCCTCCATGCGCCGAGCGTCAGCAGCAGAGCCAGCGGCAGCGGCGACGTCGGGGCTCGCGGCGCGCGGT
>JAWLRI010000833.1:2518728-2556973 GCA_034781795.1 Crypturellus tataupa
CCTTTCCTTGCCTTTCCTTTCCTTTCCTTTCCTTTCCTTTCCTTTCCTTTTCCTCCCAGTGACTGGTAGATTCTTTGGTTGAAAAATGTTGTCCTCTTGGCAAAAAGTCTTCAATATCACAAACTCAAATCGCATGCCCCACCATCTGCTACTGCTGATGCTACTACAACCATGCAGCCAGGGGCATGTTTATGTAAATATGCACCATCTCTCCTCTGTGGAGCAGCAAACTCTGGCAGAAGGCTGGGTTGAGTAGCTTGGCAGGTCGATGCCATCCACTCTGCCTTTAAAGTCTCACCCCTCCCAGCAGTCTACTCTATCCTCCTCTTGAACACAGGAATCTCTGTAGCTGGAGAACAGAAAATGGGTTACATGTCCAAGCTTCAGCTTCCATTTACAGCGGCAGGCTTAGAAGCAATGAGCATATTAAAAACTAAGTGCCTCGCGTTACACTGAATCTGTGAGAATTATGTGTCTAAGTGATCTTGAGATAATTTTTCTAGCTTATTTCATTCTTGGGTGGATCACAGTTTTTACTAGCTGCTGATCCAGAAGAGAAGATGGCTGATTTCTTTTTTTCTGCAGCAAAGTAAACAAAAGAGTGTTAGAAAGGCAGAATAAGCTCCCTTTTGCTTTCCAGCACTTCTGCAGGGCTCCAGGGGTTAGAGAGATGTTAATTCAAATGGCTGAGAAAATATGATGCAGTTCACCGATAGGTTTTAAAAATAGATTTCTTTAATGCAATGGAAACAAATGTTGTCATGAAAGATTCAAAACAGAAGAGAACGGTTTCTTCTTAAATCAGTATAAATTGTCTAAATTGTCTGTGTGTCATGGCAGCGAACATGTTCCTTCGTTTTTTTTTTTTTTTTTTTCTTTCAGGAACTACGTAACCACAGAGTTCCTGTTTACTATATTTCTTAAGGATAAAGTTTTCTGCGGTAAGAGACACCTAAGACCATTAGGCACGCACACTACAGATCTAAAGAAAGTCTATTTACCAGAGCTTCCAGGAAAAATATTGACAGGGCAGTAAAAATACTTTCCTTGATTACTCAGGCTCATATTTTAAACCTAAAATTACAGGAACTTTTCTCTTTTACTGATTTATTTTTAACATCTTTCTTTTTTTCTTTTCTTTTTCTTCTTTTTGTGTACCTTTTAAACATGGCATGTATCCAGTGATTTTGTAAATTAGAGTCAAATTTTGGTAAAGTCTTCTAAAATGCTTTATCTCTTTTCCAATATTTTTAGTAAGTCATTAGGAAATTATCAATAGAAGGTAAATTACCTTTCTCCAGGAACAGTCAGATATGGAATCTGCCTCAATCTGCTTTTTAAAAACACATGGGTGGTGATAACTCTGTAATGAAACTAAGCTGTCTACATATTTATGTAGTGCATATTACTGCAAAATCTGAACGCCAAGCAAACACTGAAGAATTATCCTGGAAACTCCTTGGGGAAGAAAAATATTCAATTTTTAGCATATGAAGGCACACAGATAAGTTAAAATGAAATGCCAGACTACTTGCCTGACACAAGATCCCTCAGTCCTAGATAAGAGAAGTTCAAACTTCTGGAAGTGCTTTCCATTGCAGAAGTGTGCAAAACACAGAACCGTTCTGGTTTCTGATAGATATCAGAAAGGGGATATAGATCATACAGTAAAACGAATCAATGTCTAATGTCCACCAGGAGAAAATATTTGTTTTTAAAATGGTACCTAGAGCAGGGTCTGTGTCAACCTTGGTTGTACTTGCTCATCACTGTCTACTGGCTGGATCTTGAGCTGGATCTAGAGTTTGCATCAGTCTCTGTGATTCCATGAAAATGCCCTGCATCCTGCTTTGATCAGGTGAAGCTTTGAAGCACTGTCCAGAATGGGAACTTGCAAAATTGTCAAGTATCTGAAGTCCTAAATCAGAGGAGTCCAGGTGAGAAGGTAACACAAGAAAGCTTATCTGTGATAAGCTCATCTGCTCTTCACTGCTCAGATGACCACCCTATTTGTGGCCACAGAGGCTTGCCAGGAAGTAATGTTGCTCCTGCCTGAGCACTCCAAATGCCTTCCCAGTAGATGCTTCTCTTCAGACCATACCATCTCTTCAAACCATACTCTTTTAAATATTTCAGAAAATTTCCAAGTTCGTATATGGACATCACCTTCTAAAAAATTTGGGGAGCAGTAAAATACATAGGAAGAAATAAGTTTTTTTCACACAATCAATATTCAGAGGCAAACTTCAGGAAAGGAGTATCTACAGAAGGGATTAGGTTGTTTTGAAAGTATACAGAAAAAAAATCTTTGTGTTTTATGTCATGAGTATGTCTATTTGCCATGGCTCTCCAGGAGATACTCAGGACTGCAGAGGTCGTTCATGAGGCCTTTGAACTCTCCTGCCCACTCTTTATGATATATACTTGTGTCTTTTTGTCTTTTACGGTAGATATTTCCTGCACTTCACTGTAATATAGGTAGCATGTTTTGTGCAATGCTAAATGAGGTTCATCTTTGCAATGGTAGCCTGTGACTGAAGGAGTCAAACTATTTTTGGGAGACCATAAGACTGAAACCTTTTGGATAAACATAGGGAAGGCAAAATTTTGTTTCAGAAACAGGTGAAAAGCTATAGAAATTACTATTTTACCTTTAATAACAAGTAGGGAAGAATGAATTGAGTATGTAGAAGCAAAAGGTTATCTGAACGAAAGGAATTATAAAACGACTGAGTTTAAGAAAGACGTATGAGCAAGACAAGCAGTATAACCTACATAAGCAATACAAAAGTGGTAGGAGAGATGGCAATTATTTCAAGGGGCTATTCTAAAGACACTCTTGCAAACTGCACTCAGGCAAAGAAGAAAGAAAAGTCTGTTAAGAAACTATTAGTTTCTTAGGAAACTATTAGTTTAGAAACTATTAGTTTCCTACCTAGAGAGCTTTTAAGTTAGAGAGCTTTTAAAGGGTTTGAAAGTATCAAAAGAGAATTCAGGATACATAATTAAAGGACAGATTAAAAGTCTGGAATAATAATACAAGGACAACACAGAAAAGATGATGTAGGGAATGATTTTCAGGCAAAAATGTAAAAGTCAACAGAAAATATAGAAGTTGAAGGACAGATATAGAAGTTTGAAGCAAAATGGGAAAAGAAAATCAGTAATGAATAAATCCAAAGGGACTAAAGTAGTCCATCTCTGCTCCAATATTTCCTCAGAAAGGGTAAATGAAGACAATTCATTTTAATAAGGAGAGCTGTAGAGGCAATTGAGCTGTATGTCCTGCTTAATCTTGAAGACATATCACTCTACATGCTCTTATGAACTTTCTCTATGGTCATGATAACTTTATATTGGTTTTCAGGTAGGAGGGAATTCAATTATCTCTTCCCAGATAGATCTTTTCTGGTATGGGCAGGAAAAGAAATGATTGCAGATAGTCATACAGTTCCTGGAGTATCTTGGATTCAGGACGGAGACATGTGGTGCCAGGAAAGTCAGTCATGGGCTGAACTGTGGATGAATACAATTAGATACAAGGCCTCATCTCAGAAGAATGTTAACAGAAGGTGGCTATAATGGGAAACAAATGGTAACCTTGAAAAAAATAGTAATTCTTAAGAAGCCTGCTGGGAATTCTGAGTTCATGTATAGGCATGTTTCAGTGTTCCTGTGTTCACATGATACCTTCATATCCAGAAATTCCAGGTCTTCTCTGAACATCTGCTGAAAGAATGAATTATTTTATTTTTCCTGGTTCAGCTCAGAAAATATCACCAAAAAGAATGAATGCAGTGCTTCAGTTTGTGAAACAGGAAATTGCCCGTGTTATCAATACCGTTCTGATCCTGATAGTCAACACGTGCAATGGTTTTTCACGGAAGGTGGAAAGACTACCCCAAAGAAAATCTTTCTATAGTGACGACATTGTGTTTCCCATCTAAAAATTCACTGCCTAGCAAGGGAGAGATGAGCATATGTCTTCCCACCAAAGGTATGTGAATGACTTTGTGACAACCTGGTCCTGCTCGTGCATATTGGTCTGACTAAGTTAACACTGCCCTTTCAAGAGTGCTGGTCTTGCAACATCCTGTCTGGTCAGTCTTGCCTCTGAGTGGAATGATGTTATGTGAATAACATTCTAAGGACGTTAGCCTCAAATAGGTCTAGCTGTCCAGTGCAAAATCTGTAATTTTATTGCTATTTAAAACCAAGTAGACCTGAGTTCTCGGAATACTTTGTGATGAGTATCCAAGACTTTCCAAACAAGGTCATTTTAGCATGTTAAAGAAACAGTGGTTTTATACAAATTCAATACATTTTTTTTTCTTAGAAACCTGAGCTATGGTCTATAGGTGGTCACAGAACTCAGCTTTCCTCCTGCTCTCCACTCCTTAGGGTCTTCAAGCTTTATACAAAAAAGTATTGTCTTTACTTCCCATTAGAGAAAGTGTCCTTACCCTTGCTATGATTGTCAAGGACTGCAGTGAATACATTGTGATCTGTATCTATAATATTCTTCAAAACTGTCATAGATACATAGTAACCAGGTTGTCCAGAATAGATGAAAATCAGCGGCAAAAGATGATTTTAGTGACTGAGTGAAAATTCTGATGCCTTGCAGCCATTCGTTTTGCTCAATGAAATCAGTAATTTTAGAAAACTGATTGGAATAAGTGTGTAAACTACGTCAGTAACTGGGATCATAAGGAGGTGGGCCATTCTTAATTCATTAGTGATTGAAAATTATTTTCTTTGACCTTAAACTGCGATTGCTGCAAAATAAGACCTGTAACTGAGCTTGGAGCTTTACTTGGACCAGCAACAAATGTCCATTCTAAAGGTACATAAAATGGTTAACAGTGAAATTGTGTGCAAGTTGAGGAATTCCCATTGATCCAAGTAGGGACAAGTTTTACTTCTAAGACAGCTTGCTACTGTGATATAAAAAAAACAAATCTGATAAATGGGTGAGGACAAAAATGGAGAACGTGAATTCCTGTCCAATTCCATAATAGTGAGATGGCTTGGCTTAAGAATGTTATGAGAAAAATGACATCCGCTTTCCTCTATTAACGAATGCTTAATAATTAGTATGTTCTGAAGTATGTAATATATCATACTTTTACACTTCTTCGAACAGATGTCATTTAGGAATCTGAAGCATCCTACACAGCATCATTTTCCTTCTTTTTTTTTTTTCTGATCTGGAATTTCTCATCATGGTATTGCAACCCAAAAGGGCAATATTTCACTTTAGATAAATGATGTGTTTCAGATACTTATCTCACAGCTTGTCAAACTAAAAATAGAAGGCTTGGGAAACAGTCTTTCCCAGTTTTCCAGCATGACCTGTTCCTAGCTCAGAAGAATCCACAGAGAAAAAACCTTAAAATCATGACATTTTTATGTATAGGAAAGTGATTCGAGATCATTTTATAAAGTTTTGAAGCTTCTGCTATTGAGACTCCAAGATTCTCAATCAACTGGACTCAGAAGCTGAAATGTCTGTCTCTTAATCAAAAGCACGCTAAAAAAAGGGTCTGAAATTAAAAAAAAGTGCTGAGCAAGGCATGCTGTTATGAGGATCTTTTATCTTTTCAGCATCTGATTTTGCAATTTAGGAATCTTTTTGATTTCTTTCTTGTGTAAGAAATAATACCATACTTTCAGTCATATGGTTTGTGGAATATGCACATATAAAAAAGATAAATCCTTATGTTTCAACAGAACTGCATGATCTATGTATGTGTAAGTCAGACTAAAGGGAATTTCTCCAGAACCCCCTTTCACCCAATAACTTCAGTGCATCTGTTTTCTCCTGGGTTTTAGCTGCCCCGTTCTGTGTGTTATCTGAAGATTTATTTTCAAAAGTGAACTCATCTGGTGGATGCAAATGGAGCATTATATCTGATTTGAAAGGTACATACTGCTCCTGATAAAACTGTGTAAGATGATATGGTGTTCTTAACTAAAATTTTGCTTTAGTTGAGCCCAAAAAAGAGCTGAAATATAAACAAAAATAAGAAATGTAATGAGGAATAGTTAGGATGAAAGTATAGTTTTGTGGGTTGTTAAGCAGCAAGTCAGTAGTAGTATGTTGAATATTTTTTTTCTCAAAATATTTTTCTTAAGTAAAAGTATCTAATTGCTTGCTAATAGTTCCCTATCACTATAGACTGTACTACCATGGCCCTTATGTATGTGCACAGACTAGAAATGGGGGTACAAGGCAAAACCAAGCCATTATGTGATTTACTTATGAAGTTCATCTGTTTTAAAAAATCATTAGAGATAGATGTAAATCACACTGAACAATTCCTTTAGCAGAGGTTCAGATTCATGGTAAAAAAGAGTTGATATGAATAAAGTTGTTCCTTGTTTCCCATTCCTCAGGTTTTGTATGTGCAACATGTCTGGTCTTTGAACTCATCTGCAAGATACAACTGCAAATCACCTCTGTGTATTAGATGGTCATTTCAGTTTAAATTAATAGTTTGGGTTTAGGTCATTTAGTTTAGATTAGTTTAAACTGATGTGACAATTCTTATTTCCTCTAGAGCTCAAGAAGGCTAGGTGGAGATCACAGCTACTGTGATAGAAAACCTTGCCACTATCAGATCGGTCATTTCCTGTTTTTGTGATAGTTTTCCCTGAGAGTCAAAGCAGAAATGGAGCATTTTCAGAAGACTGGCTGTGGTTTGAGCTTTTAAAAATCAATTTCAATATATTCCAGCTCGTGGTAGTGATCCAAATCCTGCTGAGCACAGTATGAGAATTCCCAGGGACCTCGATGGACTTTTAATTACATCTTGTAATGACAAAAAAATCTAAAAATGCAAATAATAAATTGTGGCTTTTCCAAACTGCAAATCTCTGCCTCTGTACATATTCTGTGCACCTTTTATGTTGAAGTTAATCAAGCACTAACTATGCAGGAGACATCTGCATGGCAGACGAAGAAAAAGATTGTGCCAGAGAGAGTTGCCATAAAAGTTGATACCCTTTATTTTAACTAGCGGGTTTGATATTGTACTTGGATCTGCAGCCTTGCTCATGAGCAGTCCCTGATGGAGCGCTGTTAGTGTGCACGGCGCTTCCAAGGCTTCGCAGGAGAAAGGTGGGTCCCAGCCTTTATGCGGTGTATGGGAATTTGAAGGTAGCAGTCCACTCACGAGAGTTGAAGAATTAAACCGTGTGTTTCCAAGAAGTCACTAAAAAAAGTTGTTAATGAGATGATTGCATGAGAAGCACTCTGTACTTCATTTGCCTTGCCTTACCTAAGAAGTTCTGGAGTAGACAATTGCTGTTCAGCAAGAGTCCTAAGAAAACACATTTATCCATCAGAAGAAAGGTAATTGGACATGTGCAGGACCTGTGAGGCTCTAGCACAGTATGCCAAACAGAGCAAAAGAAAACAAAAGGACCCCTCCATCCCCCAAAAGTCTGATTATCACTTTGGCTTTTCCTGACAGGGAGCTTATGTTTTAGTGGGGAGCAGACTTTCCAGAGAGGGGGAAGAGGAGAAGTGCCAGACAGAAGGGCACCAGGTAGAAGTTTATAGTAGCCTTGTAGAAAAGCCTTGTTGGTTTTCCACTTTTCTGCGTAGACTGAGACTCTAAAGGGCAGTGTAGAAAAAATCTGACTATCAGATGCAATATTCACACACGATTTTTGCAGCTCAGTCTGATCTTTGGGTGTATACAGAGTTTCAGTGTTCCTTAATAAATTACCTCTTCTTGTAGCAATTAACCCCCTTCCGTGAGGGTTCAGTGTTTACTTGGGGCTGTGCCAGTGCTAACAGCTACGGTTTAACATTCTTTTTAATGGCTCGCAATTACTACCGAGAGCGAAGGCTACATAAAATATTAACACTTAAGTATCTTTTACACTCCTTTGAACATTTGATTGTATGTATAATATAAGTGACTTTTTATTCTTACAAACCTGTTATTTGCTTAGAATTCCACTGGACCCATGAAAATGCTGCAGTTAAGTGGTTTCTCTTGATTTATTAACTTCTCTCAAAGTCTGATGGAAGCAGCTCCATACCAAATATTGAATACATTTTGTTCTCTAAACTATTCCACAGTAATGCCAGAAGAATAAAGATTTCCACATTTTTAAGAGAGGTAAGGTAACTTTGATATAACTTTTACAACATATTTTTTTCTTTGTTTTTTTTTTTTTTCCTGCTGTACTACCCACTTGAGAAAACCATCCAGTGAACAGCTACTGTATTTGCAGAGTCAACCTCGTGGCTGCTGATTACATGGATGGTACTCTGTTCAAAGCACGAGAGAGCAGGGAGGTTGGAGATTACCACCAAGTCTCCGACAAGCAATGCAGAGATCCAGCAGCCGCTTTGCCTCGCAACTTCCCAGCTGGTCCTCACCTCCCACATGGAGCCGATGGAAGCAGAGGACTTCAGTGACCCCTCCATGCCCAGGTTCCTATCACTGTTGTGTGGGGATTGTCCCTATCAACAAGCAGTGGTTTGCCTGGGTGTCTGTAGAAGAACAGATGTGAGCAAGTATCCCGTCCTCGCTTTGTTCTCCCATTGGCCTCATCAGCTATTCCACTGCTTAAGAGAAAACAGGCTTACTTCATCATTTCATGTTCAGCGGGCCATTAAGAGAAGTGATAGACAAATTTTCAAAATCTTGGAATTGATTCTGGATAAGCTCTCAAATATTTGTAGCTTACATAAACCATTCAAACATCTGGGATCTACAAAATTGTCAATAAATCTCAAGCAATACGTATTTCTCATGATTTTCTTTCCGTGTCCAGCTTCTGTTAGGTCCAGCAGCATTGTGAAATGGATCTTTCTCGGAGTATTTTGGCACACCTACTTTCAGCCCTACATGGACTTTGGAAATGTACAATATGAGAAATTAATGAATCAACTACATGCTTCTGAACTTTGAAAGGTTTTCAGTAGTGATGTTATTCTAGTCTTCATCAAAAGTGCAGTTTTTGGAGGACATTAACAAGGACACTCCATGCCAGTTCCCTTATTTTTTTTTCTGTTTATGTGCATGGGACATTGCCCTTTTCTGTTCTATTATCTCGTTTTCTTTTATTGATTTAAATTCATCCTGGAAATCCCTTTCTTTCCACATGCAGCCCTTACATAAAAAGATGTGAACAATTTAAATGAAGAAGCCATTCAAAAGCAAAGGAAAGCATAGTATAGATTAAATAAATCTCCGAATAACCTGATTTTTATTTGAGCGTCCGAAACATCTGCTCATTATATCTTCTAGCTTAACATGGAAGAAACATTACTTCATGAAGCTTGCAGATATTCCTGGCAGTAAAAACACAGATTGAAATAAAGCAGCAGTAGGATCTGGTGACTCAAGCACTGTGGGGAAGACAGAAAAGCTGGGTCTTCCCCTCAGCAGTTCCAGGAACCTTTTCATCTAAATTGCTGATTTTTGTATTTTTTCAGAGCAAATTGCTCAGAATTCAAAAGGCAAGCATGGTAAAATAAAGCATTACTTGTGTATTTTTGTAGAATACAGAAAGCTCATAACTTTTCAAGCAAATCTTTTTAAGAAAGGCACACAGAGGTCTTTTTTTCCTATAGAAGTGTTTCCACAAATAATGCAGAATGTTTCCAAAGATTTCCATGTATCATCAGCACCATTTTAAGGCCAGAATTCCTAAAAGCCGTTAAGACAATGTTTCACTTCTGAGTACACGTCCATCTATCTTCATGCTGCTAGTAGCTTAAGCACCTTAGCATTACTAGTGGTATAAGCATATGATTAAACCGAGGCATAAGTTCTTTGCTGAGCTGCCTAAAGACTGCATGATACATGATGTATTTCTTTATAGTTAAGTTACATACCCAGCCTCCTTTATGCCTTAGAAAAATGTTATTAGGTTATCAGTGAGTTCACAGCCAAATATATAGGATGGCTGCAAACAGTGAAAGGATTATTTCACTAAGATGTTTTCTTAGCTAAAACTGCCATTGTCAGAAGTGAAGTGACTTTCTTTACCTACCCAACAGCTGGGCCTGGGCGTTCTCTCTCCGGTAACAGGTTAAGATAACATGCTGGGATGCCTTTTCTCTCAGGAAAGGAAGTCTGTCATGCTCTTCCCTGTGTAGTCACTGCAACAAAAATAAACTGAGAATAAAAGGAGATATGTATAGAGAAGAAATCTCATGTAAATGGGAGAAATAAAATGTAAGTACAGATAGCAATAGGCACTCAAATCAAATCTTTACTGTTACTGTTAAACAGGCTGAAAAATCCTATGAAGGCGTTAGCAGGGGGATGGATGAGCTGGAGGCCTCTGAAGAAGCTGTGCTGCTCTCCTCACTCTGCCTCTGCTGCTGGCCCTTGGGAAGGCTCAGGAGCTACCTGCCTCCTCCCGGAGGCAATTCAACCAAAAGAATTCCCATTTTTCAGAAATTAGCTTACTCGTTCTTGGTGAGCTGAACTGGCTCTGGCTTTGGCAGAGCTGTGCAGCAGGAGCACGTGGGTGGTGCTGGGGAATGACGGTCTCGTTACGGTATCAGTGATAAATGAACTGGACTGCATCATCAAGCTGTACTGCGAGGGGGCTTAATGCCTACATTTGGTGTGCATGACCCTGCACTTAGCCTGTCTCCTTGATGGATTGCTCATGTCTGGTACCTGAAAAGGATAATTAAAAAAAACTACATGAGGTGCATACAGTAACTTAAACCTACCCAATAGGAGAACCTGAGCATAGCGTCTTTGAAATATAATCTCTCTCCTGAGTTTAACTGTCTTTATTTACTTGAGATTCATGGCCAAAAAATCCCTCCTGAGTATAACTGCTCTTTCAAAGCACTTGGCAGGCTCAGCTCTCTCTTTTGGTGGTACGACGTCATCCGCACAACGCTCAAGTCTAAGAGTACTCGTGTTGGGAGCAGGAGGCCCGTGTTTCGTGCCTGCTTGCGAGGGTGCCCTGTCCATCAGCCACGGGTACAACTCCCCACGGCCATCACTGCAAAGAAATGCAGATTCAGAAGGTAGAAAGGGTGAGTAGGGATTAAAAACAAAAACAAACATCAGAGAAAAGTAGGTCTGGGTTTGGTACATCTCCAGATAAAAATATTATACAATTAAGAAAAGCCTCAGTTCCTACGCACATGCTTAGTTTAATACACTAAGTCCATTCAGCACATAAAGCTAAACAAATGCATAAGTGTTGTTAGAACTGAGGTCTGTCATGCTAGTAGTAGATAGGCATGACATTTCCATGAGCCACAGGGGCAAATGCATTATTTAATAAAAAAGACTTTTGTTCCTCTCTATTAAAAGAAACCTATAAATCCTCCAAATCATACATTTAGGATTTGGTCCAAAAGTTACTTAAGCCGATGGAAAAGCTGTTATTGATTTTAATAGGTATTTATTATATTTGGCTATTCCTTTTGCCGTCACTCTTTCCCTCTCTGTCATCTCGACTGAGTTCCAGCCCCATCTTCTGTATCTTAGCACTATGTGGAAGACATATGTTGTTTAAATGAGAGATTTGTTCATTAGCTTGTCTGAAGCAAGCCAAGCACGTCCTGATCCTAACTGAATGTTAAGATGATGGCAATAGATGACATAATTACAATAATAATAAAATACTGTGTTCAACCCTATTATACATTTCTTTATTCCACAGTCAATGAAGAAGAGCATTTAATGTATTGACAATAAGGATATATTGGTCTATGTCAAAGGACTGGTGTGAACATACCCTTCCTACCCTGTTGCCTGTTCAGAGTAATTTTGTGTGCTCAGATGACCTTTTTGTGGAAAGAGCAGTTGGACTCTTTTTTGAATGGTTTCTCTATTTTCACGAGATCATGCAAACACAAACAAGGGATTATAACATTTTGACAAGGAAGATAAGAATTTATCTTTTATTTTCAAGGATTAGTCCTGGTTTTATAAACATAAATCAAAGCTTACAGGTTTCTTGAAAAAATGTTGTTAACGTTTACTGCATTATCCTTTTACTGCGGTCGAGGCTTGCAAATAGAGAAACTCTACAGACATTTTTTTTTTTCAGTCACCACAAATGTTGCAACCAGTCACACCAACTATTAAATTCAGATTTGAAAAGAACTTGGGTTTTGATTCAGTCCTTTGCTTGACTTTAAACAAGTGCATATGTAAAGTCCTTTGGAAGTTAATCATTTCCTTAAGTGATTTTACCCAACTGGACTTGGTTAATGATTCCAGCAGGTATTAGCTTCAGCTAGATATCAGTGACAAACTCCTCCACATCTTGGTCCCTGGTCTCAGGTGAGTGCAAAGGAGTTTTCCAGAAACTGGGAAATCGTGTTTCTCTCTACTCCCTACTCCAAGGAGTACAGTTATCACTAGCCTACAAAGCCATGTTACCCTCTTTGGATTGACATCTAAAGAGTTATGAAAATTAATGTGCTAATGGAGTTGAAATGTTTCAACAGAGAGGTGATAGGTAAGCAGGGGCTTTCAGAGGGATCAGATTATGGATTATCATGTATTGCCCATGTAAGCCATATGAGCATTTCTCTCCTGCTCATTGGATATTTTGGTTCCCATTAATATATACGTGAACTGAAGATAATCATTTTCATTTAGGATAGAACCTAGGATAGGACTGGGAATGTCATCAATAGATAACACACCAAATTCACAATGTGAGGTAATGGATTTAAAATAACCAGGAGAAAAAAAAAAAAGAGGACTTCTCGCTCATCCCCATTTTGGCAATTTATATCATTTTGGCAATGATATGACAGGTTTTCATATTCTAGATAAACTTGCCTAAAATTCTGTAAAAGCTGTTCTAAAATATAAAAAAGTACTTCCAGGAAGCTGAGAAAAGTAAGAAATATAAGAAAAGAGCATTTTACACTTATATATTCCTTCATCATTCTTGAAATAGCTGCTATGTACCATGAATTTTCTGTTTTTCTGTTCATTCAATCACTGTTTTTTTAACAGTCATATTGAAAGAGGGAAATAATGCATACTGTCTCTTTCTCTAACAGTTCTCCAGGGAGTTCCATCGTACCTGAGTTTATGAGTAATGGATCATCTATGGCCAGTGGGTTTAGCAATAAACAGAGTGGAAGTGCTCTTCACCAGAGCCCAAAGCGAATTTATACCAGCTCCTGCTAGACGTGGTTCCCCCTCTGGCCCCACAGCATTTTGCTGTAATGACTTCCTTTGAAAGGAAAGAACTGAGAAAGAAGGCAATTGCACAGCTTTAAGCTGTCTCTTGAACTTTTGCAAGCTCTGCAACTCAAGGTCATCCGGATGGTTTTACAGTCTGGTTCTTTAGTCACGCTGGAAGCATGATCCATGGGAATCACATGCAACGAGGTGGGGTATGTGCACAATGGAGCAGGAGGTCTACACTTTACGGGAAGGCGGTAGCTTTGTATTACTGGTCATTATCTTCCAAAAACTGCTTCTGTTGGGCAAGGTTTGAAAATCTGAATCGTGTCACTTAATCAAATGTTGCATAATCCCACAGGACATAACAGCCTGATACATACCAAAAAGAGGTTTAACCAAGAAGATGCTGTTGCTCAATCTGCTTTATCTTCTAAAAACATTTAAAACTATAAAAGCTCTGCACCCTCCTGGGTGTGTACGGGCTTAAATAGCTCCATTCACTTATTTTCAAACCTTGGTAGTTAATTGTGGGCTCTCTTTCTGTGGATCATTCGGTGAAATCATAGCACTTGAAGGAGTAAATGTTTTAAAACATTTGTTTGACCCAGAGGACTAGCTTGATTATTTTTATCCAGAGTATAAAAATACCAGACATGTATTTTTATCTCCCTTTGAAGGAATCCATGGATCAGAAGGTGGGTTATACTTTCAAAGAGACTTGAGAAGGGAGAATTTTAGGCACTTTAGAGAATTTCTTACATCCTTCTAATGAATTCTCGAGAGGTTTGTTTGAAGATGGTGGTGGTTCAGAGGAGGCCATAACAGTGCCTAGGGGACATCATAGTAACATTTCTTTCCCCCTGCAAAAACTGGCAGGATAATGGGGAGCACAGAAGAAATGGCACATATTATGTAATACCTCCCCATCAGACTGCAGATGTGTGAACTAGCTTAAGACTTTTATTAGGGCTTTTATTAGACTGTGATACAGTCCCTGCCTCTTTACAGTTGTCAACTTAGCCAGTTCCTCACAAGTTATGGCAAATTAAACATACCTAATGCTTAAGCTATTCTGTACCATGGATGGGGATGGGAGGAAGTCCCAAACAAATAACATTTTGGATGCTTGTGGAGCAGCCAGGTTTCTCCCGAACTCTGTAATCTTATATCAGTCATTGCCACTTCACTGCTGTGGAGCAGCAAGAGAGTCTAAAACTAAGGAATATCTTCTTAAATCCTTGATGATTCTATAATTGCTCTTTGAAACACTGATAATCTAACATTTAGGTAGTTTTTTTTATGCCAGTTGCATATTTATTTTAGTGCAATGTTAATGTAATCAATAGCTTTAGTATCTGAAGTCATTTTTCTCAATTTAAAATAAACGAAAAGATATAACTGTACTACCAAGTGTTGTTTGATTTATGTATCTTGTTCCTGTCTAAGTGAAGTGGTCCTGACAGTTATCAGAGCTGGCCTGTCTCCATGCCTGGCGTGGGTCTCCGTGACTGCACAACCAGCCAGGGAGCTGAGCTGCAGGAGTGGACACTTGAGGGTTCAGGTTAGGCAGCAGGAAAAATCTGCATGTCGAGTAATCGAGCACTGTCAGAGGCTGCCCAAGGAATGCTGGAGTCACCATCCCTGTGTTCAAGAAAGATGTAGACAAGGCCCTTAGGGATGTTGTTTAACAGGCATCGTGTTGAAGGGCTCATGGTTGGGCTCGATGATTTTGAGTCTTTTCCAACCGTAATGATCCTATGGTCCTGTGATATGGAGGGGGCATCTCCCAGTTGGCAAGGTGGTGGAGTTGATCATCTCTCATAACATAGGACCTAAGGGAACCCCAAAATAATCAGATGACACTTCTTAAAATAAGTAGAACCCCAGTATTTGCTCATCCTGCGAGCAGTTAAACTGTTAAATTCTTTTCTATGAAGTCTGCAGTTACCAAAATTTTACATGTGTTCAAAATCATTACACAAATTAATGAAAGAAACGAGTAACTGGAGTTAATAAAAAACAACAGGGTACAGCCTCAGGCTCAAAAGTTCACAAGGCCTAAGCTATTAGAAGCAAGTTATACTGAAGAAGCACCAGGTTATTTTTATGTTTCCATAGGCCTCTGCAGGGAATGTGATTGCAGAATATCTGGACCCTTGGGTTCATCCCTTATCTTCTATATATTAACAACTGAACACAACCAAATCTGAAAGTCCTTTGAAGGTTTCACCTTCATGCACTTGATAATACTTATTAAAGAGTTTTTTAAAAAATGAAGAAAATCTTCTGATGTTTTCAGATGTTCTTAAAGCTCAACTGTTTCCTATAGTTCAGTTCAGACAGACAGAAAAAAGACGGCTGACTTCAGCATGAAAATTTTAAAATACCCACAGTGAGAAAGGCAGAATCACAATAGTTGGGGGGAAAGTGGCAAAAAGAAGAACAAGGCTGGCAATACTTCAGGAATTATGAATAAGGAGATGGATTTCTTGGCTTCTTTGAGCACTTTTCCAGGCCCAAGGAGAATTCCTCCAAGTACCCATCCTTCTTTTTCAACCCTATCATTGGCCCCAGCAGCAGGAAAAGAATACATCCCCTGGGCCTATTTTTGCATTTAATTTAAGCTTTTCATTGTAAAAGCAATGCAAACTGGCTTTAATATAAATGAGAATTGAGTGTGGCACATGTCATTATGAAATCACTTGGGGTCTGAGTGAAATATGATATATTACTGCACACATTCATTAAATCAGATCACTTCAGAACCTGATTATCTTTTTAAACAAATTTTGTGAATGAGCTGTAATATTTTTATATCCACTCAATGCTTTTCAGTCCAAAGCACTTAACAAGTTTAAAGTCCTGGAGCACGAACCAGCCTTTGTTCCATGTGTGAACAGCACCTGGCGCATTGGGATCTGGTCCATTACTCAAGTTCCCATGTGTTGCTACAATAACAATACCACCAGTAATAAGCAGAGGAAGAACTGAAATCATTCTACTTCTAGGAAAGGAGACACAAAGAAAGAAAGTTTTATTTGAATGAACGAAGCAAAACTTAACTTTTAATGAATAGTTAAAAAAGTAACTAGAAACATAGCAAAGGGGAAGTGCAGATTTTAAGATCTGATTTCTCTCATTCACATGTATAACAGTTTATTTGTGATTAAGACTACTTTGACAACAACAAAATCTGTTTCTAAACAAGGTAAATATCTCAAATGTGTACATTTTATGAGGCAGTGAGGGTAGATGTGTACCTTGCTATTTATGCTCTATAGCTATGCTTTAACAGATACTATTCTGGTCATGAATGGATTTCTGATGCTTCGTTTTTGTACAGGTATAAATGTATACTTTAGATTATACATATAAATACAAAATTTTAAAAACACAGTGTATTACTTCTGTTTGGAAGCAAAGGTGATTTCTTATAAAGATTCTGGTTAAATGTCCCAATAAATATTTTGACTAAATAGACATGTTATTATTCAGTGCTTTAAAATAGAAAGTCAGACTCTGTGTAACCAAGCTCTGATTATTGAGGAGTACACAAATGGAGCAGATTATATGCAAACTGGATCATTTACAATTGGGTCACATATATAATTTGGACCATACTAAGTGGTGGTTTAGGGTCAGGTCTCTCAGTGTTTTCCATTTGGGTGCCTAGGGAGATAAGCTAAAGAGCATAGCAAACACAGGCACAGTTTGGTGAGGGAAAGGCCACTGGATGTCATTATTTCTCCATCTGCAAAACTGGAGCAAGTCTTCTTTAGAAGTGGAAAATACGGTTCTTACAGAAAGTCAATGGGTTTGATTTTGAATGTTCTTGGTAGTTTGGAATGCTTCTTTTTAATTTAAAATAGCCTTTCAAAGTCAAACTTCTTCATGACTCAGTGGAAACATACACATCCCTTTGCAAATGCAAGCAAAGACTTTGAATGGTCTAGTTTTGGTACAAATTGGTCAGTCTTCAAATGCCTCAACTAACAAGCCCAGGCTCTCTCAGCCCTCCAGGCTCCTCACACACTTTTTGTCTTCATTGAGCCTTCCTTTCCCTAGTGAATTTAGAGCAGCCAGGCATATGGCAATATAAAAATAGATTAGAAAATAAGTAGAAACTTAGTTATAAAATTATTGGAGACCTTGGAACCTTGTCATTAAAGTTCTGGAGTCTTCTTATAGCAACCAGCACTCTATTTCATTGTAATTACAATTTCATTGTAATACTGGGTTCAGAAGCAAGATGAAAAGCACCAAAATACTGTGTCACACTTAGTTACTACACAGGCATTTCCTCTAAGAAAACACTGGTGAGCACTACTGACGGCTACATTAAATGTCAGGCATTCATTTATGTCTTTTATTTTTCTGGTCTGGGACATCAATAAATTACCAGAAGCTCAGGTATTTCTCCTCTACTAATGGCTTTCTGCACTTAGCCAGTAATTACCAGAAACTCATTTCATTCCCTCCATTATCTTTATTAATATACTTCATCTGTCTGAGCATTGAGAAGGAAAAAATTCCTACATTTTCTTTATTTTTATTTGCAGAGTTCAAGCAGTGAGCTGCACTCTGTTACAGTGTGTACTATCAGGAATACTGTTTATAATAAATCAATTCTTTTTATCTTATCTATTCTACTGTTGTATACATCAAATGTAGGTACATCACAGCCATTGAATATCTGCCTCTGGCGGCATCATTTGATAGCGATGGGCTGGTATAGGCAAAGCCATAGGACTTCTTTGACCCATGGATTTTTTTTGTTTTGTTTTAAAAGAAAACCAAGAAAGAACTCAGTTTAATATTCAACTTTCAGAACGAAGTATTGAGTCCTACTCATGCTGCAATTGAAAGATCTTAGAGGCAGCTATAAAAAAACCTTAAATGTGCAACACAGTGAAAGGCCTTTAAGTGGCTATGAAAGTGGAGGAATCAGTATTAATGAAATATACTTGTTCAAATGGAAGATACTGTCCTGTCAAATCTGCATGCTTGATATAAAGATTTCATACATAGATTCATAGATTCATACATATATACATAATCAAATATAAATTGCAGGCTATAACTGAGCTAGGGTTTCCTAAAATACGTCCAGCTTTGGAACAACTGTTTTATTTGGAGTTCAAAAGTTGCAATGAAGTTTAGGGTATTTATTTAGTAATATTTGATCTCATGAACAAAATTGTATACATAATCATGGGCTTATTTTGATTTTCTAAGAAAAAATATGCAATGAAAAATTGGAATCTGAAATTAATTCTCATCATTGTGCCCAATGAAAGTATAAGGGACTACTATGAATCTGAAACAAATGGTGCATTTAGATTGAATGTGTACTGAAACCTTGCAGGCCAAAAGAAAAAAAAATCCGAAAAAAATTACAGAACTCAATAGCCGTGAGCATTCAAGTTGAGAGTATAATTTTAAAGTAAATGGGATATTTCACTAATTTCATCTCTTTATGTTAGCAGATTGACCAAAAACAATTTCAGAAATTTCTGAAATGTATTTATTTATCTAACATATGCTGGATGGCATATCTAGAAATGCCAGCATTATTTTCTTCATTGTCAAAGACAAGGTCAAAATGACAAATTAGAGATTATTCATTGATTTTACTGAAAATGGAATAAAAGATCATTAAAGTGTTATTTTTTCCTTTAAAATTTTGACAAGAACTAAAACTATCTCCACATGCGACTTATTGGAGCTAAACTGTGTGGAGTTAAATCTTAGTAAGGGACCAATCTAAAATCTATGGAAATCTCTGTGGCCCTTTCTATTAATTTCAGTGGACTTTTGATCATGCCTTGCATGAAGAAACACATTTATGAGTCCCAAAGATGAAACTCATTAAAATATATTTCCTTTATTACACATTTGTAATTTAAATGATTTGATACTTTATAATGCCCTAGGAAAATATATTATTTTATGTTACATAAAGATAGGGAGGTTATAGTAATACAGGAATCTGGAGAAAAATATTTGCTAGTACAAATAAACATTGTTCTACTACCTACATCAAAAGGTTACGTCATTTGTAATAGTAAGACATATATCCAAGTTTTTGATCTTGACAGTGCAAATGTGATCATCAGGCTTAGGTAGATGTTATAAATATGACAGTAAAAAATGGCTTGGCAAGATCCTATTGGGGAAAACAGGTTCAAAGCATCTGAAGTGTTTAACCTAAAACCTTCCAATGTCTCACCCTTAGTCCATGACATCTCTGAATGTCAGAGATGAAAACCTTTCTGTAAAAGATATCTGTCACCATGCAAGAGATAAGATGTTCAGCTTCATGGATAACATTTTTGTGAAACAAAGAATAAGGGTTTTTTTCTGACATGATCTAATAGTTTAAGACAATCAGAAACACAATACATAACCATCAATCCATCCATACTCAGCATGAAAGCGGATCTCAACTTTAAAATGACACTGGGCTATTGAGACCTGGCGATCAAGTAGCTTCCGCAGAGCCTTATGTGATACATAACTTTTTTTTTTTTTTTTTTTTTAATTATTATTATTTTAATCGTTTGGTCCCTTCTTCTCCTTTGGAGTTGTCCTGACAGGAATTTGTGAGGAGGAGGGACCTGTATTACTGTTTGATTTCAGTATTTTGCCATGGGCACTTGCCCTGCATAAATGCTCTATTGCTACTCAGACAAGGAAAATGAGGTGTTCAAACCTCTTACGTTTTCTATTAATTTCTACAGAGGAGAGCTGATAGTATGGAATGCTTAGGTATTTGCCATTTTGAAGTTGTTTTGACAGATTACCTTTTGCAAGCAATGATTATTTTATAATGTCCCCCAAACCAACTCCACAGTTCATAAATCATACCAGAACTGCCGGTATTACTATACTTTCTTCTCTATAGAAAGAAAAGTTTGAGGCAAGTCTTTTGAATTTTGAAGCAGAAAAACTAGCAGCTACAAACCTATGGAGCTTATCTAAAAATAAAATAGAACTGAAATATTTTATTTATGTCAGAGATGCAGTATGAGCAAGACTATTAGCAAAAGAAATGGGAAAGATAGACTGGCTACAACTCAACCACTCCAAAACACAAGACCAAAGTCTAAGACATTCTTATTCATTGACATCCTATTTAATATCCAAAGCAAAATTTTCTTGGCACCTCCTCAGATCCTGATTATTGGGAATGATTCATAGAATTTGCTTGGAAATGGATATTAAATACATACATTAAACTTTGGGGAGCAGTATTCAGGCTAGCATTTAATTCAACCTTTGTAGACAGCAGTGAAATAATTATGTGGAAATTTAGTTTATATTGAATTATAATAATTTTGGCCCTGACCCCTCCAAATGAATATTTTACTTTACACCTCAATAATCTGCAATCTTCCCATTGACTTAACAGTTTGGACTGTGATCAAAGTTTGCAGGTAACGTAAACAAGCACAGTAGAGAACATTTTAACTTCCTTACTTGTTCGTTATTGCTATAACTTTAAGGTAAGGATAAAATCAAGTCCTTCAGAACTCTAGGTGTATGTTTTGTTAGTATGCTTTGAGGTAGCTCGAACTATAACTAAAGAAAAATAAGCAGATGTATAGGCAGTTTAGATGTGCTCAATGATCAGATGCCAATGCCAATGATAACTATTGCATAGACTCCAAAGCAGTGATTTGCAATACTTTCCCTTTTAAGACCTTGGAAAAAACATGACTTTGTCTTAGTAACTTCATTTCATATTAGAGAGTGAATTGCATTCATGTTACTTGTCATATCATGAATTCTTTTCTGCACTGCTAATGTTTGAATGGATTTTTGTGTGTGCCTCCCTCTAGATCAGAAAAATTTACAAATAGCCACAGAAAAAATATTGGAAAAAGAAAAGAAAATAAAAAAACCTATCTTTAAATGAATATGAAAAGAATTAATTTCTGAACCCATGTTTTTGCTCCTCTTCAACTTCAAAGTAAGAATTAGCTTCTAAAACCTCTAAGACCTCTGAAAGAAAGAAATTCTTGAAGAGTTCTAGGGTACTTAATATAAACTGAAAAAGAAAAAAAATCCTTTGAGTCTTTAAAATAATGTTAGTTTTGTATGTCAGTTTTTCTTTAACATCAACTTTTTTGACTGTTTTATTGAAACTTCAACAGACAGTAGCTTATTTTTCCACAGACTTAAGCACCTGAGATTTTTGGCTAATGGATATAAGACCAGTAAAATTTCCTATAAAATGTAACTTTATATGAGAACTTACACGATGTTTATAGAATATATTCCAACATTTGCTTTTGAAAGAACAAACTTCTTAGTATTTGTAGGAAGAACATCAGCTGCATTGTAATGCAAAAATGAAAATGATCAGGTGATGAATACAAATAAACAGAGATCTTTTCTCTGGAGCCACCACTTGCTTCATAAGTTTTTTTATTTTCCACTTGAAGATCAACAAACAGGCCCCAAACTAAAGGAAATCCTTTCTCTTGCCTTTAATGAGCTATAATTTGGATCTTAATTTGGAGAAAAATATGAACAAAGATATATTTTAGGAGAAATTTCTGGACCAGACTATCTCCTGCAAAGTACTGACAAACCTGCTATTGTCACATTATGCATAACTGTAGGAAAAAGATGAGAAAGCAAAGTCTAAATACAAAAACAAGCAAACAAAAAATAGAACTGCAAAGGGAAAAAAACTTCTGCTTCAAGTAAACTTACACTCTCTATCAATTGGGTCTTATACATGTAAGCTTCTGAGGAAAAGCAGATTGAATAAGAACAAGTGTGGGTTTTCCAGCAGTAGGAGTCATGTTTACTTCCTACTCCAAGCTTATCTCGTCACTTACTTGTATAAACTCTATTTTTTTTTAAACTGAAAAACACATCTACAACTTAATTTGAGATTCTGGCCTCACTGAAGTCAAAAGGAGATTAGAAATTAAATTCAAGAAGTAAAATTCATCAATTGAATTGATATCCATTGAAAAGCTTTCTAATGAGCTCTCTCAACAGCTTTGGTGACCACCGTTTGTGTGAATAAGTTTCCCACTGTAAAAGAAGAAGAAAAATCTGTTAGCCTTAACAGGGAGATAGTGGACTCAAATATATTTTCCCCCTTCCTTGCCCTTAGTGGTTCTTTCAGATCTATTTTCTCTTATCTAGGCATTCTCCTCACAACTCATTGTTACTGTTCTGCAGCTCTGCTTCTACCCGTGTTTTAATCTTCCTTTACTTCATTAAACACCATTTATTACAGCTTTTCTTCTGGTTAGTGGAGAGTGCTTACTAATATTTAAAATTTACATCAACATATTTGAAAAGAATTACTCGATTTGATAATAGACAGACTTTGATCAGAATAGGGCCTAGACTGGAATGTGTTCAAAGAGCGAACCTTGACTCCTTCATGCTGAGGCTTCTGCTCAAAGGAGTTATTTCTACTCTTTTGTTGAGTAAGGCAAATAGATAAAAGTAGGTTAGTCCTCAGCTGAAGTCAGAGCATCTGAGTAGCTATCAAACCAGCTTTATATATCATGAGCTTTACATGATTTCTCCGTCATCCCATTGTTCTGTAGTTTTCATTTAAAGTGAGTATAAACTATCCTGATTTAGTGTGAGCATCTGCTTTCAGGAGCAGTGCACTTAGGGATTCAATAAGTATGTGAAACAAATTTTCAGTACTAGTCTTTAACGGGGATTGAAACTAAGTAATGGAAAGAGCAGAACCCAGGGGATTGATTAAAAGAGTGTTGAGTTCTCTAATATTCAAAGCAGAGTAATTAGAGCCCTGTATGACATATGACTGTAAAATCCGGTTGATCAGACCCTCACATACACAGGCTTTCCTTATGGCAGTTAGCTAACTTCAGAAATGTTCCTTGCATGTCATGGAAAAAACATTACTACTGCAGGAACCCAAGACATTGCATACTGAATTCACATTCGCTTTACAGTAAGTTGCTGTTTATCTGGAACACGTCATACTATTTTGAAAGTCTGCCCAAGAGTCTATATTTCATGTCTGAGCAGGCCACAGCGATTACACTCCTCCATGCGTCATTTGCTTCTCTCTGAAAATCATGCACCTAACCACTGTCCAAATGAAAGCGCAGAGGCTGAGGGGAAGGCACAATTATCCCTTTCCTCCAGTCAGACTGGGAAAGCTGATACAAGAGCAATAAGCAAGAGCCAGGTCTTTCCCACATTTATTGTTACACCCACTGCAGCCAGTAACATTTCTTTAACAATAGTCATTTATGAAGACCTGCCTTCTGTGGAAAGATTTACTAACAGCTGTGAGTGGAAACTCCACTATAAAACCAACATGCTCATGGAAATAGTACTACTAAGATATAAAAATAATGCACAAAAGTGACCCACTGATGCATTTACTGTAAAACCAAGGGCTAAAAATAAAATAACCTCAAAAAATAAAATAAGTGAGTTTTTTTCTTTCCCTTTTAAAACACAGAAGTAGTTTTAATGGATTATAGCCCAAGAAAAGCATATTGTGATTGGAGTTAACAACACTTTCTGATTCAATCCTTCAAAGACTGAACTTGACTTCATTTTTACAAGACAGAATCTGGCAGTGTAATAAAAGCCTGTAGAAAAAGAAAAAAAAATGAAAAAAGGAAAAACAGAAGAAAAAGAGAAGAAGAGAGAGATGGAAGAGAGGATGATCATCAGGACTAAATAATGTTGACTGATTTTCTGTCATATCCACTACTCCAGTTGCTGAGCATTCAAATACTAAAAGAAAACACACCAGTGTCTCCAGAGATGCTGTGTCAACAAAAGCTCCTTCTACTGGCATGATACAATATCTGTTTAACTAATCACAGGGAAATTTATTATACAGGATTTGGTGGCGTTATTTATGGAGTCTTTGGCACAATGGCACTCAACTCTCAGATGTCAGTTGTACTCTTCAGAGGAGGAAGCACTGCAGCTGGTGGGGAATTAATGGATGCCAAAATCTGAGTTTCAAAATAGAGGACTTGAATTGAAAAAATATAATTGCTAAGAGATTTGGCTCTATTGGTTTATTTATTTACTCATTTATTTATCTGCTTCTTCAAAAGAACGAGCAAGTGCTAAATAATAGATAAAGATGGTATGCTGAAATATTTTCTAATGTTGAAAATCTTGATAGTCTCTGAGATGTTCTTCAAAATCATTTAAAAGTGTATTCAGACAGAACTTAGGCTACTTAAATATGACCCTCATAAATTGCAAGTAATGTGGGGTGTCACATAGATCTACTTTAAAATTTTAGTTCAGCTCAGGAGTATGGGCCCACTTTTAAGGATAATTTTAATAAAACAGAGTGTACTTGCTCATACATGCAATTGACCACTGGGCATAAATGATAAAGTTTGTTTATGAAGTGCATGGACTATACAGCTTCAAAAAGGCTTTAGCAAAAGAAGTTTAATGACTTGCTTTGGCCCTTAAAGCCCTAAAAAGTGACAGTTTTCTGGACGCAGGGGCTCAGGGCTTTACCAGTGGTGTCTGTTGTCACAGCTGCATAACAGTTAGAAAGACACTTTAGAGCGGCTGTAACCATCTTCACAACAGCCTCAGAGACCCCAATACGGTACGCAAGGCCAGGCAAGAGAGACAAAGGTGCATTATGGGGCTGAGAAAGTAACGTAAGAAAAAAAAGGAATCAAATTCTACACTCTCTGACAATTTTTGTTGAACAGACGGATCCTGTAGAGAAGAGGCAACAAAACCTGAACAGAATCTGACGACTAAATTAAAAAAGGTTATACAAGTGTTTTAAATAGATATTGTAGGAAAAGCAGTAAGTATAGACAAGGCTGACTGCAGTCACTCGCAGAGGAATTTATGATACAATTGACCAGCAAATAAAGTGGCAGATGAAATGCTGTTCAGAGAAATGCAAAGCAGTGCACATACAGTTCACTAAAACAATTGTACAAAAACCATCACCAAATATATATTGTTAAAAATACAAAGTAATGCAAACAAACAAACAAACAAAAAGCCCCACGCAAAACCAAAAACAAATAGAAGCTTAGGAAGTATTAGGAAAGGAAAAGAATAGAAAGCATAAATCATCTTTATGCCACCGTATAAATCCGTGTTTCATCTGCCTAGTGAATACTATGTGCAGTACCCATCTCCTTATTATGAAAAAGATGTAATAAATTTGGAAAAGGCTGGGAGAGTATTTTGAGGCAAAATGCATAATGACATCCTTGCCTGTTCTCCTAAGGCCTCCTTGTACATCCCATTATTCATCATTCTTGGAGAGAGTATAGTTGGGTGGATCTGTGGCCTGGTCTGGCACATCATTTCTCATGTTCTTGACAGAATTTTAAAAAATGGTGTGGGAAAGCTTTAGCCATTCTGCTTCTGTGCGAGTACTACTCCACGTGAAATAAAGATGGCATTTTCACTGCTCTTACTGCCTTGGTTGTTAGAAGAACAAAATGTTTACAAGAGCCCGGAGAAGGTCAAGTGTTCTTAATGAAAAATGAGGCACAGACAGGATACAAGTACAACTAAGTGTTCTCCATTCCAATCCTAGGTAACTGAAGCATCTCTGTGGTAGTGCAGAAGTGCAGGTGAAAAGAAATGCCAAAGTTTCAGAGGAACCTTTTGATCACTGTATAACCAATAAATGGGTGGGAAAAAGGGGACTGACCATTAGACAAAACAGGATGTGAATTTCTCTTTAGAATTGTTTCATAACAATTAGAAAGGATGTGCGAGTACTTACTGTGAGATTTCCTATTAAAAGGACATTTTTAGGGTCCGTGCTAATGCAGCCTATATAGGGCAGTGTTACTTGAAAGCAGAAGGAAGACACGGGCCTTCAGCATCAAAGTGGAGACATCCAGAACATTCTTTGGAATGACCCTCACCTCTTGCATGACCTGGGACCTGGAGAGGTTGGATCAGAATGATGCTCTGATTCACAGATCTGATTCTTCCTCTCACTCCTGCTCCTGCTCAAAATCATTAGTCCCCTGAGAAAAAACACAGAGAAAAGCCAAAACCTAAAAATCCATAAGGAAAGAATTGTGGTTATCTAAATATGTTTGAGGGGGAGATGAACAGCCTCAGGGAACAATACTTGCTGCACAACAATTTCTCCAAGTATGTGTCACTGCTCAAGTTCAAAGATAAACATCAGAAAGACTCTAGTTTGCATGCCCATGGGGTCAGTACCCACGCGTAGTCTAAAACGACCTAAAACCATGCAATAAAAGAGTGATGTATTGTGGTTATGGTAATGACATAGTTCATTTAATATCGCTACATTTGGTGATACTAGGAATCCTATGACTGCCTGCAGAGACAAACACGAGGAAACCTGTTCTTTCATTTACTGGCATTAACATTCACTGATGCCTGCCATTCCAGATAATGCCAAGGATGAAGGAAGCTAGAACTTTCTAGAACAAAGAATCCTTAATGGCAGTCCTTTCTCCATTTGTGAAATGACACTGTCACTGCACACAGCTCTCAGCACAAGAGATATACAGCGCGGTATCTCTTAATACCATATAGCACCACTCTTACTCAAAAGCAAAGGAATACAGCGTGCTGGCATAGCAGCTCCACTAAAACAGGCAACACTGAGCAAGGGCCTTGCTTATGCTGAAATGGCAGAACACAGAGCAAGCCACCCCAGGACTATCATTCATCAGTCGCATTTAAGGTTTACCCATTGAAAAAAAAATATAATAAAATTCAGACTAATGATCCATATAATTCCATGTCCTTCCTAAAAACTTTCATGGAGATTTAAGAAACTGCTAGAACCAACTATACAATGTTTATAGGGGAATATTTGCTTTCAACTTTAGCGAATGGATCTGGCTTATACTTTGAAGCAGAAAGACTTGCTCTTTACAAATGTTTAAACACAGCTCATTTAACCATGATGTTAACATTATTACAGAAGCACTAATAGCAACTCTACAATTGGTGGTTAATTAGGCATGAAAACAAATACTGGCTGAAAACAAATTAGTGCAGTTCCTCTTACCAATACTTTGGGTTTCCTTTCCAGGCAAAGAAGCAGCTGGAAAACTGCCACCACAGAGACATTGAGGTTTTCCTTAATGTCAAGGGATCCCTGGCAAACTGCACAAACTTTAGTCCTCATTCCTGAAAGCTATTAGCAGGAAATGCAGATGTTAGGCTATGGCTTGTGCCTGCTTTGTAGACATGGAATCCATCACATCGCTGCAGGTGTCATCATGTAGGGCACCTACCAGCTGCCTCCTCTGGGGGAGGGCACGCACAGGTTGATTCTGCTGACGTTTCGGCCCAACTCTGAAAGGATGTCATAACATTTTTCCCCTCTCCAAGTCATTCCCATTCACTAAAAGCTTTTCTAAGAGATCAGACTTTCAGAGAAAATTGAATTAGCTGGAATCTCATAGACTAAATAAATATTGTAAATGAAAAATCTGTAAAAATGTCTAAAAGCGGATTTATCCGCCTTTTTCCTTGTTACTGCATTGAAGTACGTTAAAAAAAAACTCAATGGAATATTAGTCAACAAATGCCAACATATCAAAAATATATCACAAAACTTGAAGCAATAAAGTGTCAGGAATGAGGGATGCCGGGAGGAGGATAGCAAGTCAGATGAAGAACTCTAATCTCTCTAAAGAAAGACCCATTTCCCTTGATAGGCAGCAAAATTCTCTTATGGTCCATAGAAAAGCATATCCTCCAAGATATCCTAGATTTAAAAGCTGTACAAAAGGGAGCTACACAACCATGGGTGTTGTTAAAGTTTCCAGTGGGGAAACCCAAATGGAGCGCACTGCGCAGGTGGGGAGTGGAATATGATTGACTAGATGATGACCCAAAGATTTTTAAAGGAGAAATCCTCACCCAAAAGGAGAAATTTGTTGCTTTTCCTGCTGCAGTCAACAGATCTCAGTTCTCATGTCAGTGGGTAGTGTAACTGGTCTGCTCTCTCTCTTTTTTTCTTTTTTTTTCTTTTTTTTTTCTTTTTCTGTGGTGAAGGAACTTACCAGAAGTGGACTTTCTGCATGATTTCTTTTCATCAGTCAACACATCCATCCATCAGGTACCGAAACATCTGGGTAAACTAGCTAATGTGTAGCTGACTTCAGTTAATATTTATAATTAAGCCATTAGATTCAACAAGCAGTGCATTTCTGAGGGATTATCACACACCTCAGGTGCAGCATAAGGCACCAGCCAAAAGCTAAGTGACTTCAGCTACTCAAAGAGTGCAATAATCCCTCAGAAATCTATTAACCATGAGGGCCTTATAGCTATTATGATATGGAAAATCCAAGGTAAAAAGGTCATACCTGTGCTTTTAGTGGGAAATATTGACACAGGTATGACATCACTGCCAGCCAATTGGAAATCACCATTGTTGCCCAGTATCCTCACATCATTTCATATAAGCCAAAAGGTATACAGTAGTTTGCAATGCTCTGAAAGTTAAACAGAGCACTTATATATTGAAAACTTTTAGAAAAGAAAGAAAAAACTTATCTAGATCTATTTATGTCCATGCTTAGGTTCATAACATGAATGTTCTAGTGATGGAATTGCTTTTATGCATAATAATAAGCACATAAATTATTTAAAATGATAGATTTTTAGTAGTATTGTCAGACTTTAATGAATGTATGTCCTGTTTTCCAAAATGAGAATCTTGCTTCTGTCTCCCTTTCTTACTAGCATCCAAACTGCCTGTCCTCATCAACTGTCTGCTGAATGAGGCACTGGTGACCAAAATTTGATGAAGTTGGCATATTATAAATATGAAAATATATTCTGTTATCGTCTCAGATGAACAAACAGGAGTAAGGCAATGACCCCTTTCAGAAATCTCAGCTGTGTACTGCAGATAGATTGATCCACAAAACGTTTCTGTTCCATCATCTGTAGGATCACATCTATACAAGCAGATTAGGCATACCTTGGGGCTGTTCTCTGGCACTGAGACCAACTGGCACGACATTTTCATATTAAACTCTCGCATCCTCCCAAACAGAGTCTCTCATGTAAAACAGCTTTCCTGCTGGGAAAGGTTCTTGGACCTTACTAACTGCTGAGCTCTTGCCTGGGCTTGGGAGGTGGCTCATTGACTTTGGCCAAAAGCATGTCAGAGATGACTTTATTTTACTGTATAAAGGTCTAATAATTCAAAAATACAGTAAACTTGTCTAATCAAATCCAGCATCCAGGAATCTTTCCTGGTGTTGCTTAAATTACTAGCAATAGATGCGAGCACAAAGGCCAAATCAGAGAAAAGAAATTGCTATTTGCCAAATGATAACAAACAGAGATTTTGTAGTATTTTGAAGTATTTGTGTTATGGTACTGGTTAGTGACTCCTGCTGCAATAATGTGATATTAGGCATAATGAAGAAACACTCAAATATGATTTTTTTAAAACATATGAATATGATTGAACAGCATTAAGCATTCAGTATATAATGGTTTAAGAAAATAAGCAGACCTTTCTTTATGCCTTGCAGAGTCAACAAACAGGCTCTGTTTGGCCACTGAGAGAGTGAGTGACAGATCTTAGAGGCTTTTTGCAGAGAACACACTGATATTTGAATCTGCAGTTTCCATACTCCAGCTGATGTCAGCCATTGGGTGAAAGCCTAGCTATCAGGTAGCCAAGACAAGCATCTAGCTGCCACTTAAAAGCTATCTCTTTCAGAGAAGAACTGAAGTAGTGTTCTTCCTATATCTGTGTCTGCCAGCAGCAGACAGATGCCCGCTGTGCTAGCTAAGGCTCCCATATTCTAGAGCGCTTTGCATGAAACCAAGTTATAGATTACAAAGGAGCACAGCAAAGGATAGGTTTATGGATTTCATCCCTAATTTTGTGCTCAGGCCATTAATGAAAATCTTACAAAAGTCAAAAGATAATTCCACAAAAATAGCTTCTTTTGGTAAGCTGTGGTGGCATTATAAAACTAGTGATCATAGAAAATGACCTTGGATCAAACTGCTTGTAAGTTGACTTCCCAAATATCACCATATAGAAGGCTCAGCATACTGCAACTCAAAACTTTCTGGAACTTGCAACCTAAGGAAATGGAAACTTGCAGAGAAAAGGTCTGGAGGTGGGGTAGAGCACTGCCAGATGGCCAGCAGAAACAAGGGGAGAGAATCATGCTGAGGTAGAGGAAAAACAACTCAAAAGGCTTAATGCATTCAAATCAGGAGAAATGACTAATCCCCTCCCCAGAGTACTGAAAGAACTGGCATGTGAAATGTAGCAACTGATTTTGCTGACCCAGCATATTGCATAAAAGTTCCCTTGTGACAGGATGATAGCAATTATAGCTTCCGCTCCAGGACATGGCCAAAAAACTACCTGATCTTAACATTTGATTTGAAAAAGAAAAATGTTTTAAAATAAATTTTGGAGGGAAAAAAAAAAGATTTAAGAATTTGAGAAAAGAGAGTTAAGGGTTAAAAAATAAATGAAGACAGATCAACATGCAATCTTTGATGAGACAGTGCTTTTAAATACAAGAAAAGGGAATATTCTATCAGGATAATAGAATAGTCTCTGGAAATATTTTCTATGGTGTAACATGGTACATACTTAAAATAGAAAAAAATGAGTATTTGTGCCAGAACTGCAAGCTGAGGTCAAACAATTAACAGATTTGGACCTACTCCTCTTTCAAAACTCTCTTTTGATCTGATGTGGTGACACTATTAGTTATCTCCTGTATATGTAATTTCAACCACAAGAGACAGTATTGTCCTGTTTCTTCCCACATCTTTTCTACTGTCTCTTGTATAAATAATGTTCAGTCTTCCTAGCAGGAACTGTCACTTTTGCCATTTTAAAGAGCCAGCTTGCAGTGTTACACTTTGGGGACTGACAACTGCAATACTAGCCTTAGCACAAGTGTTTTCTGAGATCACTCTAATACAGACCATCTCCTTTGCTAAAATTGAAGGGAGAGGTACTGGAATGAACCTCACCACAGCCGTGTGTTACATTTGGTAGTTTAGCACTTGCTTCTCAGAAGAGTAGGCCACCAGTAATTCAAAACAGGATTTGTGGATTTGTTCATGTTCTAAGAGATGTGTCACTACATTTGTGCATAGTTGTTAATAGGAATGGTCAAGAACTCAACTCGCTCCTCAGTTTAAGCAGATTTACCCTGCAGCTACACAAATGACACATTGCTAATGAAAAATTCCTAATATCAACATTTAGCACTTGGTGACTTCCAGTGTTTTCTGTTTGTTTCCTTTGTCCCTCCAAAGAACTGCTTATCTAATATCTGAAATGGTGACTGACTTCTGGCCAGCATTAGGATTCTTATTTCAGTAAAAACGAATGTCTTTTACTTAAAAATACTGCAATAACCCTCAGTAAATTCAATAAACAGTGGCACTGCACATTTAGATTTAAAGGGATGTTAACAGGCTGCTCTGTCCAAAAATTTTGCAGTGGGAATGTACTTCATAATCCAGATTCCAAATATATCACAACAAACAAAAATTACTGTTGTGCCACCAGTATGGCTATTAAGGCCTTTGCATGCCTTTCATTATGCTGAATCCAGCATTATTTCAGCAAAATGTCCCCCAAACAGTCATTCGGTTGCCATAAGAGGTAATTAGCACGCCTGAGTTCTCTGGGATGTCATCATAGCGTGGTGTTATTACAGATTTATACCTCTTGGATCCAGGTCATAGTTGCTTGCAATCCAGGCCAACCAAGGAGATAAAAATACAGTGTTTGCCACAGGAAAAAAAAAATAAATAAAAGGAATCAGCAGAAAGGAAAGCTCAATTCAGTTACTAGCTCTTCTGGGTATATCAAATAATGAGGATTATGAAAGACAGTGGCCCTTTGGGGTTGACACATGATTAGTGAGTCCGCTGGAGGATGAGGTAAATATAAAATACTTCGGGTAAGATCCTGGTCACACTAACAAAACTTCCACCAATTTCCGTGTGGCCAGGGTTTCACTCTTCAGGACTGCCAAGTGCTCCAAGAGTTCTTTGCACCTGTAAATCTGTAGGTTCAATATCCAAAGTGAGACGAGTCACGAAAGGGACTTTTTTTTTAAAAAAACCCTCTATTAAGAGTTATTTGACAGTATCCATAAAAATGGAATTACTCTTCAGTGTAGAATGTTAGCTGAGGTGGTAGCCAGAAAAAAAAAGACTTATAAAACTTTGGTTGATATGGAAAACAAGTGTCAGCTTCTTGCTGCTGTATTGTTAATACATGCAAATAAAAGAAAACCTATAAGGTCTATGGGAACTTATTTTGGATGAGTAATATTGAAGGCACCCTCATAAAAGCATAATGTAGTTAGTAATCCTCAGCAAATTTCAGGGGAGCTCTTTCTTTTTTTTGCCTTTTTCTCTTTTCTCAACATCTGTTTTAGGTCGCTCTTGAATCCTACCTTCTCTCCAGGAAAGGAACACAATAGTGTGCTCAGTGGAGCCCCTCAATACACTCTCACACACTCGCATTCTCCAAATGACAAATAGTCTCTATATATCTTCTGGGAACAATAAAAATCCTTGGATGTGCTCCCAGAGCCCTCAGGAAGTTCAAAAGTCTTCGGAGGGGGCCCTGGATTGAGGCTTTATCTCTAGAATTTTACATAACAAACTTGGTAAGCATTGTATAACAGTTAATACATATTCAATGGCTAGAAGAAAAGACATTAAAAATAACACTAGGGAAGGTCAAGTGAGTCAAAGGCCTAGCATGCTGCGATCACTTCACCGCAAGGACTGGCTTTTTACTGTTTTATCACACTTGTGTGGTGCTCTCTGGTGTTTGGAACCACAGCTGCTCCTGGGTGATGGAGCCCTGTGCAGATGAGAGCTGCTGGATTTCAGACACGACTGACAAAGTTGCACAGTTTTCATATTTCAGGGCTAAATAGACTGAACCTGAACACCGCATCTTCCTAGCAAAGCATCTCAAAGGCCTAGGAGATGATACCCTTCAAAAGCTTTGGTAATTTTCTAGATTTTCTACTGCCATGTGCAACTCAGACTTGCTTTTTGATTTCACTGCTCAGGCATTCTTTCTCATGCTGAAGTTTTTTTTTCTTCCTTGGGTCTCCTACATCATGTAAGGCTTCCTAACATAATCTCTTGTCTGACACTTTTGACCTTATTTAGATGACCCTTTCCAAATGTACATCTTTTATTAGTTGTAGTATAACACTGACCAGCTGACCCTTCATGTATATATTTAGAAGGGGGTGCGTGAAAAATAAAAAACTCCTTTTTGAATTATCATGTAAATGGAAAAAAGAACTGTTAACGAAATCTTAGATCTTAAAGCTGAATTAATATGTTATCATTGAAAAAAAAAAAGCGCTGAGTTTGTTCACTGTTCATTTATTTAGTTTGATGGATCTATTGATTGTAGAGATTGTTTCATGAGGAAAGGACAGCAGGAAATGATCATTCAGCACTGAAGCAGATATCTCCAAAGTAATAGGAAAATGACATTCAATTGCCTCCTTAACACTAATATTTATGGTTATTTAGGCTTTTTTTGTTAATTTTCCCTATGCACTACCATGTATAGGGGAATTGATTAACAGTAACAGACTCAAATTAGTGGACTCTGACAAAAACACCTTCAGCCTCTCAAGTGAGTCTAGCCAAGTCCCATCCATCCTGTCGATAATTAATTCCAAATTTCTGGAGACTCTATTTGAATTTTTGACAATTTCTTCTACATAGTCTGGGGTTCATCTTATAATAAGCAAAGGATATTCTTATGCTGGTAATAATATTCTGATAGATAGCCTGCAAAGAGTGGTAAGTTTTTTGCTTTCAGTCATGCAACATCTTTACAGTGATTGTTTTCTAGTGTATAAGTATGAAATAAGCTTGGGTACCAGCATTTTCTAAAGGCAGCTGTAGTGAATTCAGAGGAGTCTGTCTAATTTGTGTTGCTAACAAGCAGAATATTAAAGGAAGAAATGCTGAGGAATTCCATAAGAGTGGAATTCACCCTCGCATATAGAAGGCCAGTTCGAGGCCCAGGAGCTATTTCAGTGGGAATTTAAGCCATAGCAATTTAAGTGGGATTTAAGTTATACACAGGCCTGTGCTTGCTTCCTGCACAGAGGGAACTTTCAGCTGAAGAAATTACAAGGAAGAGGCAAAGCGATTACAAGCATTCTAGACACTTTCAGTCCCTGAGGCTCCGGATATGAATGCACGAGGAACCCAGGATAAGGAAAGGAGGGTGCAAGCCCTTATTGTGTTAGCTTTGCTGTTCCGATGAATAGGAGGCAGCTTTCTTCTTAGGGAAGGAAGGTTTGTGCAATGGCTACTGCACCTCTCAGGGGTACCCATTCGCACTGGTAGGTATTTTGAGCCAGCTCTTCCATTCTCCATGTGTCCATCTCCCTTACTGCCAAATTAGAACAGACCCTGCCCCCACAACCACCAACCCAAAACAGCCTCTGAGAGGCAACATCAGTTACTTTAGACCTAAGACCACGTTAAATGACCATATGGCTTTCAAGCTTGTGCGTAGTATTAGCTGGGTGAATATATGGTGGTCTGCACTCACTCTTATGCCTATATGCTAAGATACCAAAGCACAGGTTTTGTAAAACTCAGTGTCTGAGATCAATAAACCTCTACACAATTGAACCTCAAGCTCCCAGAAGTGGAGTGTCACTGAGGCCACTTTTCCCTGCATGTGTCCACCACCTTAAGGTAGCTTTGCCATCTGACCCCTCAAACTACCCTATGCCGTTTATCCTCCCTCCTTCATTGCCAGATGAAAATTAACCTTTTGCTGAGTCAATTTTCCCAACATCCCTGATCATTTTCCCAACAAAGTTGTTTGGAAACCCAGGGCATTAATGCACGTGCGTGCGCTTGTGCTGGTGTAGTGAAGAGCGTCTGTGGTCAACAGAGAGGGTGAAACAGGCAGGATTGCTTCACATCAGCATATAAATAAATCATATAAATCTAAATAAATGTTCCTGATATTCTAGCATGAGCCTTTACCTGTCAAGGGGATGTAAGAGCTCTTGCCCTGCCCTCAGGATTTAAGAGCAGGAAGCCTAAAGCTTGAGGCCTAGGGCATACCAGAGTGTCGCTATGGGAGGGAAGGAGGGAGGAAGGGACGGTGGTGACTGCAGTTCTCCTCTGCTTCCAAATGGTCCCATATTTAGCATCCTTATCTGGGAGCTGCCTGTTCAGGAGATAAGACTGGACCTACTGAGCTCACCAGGCAGAAGACCAGTGTGACTTCCAACTTCTTCTGGTGGTGGTGGTTTATATAAACCTATGTATACTTGGAGCATGTTTAGGAGATTTATGGACAAAAATAGACCTCTTAAAGTTGCCATATTCAAAATTTGGATAAAATGCCTAAGGTTTGAATGCATAAATCCACTTCAAAAATTAAGCTCTTAACATATATATCTTTAAATAATTACTCTACCAGTATACATAACCACAATTACAAACAGAAATTTGCCAGTGACTCAGAACTAAACACATTTGCTTGGAAAACACCTTTCCATGAATTTTACCCATTCTAAACAGATCACTTACTGGTGCTTGCATAAGTCTGAAAAATCTTTTCACTTGTACATAGAGAGGTATTAGGTTTTAGTACATAAGTGTTTCAGGAGGTATCTAGCAAAGGTTTTAAAAGGTCTAGGCAGATTAGTCTTTGATTTCATTTATTTAATTGGAGTTAAGAATAGACATAATTCTGGTTAGATGAACAGCAACAGTAATTTTAATGATAATACTAACTAAATCAAAGAAAAAATCTAACAAAAATTCAGAAATCTAATTATTTTTAAGTAGTTTTTGATTTTTTTAAAAAAAGAACACTTGATGACATATGGGATATTTCTGAAAACTAGAAAGTCGACCTCAGTAATCTATTTTTCAAAACTTGTTTAATGAAGTTACTGAAGCAGAAATTTATCCTGCATGAATGTGAGGCAGAATCATTTGACTTTGACTGGTGCATACCTTTGGATACAGAGATAAACTGTACTGACTCATGTATGGTATGCTTTTATAAGCATTATAGCCATGCTCAGAAGATCAAATTTCTGTCTCAGTTTCAAAGCTACATTTTCCTTGAATAGAAAGTAGACTGTACTTTTAATTTTTTAACAAATTAAAATCAGTTCAAATGTGTTGGCCTTAACTCAAAGGATATATATTGTGTAACTACTTTTTTATTTCTACCCCCTTTTTTTTTTTAATGATGTAGATGTGTTTATGAAAGAGAATAACTTGGATCCCAGCACCAGGCAGCAAGCAAGAATGATGCTATCATCTTCTTAATATGCTAGAGTATGATGAAAGAAATTTACTAGGGTCTTTTATTTCCTATGGACACCTTTTGTCATCATTTAACCTCATGGTGCCTCAGTTCCCCATCTCTAAAGTAGACATAATATTTCCGTACTTTAATGAAACCCAAGAGAATTCTTTAAATGACTTTTTCTTTGAAATGCTCAAGATTTTAAGTACTCTAAATGAATCAGCCTTATTTATTGCTATGCCATAAAGTTATTTTATATACCACTTTATATGAGGAAGCCAAAGTTCAGCCAAGTCAGCTGAGGATGGGATTTTTGTATAGAAATAAAGTTAAGCTGGGGTGGTCACACAGGTCTAGTAAGCAAGCAAGCAATAGATGAAAGGAATTTGGGCTTCTATTTTTCTTGTGTTTTTCTTTCTTTTCCTTGCATCTATGTGTTTAGAAGTTCCCTGGACTTTGGGTACGTGTGTTTCTTATTTATTTATTTATTTGTTTGTTTATTTATTTATTTTTATTTTTTTCTGTGAAATCAGTTTATCAACAACAACTAAATAGTAAGCATTGATTCATAGTTACAAGAGGCTTAGATATCATGGAGAAGCTGATTCTGCTAAGGAAAATACATAGCTGCATGTAATGCGCTTGAAGAAACTTATTCATTCAGGGTCAAAGGGCCTTTTCAGAGAAATCCCTTACTCTGAGCTGCTGAAATTAGTTGGGTTTGTGCAACATCATCATGTAGGTAGAAGGCAAAACCGCCCAGCCCAGTAATGTGTATAGGATGGTTTTACTACAGAGACACTATATTCCCAAAAGGACCCCTGAAAGCATAGATATATAAAGAGGGATTCCTATGGGCCCTCAGGGCCTTTAAAATCTACTGCTATCTTTAAAACATATTCTGATCACTTAAACCTCCTCATGGGCAAGAAATACTGTAGTGCCTGCACATGTCCTTTGAAGAGTGTTTCGGTGTTGCTCTCAGCCCTCTGCGGGCTCCCAAACCGGGCGAGCAGAGCGGAGTGCTCGGGGTGGGAGAGGGCTGCGGGCCGCCGTGTCTGCGCAGAGGTGCTGTGCGCGGAGGGCTGCGGTGCCGGTCCCGAGCGCCGCGCACAGCTCGCTCTGCTGTCATTTCCTCCTCACTTTGCGAGCACAGCATGACGCACGCTATTAGAAACAGAGTTTATTGCAGACTTGCAAGCATTTATTGGGCAGCTTCTAACGTGGTGTCAAGTTATGGCAATATCGAGTTCCCCAGAACTTCTTGGAGAATGTTAGTGTTTCGGGGAAGGCCCCGCTGAGAATTGCTCGGTTGCAGAAGTGAAAAGCAACACTGTTTAAGGAGATGGAGGTAAAGATATAAAGCCCCTCTTCTGGGCTGACCCAGCAAAATATTCCATTAGCTCAAATAGCAGAGCAATTGCCTTCAAAAACCCAAAGATGAAGTATTAGATCCCCCTGCAGACTTATTTTCAGCATATCATATCGTAATTGGTATGTAATTCATATTCTTTAATTAGACAGATCTTTGATGGCCTGTAGTTGAGCGTATTTTGGTAACTGGATGTTTTAGTGGAAAGAATATTAAAAGCCTTTTACACTCAATGAGATCAAATTTTGTGGCAAGGGGGACACAGAAACACTCTTACTAAAAAGAAATCCTACTCGGGAGAAATGATCTGATTACAGCGTGTGAGTATCATAGAATCATAGAATCACAGAATGCCTAAGGTTGGAAGGGACCTCTAGAGGTCATCTAGTCCAACCCCCCTGC
>JAWLRI010000833.1:2557073-2588284 GCA_034781795.1 Crypturellus tataupa
CCTCTCTCCCGGCTCCTTCTCTCATCTCTAGGGCCAGGGACTCTAAAGGGCTGCCCTTGGTAAACACAGAAGCAAAGAAGGCATTCAACAACTCTGCTTTTTCTGTGTTGTTCGTAACCTCACAGTGCGAGAGAGAGGGAGGAAGAAAGCAGCAAAAGATCAGTTTAATTTATGAGACAAAAGCTTAGCAACAATCTATGCTGGATAGTTAAAGCTAGATAAATTCAGATTAGAAAACAGATATGTATTTTTCATAGTAAGGCTGGTTAACCAATAGAACAGAGAACCAAGGGACAGGCTGATTTTCCTTTTTAGGAAGAATATGAATGCATTAATATATTAACAGCATTAATACATTAATATTGAAAGCTGTCTGAAAGGCATATTTCAGTCAGACACAACCCCTGGCTCAGGGGTTGGCACTCGGCAGAGACCGATGTAAGTGAAATTATAGGATGTGTGATACGCAAGCCAGGCTGGATGACTAACTGCTACTTCTGTCCTTACCATCCATGAATACATTTGACACTGCATAGCTTGCTTCTTTGAAATCCTAGGATGAAAACTGTATTTTTATTAGTGAATTTGTTGCCATAGTAGCATTCATCTTAGCAAGGAACTCACTTCCTAAGGGCACAGGTCAGGCTTTTGGTAAGATTTCTCCTTTTTCCATCTGTCCATCGCTTGGGTCACCAAAGCACACTAGCTGGAGGAAAAAAAAAGGGGCCCCCATGACATGACTTTTTTGAGGACCTTCTGAAATCTAGAACTTGACCCTTTTCTGGCTAAAATAACCTCAAGTTGTTGTATTAGAAGACTTTTTTGAGAAACACTAAAAATTGCAGAAAAATATGTTTTCCTTTTCTGTGCACTCTAGTCTTAGTCATGCTAAGCACTTTTGATTCAGTTAAGATACGAAAGTTTAATCACCTAAACAACACATAACACCCCTAGTAATCTTATCTTAAAATTCAGAAAATATCTTACATTTGGAAGCTAAAGTAGGGTAGAGTTTGTACACCATACAGAGAGGTACATTGTAATAGTGCCATTTTAACTGAATTGTCATTTGAGAGACTTGTGGTTTGTAATATGGTATCTCTTCTTTAGACTTCAGGTTTTAATACCAGAATTGAAGAGTAGCTAAGCTATCAAATTAATTCAAAACTTTTAAAATTATTTTTATGGCAGTGATATCATTATTTAAAAGACTGGCATTTCAGATTTTCCAAACACAGCATTGGAAATAACAGGAAAAGGTTAAGCTCAAAGATGCAAAACAAATCCAGATTTTTTCATTTCCATTTTAAAGTAATTAACCTATTTTCCAATCTTTCCACAAATAACAGAGATAAAGGTTGAAATGATTCAGAAAATACTTGGATGGAAGCCGTACTGGTCTCTACAGCCTGATTTATGTCACTGAACCCACTCAGTTTATATGATAAATTTGCCAATTCTGTGATGCAAAGCTGAGGACAATAAATGATTATGTGCTCTGAATCAAAATGCACCTTCTGCAGCGTGGTAAGCTATCGTATTTCAGTTCTTGCTATGATCTGTGCCAGCTGCAAGGTCTGCAGGCACCTCACCTCCTGTCTTCACTTTTAACCCCTCCCTGGAGAGAATGATCTCGGTTTCCACTTATCTCACAAAGCCCTTTTGGGCTGACACAGTATTGCCTGATAATTATAAATTCTAGTGCTCAAGAAGCGGAAGCGAGGAAGAGAAAGTAAAATGTTAGACTGTGACTGCTCCAGAGCAGGGGATTCCTCCCTGTTTGGCATTGCCTTCATGGCGTTCATCAAAAAGATGGAAGCAAAGTATAGTGAATGGCTATGGGATGACATTTGCGACAGGAACAGCTCTGGTATAGTATCGTCAGCACACAAGGAGGCTGAGGACGGGATTTACTCCAGACGTCTTGAGCAGGCATGGATGCGACTCCTGAGCAGGGTTTCTCATGGCATGACAGTGGCACTGGAGAAGGAATGTGGTCTCCCAGGTACTGTCAAGCACGTTTTTCCCAAACATGCAGATGCATGTTGCAGATGCATCCAAAAAGGCAGATACAAACCTCACGCTTAAAGCGAGCACTCTACAGGAAATTAAATATAAGTAACAGAGACAAGTGGCGCTAAGAGAGCTCGCGAACGCAGGTGGAGCCATCTGTACCTCTAGTTCAAAAAGCACCTGCTAGCAGTTTACACGCTGCATGCATCCTGCTATTAGAAGAGTACTCGGGAGACCTGATTCCCAATCCACTTCATTTATCACTGCGTTGCACCTTTTCCCACTAGAGAAGATCATAGAAAGGCAAAGGAAAACAGATGCTGCCCCAGCTGGTCCGCCTCAAAGAGAGCATTGCTCAGAGAGCTTTCTGCCTGTAGGAAGTCCCAAAACACTGTTTCTTATACCGAAGGCTTAAAGAAGTGTCAACTTGATTCCCAGTATGTATAAATTCTGCAGTCAAGGATCCCCAAGATCCTCTGTGAATACAATCTTGGAAACTCTCGCTTACAGAATGCAGCTGTTCCTTTGGACCTGGATACAGAGACAGTTGCTGAGGCAGCTGGGTCACAGCCAGGACCTTTGAGTTGGACTCTGAGTTTAATTGGCCAAAAAAACAGCCTACAGGTGTTTTCATGCCTGTTTAGATCCTGCTTCAAGATTCAGTGAAATTTTCAGGGATACAGCAAAATCACAGCAGTGTCACACAGACTGGAAACTGCCTCTTCATTTCTCTACTTAGCAGGAAAACTTTAAGCTTTAATTCACTAAAAGAAGATGGGCTGGTTGAGTAGCCTCTCCAAAATGGACGAATTACTCGATTCTAGTGATTTTCCCGGTATCACAGAAAAGTTTTCAGACCATAGAAATCAAAGAAGAGAGTGAGTACTCTGGGACATTTACTGAAGTATTAGGTACCAGTAGTGGCCAGGAGAACAGCCAGTACTTTTCGTGTTTAGAAAGCACGATTTCCCTTGTGAGTTGGTTCCAGACTAAAGATAAGGAGGACAAAGACAGGCCAAGAAAGAGAAAGAGAGAAAAATCACAGCAGCACAACAGGTCTAAAAAGTGCTCTTGAGTCTTGAGTAATTGCAAAGCACTGTACCAGCTCCATTTACATAGAAATGGATAAATTTCCTTGGCTTCAATAGTGAAGGACCATGTTCCTGCAGCTGACCAGAGATAAATATGGGGTTCACTGCTGCTTCGACTAAAATCAACAGCAAAGTGGCTATTGGCATCAGCACTGCAGAATCAGGACGTGTCTCCTCCCATATTGCTCCCTTCATGAATACCTTAATTTGACAAATATCAACAGAGCTGTAGATCTCCGCAGTTAGGACAAGGAGTAGTAAATTCTGGAAAGCTTTTATTGTCGCTATTTATGAAGAACGGGAAGGGGACGCTCAGAAGCTGAGAGTTCTGCTTTTTGTCTTTTTTAAAGTCATCAGGATTAAGGTGACTCATGCCCTTTGAGGATCTGACTCAGGGTTTTTTTTCTTGTAACTCATGATTTTTGGCTTTTGTTTCAGAAGGGTCCTAGAAAAGTGATGAAAAAACAGCTGCAAAGTAAAGCCTGTAAAGTGAGTTGCTTCTAAGGCAATATCAGAAAGTAAAGAAAAAGAAAAAACATTAATTGCCTTTTCCATTTCATGATTTTATTTCAATGTCATAGACTTACTAAGATTTGGTTAAGTAGTTTTAAAAACTTGAGGTTGGCAATAATGCTGAACTCAATATCCTTAAAGGGTATTTTGAGGTGAATTCCTTCCAAATGTCATTGCCTCCTTCTTCCCTGCTACTCTCCTTTCTGTCTCTGGTCACTCACAGGTCTGTTTGCTCTGTCACAGCCCCGTTTATGAGGAGTGTGAAGGGCACATGGTGGTCTTTCAAATGCAACATATATGCTTATACAAAGCTTTGCCAGTGATGTCAAGCACATAATTATGATCTTCTTTTAATAATGAATAGGATGCAATCATATACTGTTTATGCAAATAATACGTATGAACAATTTACCCTCTTTCACCTAACTTTTACCACTGTGTTTTAATTGATATGGAATCTTGTACAACAAATAAAGGGTCAAATTGTACTTTTTCTAGGACGAGAAATGAAAACAAATGCTACAAACATTTAACAACAAAAAGCCTAAATATTATTCCATGAGGAATTGTTGCATTACATTTTGAAGAAAAAATTATTACTAACAAAAAATTCCTTGTGGACTTCCAGTGATGCTATTTGATTAGTATGCCTACGTGCTTTTCTCGTGCTCATCAAGCACAACAGCTGGTAGTGACAAAACTCCTCAAACATCTGGTCTTGTCCTTTCACAACATTCTGAAACACCAAGAAAAAGATTTGTGAAGAAGTTGTGTATAAAGATGAGATTTTTTTTTGATGAGACAGTGACAGCCAAAGAGTGATAAATTTATTCCATAAATACCTGTTTTTAATAAATTTAAGCATCAGTAAGAAGCTACCCACCAAACAAGCAATGCTTATGAAAAGTTGGCTGTCCTCTCCTTTGCACATGAAGAATGGAATGCCTTTCTGTGTCACTGCATGCCTGACCTTCAGAGCAAACGCACTAGGAAGAGTATTTATAAGATTTAAGAGGAAAGAAACAGATTTATTTCTATTATTGAATCTCAGACTCAGCTATAATACTGATAAATGGAACTGGATACATAATTTCCCCTTATTAAACCTCTAAATACTACACACACTTTCTACAAGCTTTTCTCAGTGTAAAGAGTCAACATACCTGGGACTTCTAATCAAGACATTGACACGAAATGACTGGACATACTGAAGGAATATTGTTTGGTTCTTTTATATATATATATATACATTTCAACATGAAAAGGTATGCTCATACAATTTGCATTTTGTCTATAAATATAATACATAAAAAAATTCATTCCCCAAAATTGAATGTTTTCCAAAGTCAGTGGAATATTTCTGAAATATTTCTACAATCTCTGGCCAGTCCACATATGAACACTGGTAGCAATTCAAGACATACTGTATAGCTAAACCTACCCACTCTCACACAGAAATGAAAACCTCATTATTTCTCATTAATAATAATAATAAAGTACCAATCTATAGAATAGGTAGAATGTGAGGAAAGAATTAGAATTTTTCAAATGCAGACAGGTTGGATCTGCCCCTAAGAATGTCTTTCTAAACAGTCACAATATAATTTAGATATACAGAATGAGACAAATAAAATACTTTTCACTTCTTTTTTTCTAAAATATTTGGTCAGTTTTCATCCTGTAAGTTATTTAATAGAATAGAGGGGAAAAAAAGAATAAATAGCAGTCTAAAATTAATTTTAGTGTTCACTTAAGTGACAACATTAAGACTTGAACTTTAATTTGTCATCAAGAAGAAAGTCAATGGCTTCCAGCAAGTATCTTGTGGTTGTATTTAAAATTCAATAACAACTAGAATACCTTTTTGGAGGATTCTGATAACTGTGTTAGCGGAATCAAGTGGAATGTTTCTGGGCTACCAAAAATAAATTTGACCTAATTCAATAGTTATTAAAAAGAAAACAATGCTGGAAAACTTGGGTCCAAATTCAAATTTCAGAAAATGCTTAAATGCTACTGGCTGTTTTTCCTCTCTACTTCTCCAGTTATACTCCTGCCCTGGAAAGTACATCTGCAATGAACAGTGGTTTAATTCTCAAATTTATCTTCAAATAGAAGTGATGTCTGGTTCATTTTATGGTTCTTTAAAGTCGGAAGGTCCCTCATATTGAAGCATCAAACATTTAGATGAGGTTTGAAGTAAAATATAATTTAAGTTGGTCAGTATATTATTGACTGTCCCCTAAAATATATTTTTAATGTAAATGTAAGTCATGGGATATATAATAGATTGCATATATAATGGATTATTTCCATTAAATGCTATATATCGCTTCTTCGTAGCAAGTGCTACAGTGAGCTACTGCCTTTATGGATCTGTTTGCCATGTGGGTTGCAGACATCTGTTGAATATCAGGGAATGTAATCAAATGATTTGCCAAGAACTCCATCAAAAACGTGCCTTGTACATTTTTCTTAGTTGAGAACACCATCCACAGTAGATTAACCTAAAAGAGGGTAACACATTGAACTGGAAGCAAAATGTTTAACTGAAGTGATGTCTCATTGTTAAACGGACAAATTCTTCAAAAGGCTCTCCTCTAAAGCTGGAGGTGGGCTGCACATTGGATGCACAAGCAACTAAATGAAGGTCCTTCAATCACTCTGCTGCTGGCCACAGGAGATGCGTTACCCCTCCTGCAGGGTTTAATTTGCCCTGAGATATCTAGAAAGGCAGTATTCTCAACTTGGATGACCATATTTCCTGGGGGAAATGAGAACAGCTGGATATATCTGTTTGTTCCCTGATTGCAAATCAAGGGAGAAATCCATCTGCATCCACCCAATTTGCTCCTGCATAGGATCTTTTTCCAGCCAAGTATTTAAGTGCACAAAAGCCTATGGAAATAGGGCCTATACACATAGGGGAGGGACGGTAAGAGATTGGTTTCTTGTTCTTCTCTGCTCCTACTATCCTAATAATAAACACCTCTCTAAGTGTCCATCCATCAATCTCCTTTTTAAAATAATAAATAAAAAGGTTAAAAAAAAAAAGGAATAGCTACAAATCTAGGATCTTTAAGGTTTCTGTGCCTCACAAATTGCACAATCACACTTTTCATATAATGTAGGATCATGATATGAATACTGTGTTTAGTAACTTAATGGAAAAGTTCTGGTATCCTTCATAAACTGCTCTGTCAGGCAACAGAAATATGCTCATGTCAGCAGAAGCTTTACAATAAATTAGCCTAGTATAATAGTACCACCCACTAGGATGGTTACAGTTTAGACTCTGCTCATCTTTTCTGACATTCTTTTTCAGTTAGTTATTTATAATTTGGTACAAAAAGAAAAATCTGTCCGAAAGTGAGTACTCTTTGTGTGGTCATTTATAATTACAGCAAGAGGGGAAAAGAAAGTTTTGGAGATTTAGAATTTTCACATTTTTTCACATCATTTCTCTACCCTCAGTATATGTTAAAAGTAACCCCAATACAGTCAATAAAATTACAGGGAGATAAAATGGCCATGGATGCTAGGGGAGAGAAACCCCATCCATCCCTTTTCAGCACCAAAATATTCCAGACTGAGAATCTCCTTAATGAAATCTCCTTAATGAAAGTTTCTTAACCTGCCAATGACTTCCAGAAATAGTGGTCAGGGTTTTCATTAGCTTTACCCTAAAGAGAGGGGCAAGTCAGGAGGCTTAGGTCTATATCAAAGAACCCTCAGAGCTTAAAGGTAGTGAAGTTCCAATGATTCCAGTACAATATCTGTTATAGTTCACAGTGTAGGGACTGTCTGAGCCACATGAAATGATCTTCCACGGTTACGATGACCACTGTAATGATCATATGAATAATAATGAGTATGTGTAACTGGTAGTTGCCCAGCTGGAAAACATAAAGTTTCAGGATATATCTGCCAATTGGACTTTTAATGACAAAACCACAGAGGTTTGGAATATTTGAAAAAGGACAAATGGAATAAAAACATACTATCTCTGTGAGAAACTATTTGATTTGTAAACTGCAGCATTCTAAAACAAATGTCGTGTAGAAAAAAATGGAAATGGTTATTGAGCACATATGGAAGAGAGTTTTCTTGATTTAGTACTTATTGCAATAAAACTTATTATTAAAAATGCAAAAGCAGAAATATCTGTGCTTTTGACTTTTTCTTAATATTCATCCAAAAGAAATTCCTTCTCTGGGACATGAGAGGGAACAATTTTGTAATATCTGACTTAAGCTGATACTAAAGCTTTTTGAAACAACAAGGCCCAGGGGTGACTAAGGCAGCTGCCTGAATTCCACAAAAATATATTTACAAAGTCCATTTTGAGTTCTCTGCTTTTCTGTAATGGAATCCAGCTGCTTTAACCATTCAAAATTACCTCTTACAGTATGAACAGCAGCACAGATAAGTGTCACGTTAAACTGCAGTTAGATCCCAATCTTTGTTCAGCTTTTTGGTTAAAGACTTGACATACGAGCAACCAAAATGAGAAAGAAAAATATATCTTTGGTTTGCAAAATAAAAGAGATGCTTCAATCAACTCAAATAAAAGTTTGATGAAACCCACATATTGGAAATATGCTAAAAAAAAACATATATAATGCAGGAGTACACTCTTACAAATACCAGGAAGACAAACTTGGAAGATTTCACCAACAACAATTAAAAGGCTGTCTAAATGGTATTCTCGCTTAATTAAAAAGCAAGAATAAAATATTATTAAGATGATTATTCTTCTTTGTGTCCTTTTTTGGGGAACTTCAAAATCTGCCCAGGTGCCACCCTGTGCCGTGTGCTCTAGGTGACCCTGCTGGAGCAGGCGGGGTTGGACTAGGTGGTCTCTAGAGGTCCCTTCCAACCCTTCTCTGATTCTGTGAGGGTAAAGTCTCATCTCTTTTTGTCTAAAATACTATTTTTCCATTAATTCTCTCTGGAGGATTTCAAGAAGCGTGGTACTGATGGTGAGTTCACTTAAAATAGCTTTTTGCAACACTAAAAAATATTGTTTTCAGTTTCACAGAAACTGAAGTCCATGGGGACAACACAACATCCTCGGTGTGAATGTTAGAAATTTTATAAAAAATTGCCCTGGAGAAATCCAACAAACAACCCTCTGTTTGCCCAGCTCTAACAAAAAGATCTCATGGCTGCCTTGCACAAGCTGTATTTCCCATTCTCTACCAGGGTTGTCTTTCAACTACATGAAGGTAACGACTCACAGAAGACATCAGTGATTAACTGAGCATGAGACACAGAGGAATTTCTTGTCCTCTGGTCTCAAATGACACCACGGCAACTTTTTAAATGACAAATCTTTATTTTTCAGCCAAAGTCTGAGCATTGGAATAGGGAAGAGCTGAGTATTCTGATTTTTGTTTTAAAGTCATCAGGATTAAGGTGACTCATGTCCTTTCAAGATCTGACTCAGGAGTTTTCTTTCCAGTTCCTCTCTAAGTATATATATATATTTTTTTTTCATAAAATCCTAGAAAAGAGATGAGAAAACAGCTGCAAACTAAAGCCTATAAAATGAGTTGCTTCTTAGACAACATCAGAAGCTAGAGAAAGAGAAAAAAAATCCTTCATTTTCTTTCCCATTTCATGATTTTAGTTCAATGTCATTGACTTACCAAGATTTGATCAAGTAGCTTGACCAAAGCTTAGAGCTTGAGGTTGACAATACTGAACTCATTACCCTTAAAGGATATTTGGGGGTGAAGGATGGTTCTCCACCCCTTGAAAACTTTCCAAATGCCACTGCCTCCTTCTTCCCTGCCGTACTGCCCCTCCGCCTCTGTCACCTGAAGGCCCCTTCGCTGTCACAGCCCGTCGGGGGGCTCAGGGGCACTTCTGAGCACAGGGCTGTGTGGCTGTGCCGGGTGGTGGCCGTGGGGCCACGGCCCTGGGGCCTCCTTGCCCTGGCCATGGCGCTGCTTCGGAGCACGGACTCCATCTCACCTTGTTTTACACCGGGTAGGCAGAGCCTTTAGCTGCCCGAGGAAATAAGGAGCGTTTCCGTAATTGCACGTGAGCAACTGCTGTGTGCATGAATCCAGAAGCTCGACAGACCCATGGTTCTCTTCAGCGACCAACGTACTCAGCGGTACGTGAGCTTTCAGAGGACGTAAGATGATGCTCTGGCCTTAGGGTGGCAGTCTTGCAGCTGCGTGCAGTAAAATGTAGTTATCTGCGTATGCTTCTCACATCCCTAAACCTCGGTTCCCCCGAGAGCACCCAACTTTGGTCTTGTTCCTAGCTCCTTCTCAGAGACAAAGCCATCCATGACAGAACTGCAGGACAAACAGCAGGGCTAAGAGCTCCCGGGCTGCCTGCTGTTGCAATCTGAGTCAGCAGAAACATACCTCATTCTGTGCCTTATTTTCTCTGTCCAGTTTAAGCTCTCAGGCATTGCCTGCCTCTCCATGCCAAGACTGAAATGATGCAGCTGGACACTTAAGAGAGAAGTTTTGGTAAGTGATGACAGATAAGGAAAGTTTTCACATCTGGGTCACCAGCTCGACTCCTGAGATACTCATAACTATTTCCCAGTGATGGCTATTGTGCAGAACATGAAACGAGCCTGGTGCTCTTTGCTAAGTGAATACAGGTCTTTGCCACAACAGCAAGAACCATACCAGTTATTAAAAAATGGCCAAAGCCACAGAGCCATTTCACTTATGCACTGTGAAATCCAGGACCCCATGACTTCAGGATTAGTTTCCCCAGAAGGCTCAGACCAGCAGTCAATCAAGAAGAAAGGAACACAGGGAGAAAACAGGAACAGAGGAGAGAAGAGGGATACAGGGAAGAAAGGTGTAGGAAAGAGAGGTAGGAGCAAATATCCTTTTGATTCCAATATAAAAGAACTTAAACATAACATGAAAAATGTGAGAGGATGAACCAGGGAATTAGGAATAGCTGTCCTGTAATATTATTGGCACAGAATAATTCCACTCCTGGGACTGATTTCCAAACATGCAGAACACTTAGTTCAAATGCATAAAAGCTGTTGGTGCTCAAAACCTTTGGAAATAATGTCTTTTATGTTAAAGTTGTTTTTTTTTTTTGTCATTTCCACCCCCTGCGGCTGAATGTATTTGACGCGGCCAGCTGGATCCAATTGCTGGGACAGTAGTACTGCACTCTGCTCCCCCTGTTTTTCCCCTTTTACATCAGTACGTTGGCAAAAGGTTGCTGGCATCATCACCCAGAGCCGAAGGTCATTGTGAAAAAAGAACGTGTGAATACTTCTTATGAAGAAAATCCAAATTGTAAGCTAATATTCCTGCTTTACTAAGCTATCAAAAGTATTTTTATGCAAAGTTAGACTGATGTGGAATCAGATTTCAGATTCTGGAACACACGCTATGTAGAAAGGTCAGGGGAATGAATGTTCAGGACGCAGAGGCAAATTCGGAGGCATACACTTCCCACACATTCCATCCAAGACAGAATTTTTCCTTACATATTCTGCAAGGGTATTTTTTTAAATTAGCAATTTATGGTTCTAAACCCAAGTGCACACACTGAAACACTAAAATTAAGTAGCTGCTTTTTCAATCTGACTCCTGTGTTATGTCCCATGGTGAGATGCTCTTTGGTTTGGAATGGACCTGTCTCGGACTTAGTGTCAGAGCAGTTTCAACGGAGGCCCTTAACTCTCTCCTCTGCTTGTTCTGAAAACCTGCCAAAGCAAGGTGATGCTGAGGGCCAGTTCTGCTCTGGAAAAAAACTGTAGTCGAGTGGTACAGTGTTTATTGTGTCAGTGTTTCCATTTAATATGTGAAGAGCTTACATGCTAATGTGTTTTTTAAGGGGTAGCTCAACAAACTCAGGTTAAAAGAAAAAAAATCTTCTTGTCTTCTCATACCTAACATCAGCTGAGAAGGGGTAGAGACCAAACCATTCTGTGTTTATACCAGTTCATTCACAGCCTCCACCTATATATTAGTGACTTTCTTTGACAGGACAGGATCTGAGGATCCCAGGCAGCTGATGCAGCTTTTCCAGATTTCTGTTTGGGGATGCTGAGACGTGGTTTAAATGCCTTCAGTCCTTCTTGCTGCCAGTTGGGACCTGACAGGAGGCTGCCATGATCTGAATTTCTACTTTCCTTTCTGAACTAGGCTAATGTCAATAGGCAGGCTGTGCTACCTTTATGTGCTGAGAAATAGCAGTTTCAACAGCAGCCCCATTTTTGGAGGAACTCAGAATAAGCTTGAGAATTACAGGAGTTGGCTGATTCTCTCCCAGCTGAAAGAAGTAGTTAAGAGGCAAGTAATGCCAAGGCTCAGCATAACGAGAGGAATTAACCCATGACAGGAATTATTTCCTTTGGCAAATCCCCTTGGCAAGGAGGAAGGTGGTAGAGGAATGACCTGCCCCAGTGGGAAACGTCTGTACCTGATGTGGACTTTGCAGGTCAGTTCTGTTTCCCTGAGATGCTCCATTTGCTACTTGGAAAGAGCAGGAGGTGGGGGTGGAAGGGAAGGGAATGGCCAAATTTAGACAGCTGCAGCGAGTACTGGCCAATTTCTATATGATCCACTGTCCACCCCCAGCAAAAGATGTGTTAAAGAAAAGGAACATCTGTGTTTCTCTCATTCTTATCTGGCCCTTGGGGACTCATAGCCAGTTGCTTTAAAGATGTTCTGACTTATCTTGGGTGTAAGATCAGCACATATAAGCAGTAACTGACACCCAGCGAACCCACCTTAGTCTTGGCTCCTAGTAGGGCTGAAGTTCAGAAGCCTGAAGCCATTTTTACCAAATCACTCCTCTCTGTCGTGAACTTTCATTTGCTCAGATGGAGCCAGCACAGATGGACCTATCTGTAAGGCTTTGTAAAAAGTGACTAGTGGAGTTTTGCCAAACCCAAACACACTCCCCTCTGGATATTTCTACCATTCAGCCCTGGAAGGTCACAAATGCTTCATAATGTGTCTCACTGATAAGCAATGGCATGGTGTGAATCCCTAAGTTACCTTAGCTCAAAAAAAAGATATTCCTTTTTTTTTGAGCTAAGATAACATAGACTTGTGATACAGTTGGTTTTCTCTCTCTCCAAAAATAAGGTTTCATTTCCCAACAACAGTTTTAGAGGCTTTGCATCTTATCTTCTTCGTCCTTAATGCCACAGTATGCCCTTTCAGTCACATTTTGGATTCTTTTCCATGTTGACATCCCTTCTTTTCCCTGACATAAACATGGACAATTTTTGCTTCTTCTGTGCTGTTTAAAAAAGTGGGCTGTTAGCACTAGACCATATCTTTTTTCATTAGTGACCATCAGATATAAAATATCTGTTACTTTTTCAGCTACAGGAAAACTTTAAAGATGTATCTGGAGTAAAGAAGAGGTTTTATATAGAAACTTATCAGATTTTACTCTATTTTTACTTCATAAGTTACTTGTTTGTTTCCAAATCATGCTGCTGTTTTCTTTTTCAAAGGCGGCTGTAAGATGTTCAATAATGGCTAAAACATCAGGAATAATTAGGAAAGAAAAATGTATTGTTCTCTGGAAACAGTGAGCCTTGCAAAGAACTGATTTTGAATGTCTATGTCACTTTAATATTGAGGTTAGGATACAGTTATGGAATAAATTTGCAACTAACATCACAATGCTCAGCATGACTAATAATTAGCCAAAAAAATGTAACTAGTAGTTCATCAAGACTTTTCTTGTATTCAGAACAAATGCAATTGCCAGATTTATTTTTACTTGCTTCAGCATGATGTAAGGTTTCTTCCACTGGAAAATCCCCTATTAGTAAATTTATCTAGATTATATAATATTGTCCATGGGTTTTTTTCTTCTCCTGATGACTTGTACCTACGGAATTCATTTTATAAACAAAATTCTCAGCATGTGACCTCAGTGGCAGTTGTGCTCAGAAGTAACCCCTCTCTAATACAGGGCTTCCTTCTTTGTGTGCTGTCTGCATGCAATGTGCAGCCTGGTCGGGCTGCCAGTGAACCCTGTCAGCACTGCTCACAGAGGTCTATTGACTCATCTGAATAGATTTGCTTTTAAGTGACTCTGTTTGAGACTTCTTGAGGAACCCAGAAGGACAGCATGTGCAACTGCTTATTTCTCATGCACTGTGTCTCAATGGTCAGTACTGGACTACCACAATTATTCCTAGATCACTGTCTCAGTAGACTATTTTTTTGCAAAGTGACGGTCAAAAAAGTCAAAAGGTTTGCAAATCTTTTTGCAAAAACTCTCCTAAAAACTGCAAAGCTGTGATAGATCCTTAGGTGAACTTTGATTCAAGTGAAGGTTTAGTTGTATTAGCCACTTAAGGAGTTGATTTTCTAAAGGTGAAGACACAGACTCATCAGTCTGGATCATGGTGACCGTAACAACAAATACAGTATAGATAAATAGCAAGGACACTAAACTAGCCTTCTTGTAAGGCTTCTGCAATGCTTTTCTGAACAGACAGGAGACATAGGGGTACAGAATCTTCTACCCAGCTCTCCCCTACCTCCACTGGCTTGGCCCAGTCTAAAAGGAGGGAAATGCACTATTACAGCTCCCACGGTTAGCAGCAAACTTGCACTGAGTGAGGAAAATGTCCACCACACCTGGCCCAGTGGCTCTTCAGGCCTCACAACATGCAGAAGTGTTCAGCAGTCTGTAAAGGAGGTGTAAGGAGAGCTGGGGATTGCCCTGTCCCCAGCAGCCTCCCACCTTCACGAACCACTATGCGAAGTTCAAGCTACCTGTTCTCAACCACAACAGCTGCTAACCCCAGCTCTAGGGAGGCACATTATGACCCTTCACGTGCGCTCTAGCCTAGCCGTGATATTTCGTTCTATAGCAGCATTTGCTGATTCTCATTTAATAAAGCAGCGGTAAATGTTGCATCACAAGCGCTTGCTCCAAATGCAGAGCACTTCTCTTGAGAGCTGTGTGTGCCCCAGTAGTGCAATAAGAAGTTTTCTCCCCTTTTTTCTATGGAAAAACAGTGTGCTGTCTCTGCCAAAAGACATATTTTACACCCATATGCTAGGAAGGAACTCAGAAGCCTGATGATTTTTCACTGAACACTGATGGGAAGCCCTGAGTTGTGTGAGAAATAAATATTCAATAAAAAATTCTGCATTTACCTACACACCTGCCTCTTCCAGTGATAGCTCCTTAGGGTAAAACTGAGGCCATTCAACTGGCTTCATTTGAGACTTCAGGACAGCTAAGGCAAGAAGGTGTAATGGGTTCCCTGAATCATTCTAGTCCCACCTCTTTTGTTTAGAAAAATAAACTGGGCTCTGCAAATACTTTGCTGATCACAAAATCTACTGGCAAAATTATTGTATTCCTCATTTAGTACAAAAGGGAAAACAAACGCTGGCAAGGATCACAATGTGGATATTTATGTCAAAGCCAATAAAGGGAAAAAAGCCACGAGCACTAGTAAGTATCTGAACTGATATGAAATCAAAAGCCATTTTTGTTAAAGCTGGTTGACATAATCTAGAGTAATTCTTAATAAATCCTTTCAAGTAGACAGAGGTAACAAGTTCAATTTAAACTTCAGGGATTTTTTTTACAAGATTAAGAAAGAGGAATTGAAGGGCAAGATAGAAGGCTATATGCAAGTATGGCAAACAAGAAAGAAAAAGAGCTTTTCTTACCAGAAAAATGAAAATGACAATTATAATGGCAGGTAAGGGAAAGACAATAAAAGATAATGAGATAAAAATAAACTGGGGACAGGAATTGAAACAGGAAAGAGAAAGGAAAGAGGATACAGCTAGAACTGAAACAAAAAGAGAAGAATTGGACCTCAGGGGAGATGCAGAACTGTCAGCTTGTAAATAGCAGTGTTTTCCCGCTGGCATCCATAAACAAGGAATGGCAATGTCTCAGTCATTTTCATATTTATCTGCTTTATGAGATCATGACCATCTTTGGTCTCCTCAGTTAACTACAGATTCACTTCTACTTAAATTACCATTCTGCTGGGTGCAGGTAAGTGCAGAGATGATGTCTGAAAGCATCCTGGAAAAATGCTGAACGGTCTCTGCCAGAATAAAGGCATTGAAGGCTTGATCCAAAATTCATTAACGTTACTAGAAAAAATCCCATGGATACTGGGGAATTTCAGATCAGTCTCTGGAAGGAGAATTAGCATGGTAGAAACCCATCCACAGAAAAATCAACACCTATGGGGCAGATGTCTCTTAAATGTGCAAGATACTGTCCTGGTGCTATTATGATGAACAAATGTAAATACATTTGTTCTCATTCATCTTACAGGTAATAAATACTTGTGTGCTTAGAAATCAAGTGATAAGTACATCCATCCTCTGGGGAGTAGCGAAATATTTGCTACGTGTGTGGACTAAAAGGCCTTTTTAAAGAGGTCAAAATATAGATCGTGCTTTTATGTGTGTGTTTTCTGCATGAGCTACAATGTAAGAAATTTGCCTCAGATGCTCAATCATGTTTTTTTACTGTAATTACTGTTTTGGATTACAATACTATAGACTAAATCAATTGATTTTCTCACCCAGCCATGATCTTTATGTTTTAAAAGCAGAGCTTAAAAAAACACCCCGTGTTCTCTATCCACCTGTGCAAGACCATACTGATGACTATATACACTGTCATTTTACACAACCATTGCATCGCAAAGTCTGGCTAGGTTACTATCTGACTAGCATTTAACCAAATTTTGTTTAAAATCAATAGAAAGATTTGCTTTGCAACAGAAAGTCATTTTTCTTGGCAAATCCCAGCACCTAATGCCTTGCTACCATCTCTTTTTCTTTAGGAAGGATGAAATTGATTTATGGGAGCTCACCTGCTTCTTTCACCTTTATAGAATGTACTTCTCAGGTAAAGTGCATTTATCATGTGTGATATAACACATTCAGCTCTTCTGATGCACTATCTTACTATGTGAAATTATGGTGCATCATGAAAGCTGTATTCTAAAGAGACAGAGCAGATGTATGAGAAACTAACCTGAATGAAGTATGTTGGTTCAAACCAACATACACAAGTAGACGTCAAATTCAGAGCACTTTTGGACTGACAAATGGAAGTGTTTCAATTCCAGTCAACTGAACGTAAATATTTCAGTTTGTTTTTTCTTATTAATATTTTCAATTTTCCAGAAATTGAAATTCTCTGATGAGTTCCAAATCTCTCTGCAGACTGTATCAATACAGAGGTAGAGACACAACACGGAAGAAGGTACTTGAATTGCCTTATGACTGATTTTAGCAGTAGGAAAAGTTCTTAATGTCCTAATTCAAATCATCCCTTTTTACTTTTTTTTTTTTTTAAAAAAAGACAAACAGCATGATGAGAAACTAAATGACCTTAAATCACAGAAGGAAAAATACCTTTTGAACAAGTTTTGTTAGGGAAATAAAGGAAAAAAAACAGATGACCTTTGCAAAATTTCCTGTGGGATAAGGTACATACTCCTCAGCTAGAAAAAGCCTCTCCTGCTTAAAAAGAGCAGACAGTTGAAGAAAGACTTCTGTAATGAATGTCTGTCTGATCTGTCATGGTATGAAGAACAAAGAGTAAACAATATTTTTAATTGTCACATTATAAAAATACTTAAGAGGAGTATATTGTGCTATGAGATTTGCATATAACTTGCTTTCTGTTTTTCTTTTTTTCCCTCTAATTACTTTTCTTTTCAAACAGACCAAATGTTTCAGTGAAAGCTGTTTTGTACCCATAGCTAACCCATTAATAATGAAATAATCTGCTGCAGAAGATAGGATATTTTTAATTCATAAATATCAACATTTTCTTTTTTGAGGAAAGAAATGAGAGAGGAAAGGGAGTTTCTTAATGTTGTTGATGCAAAGCCATCCTCTTGGTATGAGCACAGAGCACTCGGCTGTTCAGGCTGAGCAATGGAATCAAACTTCTCAAAAGCTTTCATGCAGCTGGAGTGATACACTCTACTTTAAGAATTTGCTAAGTGAAGAGGTTGCCTACCATGTCACCAGCCTTCAACTTATAAGCTCTTGAAATCAGTTTTGAGTATGAATCCTCTGCAATACATGGCCATAAATTGCGGGCACTATCTTTCGGGACACTGTATTTGTTGTTTCAAGGCTAAGTGACTCAATTTGCTATTTATTTAAACATTCCTTTCACTAGTACATAGCCACATAAAATGTGGAATCACATGCTTGTGAAAGGCCTAAAGGCCAGTAGGGCATTGACACATGCCAAAATCCACTTCAGTCAAAGCCCAGTCTGTTTAGTTCACACATATAATGAATGGGAAAGGGCAGTCTGTAAGTTACAATAGATTTTCAACAATTGTAAGATATTTAATTTATACCTCACATTCTAAAGACAGAATATTTCCTTTCTATTGTGAAATCACCTGGTCCTTTGAAATGGTAAGAGATGTAATCTAATTAAGTGCGATACTTTCCTTAGAAAAGGAATACATTTTATCCTTGGACAGAGACATAAAACATTATCTTGTCCATTGTCAGCAGAACTGTCTCCTGACTTCATGAAAGAGTTCAGCTTAATGCAATACCATCTATGTGAGAGAGAACTAGGATAAAGTATTTGTTAATCTTGCTGTGAAATAACATTGTACATTTGAACTTTGGAAGTAAAACTGTGACTTTTCCTGAAGGATACTGTGTAAGAAATATGAGTATGATTGCATATTTCATTTCCCATCATTTACACTGGAGTGCTTAATATTTTAATAAATGTTAAAAAAAATCTATTCAATATTTATTGATATTATACAACTATCCTAGTGGAATCACTGCTTAGAGGTAGAAAACTATTTTACTGTAGTGAATGCCAGAATATTGTTTATGAACTCTCATCTTTACTCAATAGGTTACATGAGTGCCAAACTCTAGAAAATGTCATAGAAACATTAAATTATTTGAGTCTTGTTAGTATCACTAAATCCTTAGTTGGAATTGAAGAAGCTTAGTGAACAATCAAAAATATAAGTGAAATATTTAAATTTTCCTCTCAGGATTTGGATTTTCATTACTTAGCTTGCTTAAAGTGGGGAAAGATTGTATGTATCCAGTATGGTTTTGCAGGAGTTGAACAAGAAAAAAATCAATTATTCTCCTCCTCTACAGAAGCTATTAATTTACCTGCTTTGGTATGTTGTGTGGATCATTTTATAATAAAGAACAAGCTATCACAATTGAAATTATGTAATGCTTTGGGACAAATGTTTTAACCTATTAAATAGAAATGATTATATTTTCTAGCTAGACATTTTGAGCCCCTCTGAACTTCTGGGAAGGTAAAAAGATATTACAGCCAAATATACAATCCCAGGAGTAACTCTCCACTGCCTGTAAGAATTCCATTGCAAACATACACTTTGAAATCAGTATATTTACATTGCCCACATCTTTAAAACAGGAAGATAGGTAGGGGATGTTTATTCAGGCAAATGTTAGATCAGTCTTCTACTCTTTTGGATTTTATTCATTAACCTGTACCTTTTTGAATGACTTAGAGACAATTCACAACAATTTTTAAGTCTTGTTTTTGAGTCCTTAAAGTCCACACAACACCTATATCAAGGATCTTAACAAAAAGTATTACTGCTTTATACTCTATACAAAATTTCTTTCATAAAAGGAGATACAAAATGAACAGGAGGTACATTTATTTTCTCCAAAGTGAATTCCCTTACATTTTCAGACTAGTAAAAGTTGGATAAAAAGAAACCAAATAACGGAGATTCAAGTGCACAGTATGTGAGCTGTCACTGTTGGCAAACAAAGCCAGCCCTGTCAGTAACAGCAAACAAATAGAGTATTAGAGAAGGTTGTGGGAATGTAAGAACACAAGAAAACAATCAAACTAACACAAAACAAAATTTCAAAACTCAGAACTCCCACAAAAGGTATAGAGACCTGTATGAGGGAGCTATTGTAAGCCCACAATCAAAATGAATTTCCTAATACAGTGAGGAAGATAAGGAAATAAAGAAGAAAGGAGGCAGAATTCAGAGAGAGAAAACAAGCTTGATCAGAAATGCCTGGCTAGGTAAGAGAAGGTCTCGTGCTTGTGGATGGCGGATTGTACCTTGGGGTGGAGGGAGAAGGCAGCACAAGGAGCTCTGGAAACAGGAGAGCTTAGCGGAGGAGAACAGAATTAAAGCACAGCTCTAGGGCCTGGCAGGGCTTCCCAATGGCAGACAGCTGCCCAGATTTGTCTTTTACCTTTACCTGTCCTTCATTTGTTCGGTCCCAGTCTGAACTGCTTATAGCAAGTCCAGACTTTAAGATAGCAGTTCCCTCCCTAGCGCTTAGGTTTAGCCATAAGCTCTCCCCTTTGACTTTCACAGTTGCTCACTATTATAGATGACACTCTTGTATCTACTGAGATTTACTCCAAAAAAAGAATCTGTTCCTTTCAATTATTCCAAACCCTCTGACTGCAATGTAGTAACTTAATAACTTCCCTACGCTTTTGTAACCAAACCCCTCAACTCTTCCTACCTGATGTCACTAGCACCAGTCAACATCTGGATAAAGTTATCCCAATCAGTGGCCCTCCCTGCTTTTTAAAAAGGATAGACCATCTATATTTATATGTGTGTATGTAGTTCTGGGGGGAGGCGGGGTAATCAGCGAGTGAGCTGTGGTGAGTGCTGTAGAGAGCACTTACATCCTTTACTTTGAGGTGTATCAACACGCAAGTGGCTCTTTCCTCAGATATTACTTATTTTAGTAAATGGTCACTATATTTTCAAGATTTCTATTCAGTGTCTTGAGCTTAAGCTGTTCATTGTAAGTCTCCTCTTAAGTGTTGTAACCAGTTGGTCGGTAGTGATGGGTTATATATGCTGTGTGGGAGGAGAGCAGAGGGCAAATAGTCAGAAGCTCTGAAGAAAAAGAAATGTTGCTAAGGATATTTAGAAGATAAGCTTTTTTTCATAAGGCTACTGCATTTTTGACAGCAACTCTGCTGAAATTTAAAATGTAGAGAGTTGAATAGTTCCTGTGAAGGTGCCTCATTGCACTGCAGGTATTTAGTAAAGGGATGTATTTCTTCCTTGACAGCCTTCTACTGCTGTATTTCCTTTTAAAAGATGGCAGGAGCCTGTTTCTACTTTCCTCTAAGTACCATCAGCTCACAGCACTCAGTACTCATCACTTTCTTCATACCAGCCAGCCTTAAGTTATAGAGAGGCAAGTTAAAAAAAAAAAAAACATTTTAAGCTTCCAGCATATCCATACAAACTAGTTCTGCTTGTTACATCTGTGTTCTCTGACTTTCACCGTGAATTACAAAGCCACCAGTGGAATCCCACAGTGGCCTTGTCAAACCTGGGTGAAGATCAGGTCAACATCTTCACTAAAAAACCAAAACAAACAAACAAACAAAAAAGAGTGTAAGTATGACTCAATTTTTTCCTACATCAAACCCTTTTCAGATTCCCAGATTGGTCTGTTAATTCACAGAGTAGATAGATAGTACCTACTATGATCCTCAACTCAAATTTAGATCATACAGAGGAATGGGTCCATGGATATCAAGGAATATTTTACCACTAAAGGCAACAATCTGAGACTGAATCTTCTTTTAGGTGGTGGGGGTTGCCCATCATGGTACACAGAAAAAAACTTCAAAACTTTTACAGAAATTCTAGTGTGTAGATTTTCTTCCTATCTGGATTTATAATGATATGTATAAATGTATTTGAAATACATGCATCTTTGGGATTTTCTGTCAATATTAAGGATATTACACTATTTCTTATGAGTCAAAAGTGACTTTTCCCTTTATATGGAAACTTTATTAAAAAAATGGACTTACTATTGTAATGTCCAACTGTCTATCTCTGAGAGATCGTGACATTCTTTTTTCAGGAGCCAAGGCTTTAGGAAAAAAAAAAGAATCTATATGACAAATCTTGTAGTACAAGTTTTTGTGGTTAACCGAGAAACATGTCATGAGTCAAGTCTTTGGAAAGAGTTTAGTAATTAAAGACAAATGCTATGACATAATCATTTACACGCAGCAGAAAGATTTTTAGATTAAATCTGGCTTGACCCATTGCTCAGCAAGTGTTATCTGGGATTCTTGAAAGTCGTTCATTTATTTACTTACTAATTTGGCCCACATGTTTTATTAAAAACAAAAGCCTACATTTCTCAGGGGAATGAGTTCCATTCTAACTCTGGGTATTGAGTTTGGTCAAGTTAGGAATGGACCTGTTCCAGTGGGTACTATATGGAGATACTCATAAAACAAGAGAGAAATTTTTGGTATGCAAATAACTTCCCCTCTCTCCCTCCAAATTAGCCTCTTTAAGTGTATTTAATTCAGCTGAACAAACTCTCTTAGCAGCACTATCAGCCACATCCTTGTATTCTACACACAGAGATGATAAACTTAAATGACCCTGGCAAAGAGAAAATTTTGAGAACCTAAGGAAGGCAGTATTGTATAAGCAGGTCCATAAAGCTAAGTTGCTGGAGAAACCAACTAATTTGGTTGAAATAGCCAGGTGCTTGTATAAGAGGGGGAAAAAAGCGTACAAATAAACATGCATACACACATATATATATATATATCTTCAGGTGATGCTGGATGCTTACGTTTTTCCTCATAATGAGCTGAAATGTAGAGACCAGAACCTGTTTTTTTCTTTCTTGTCTAGTCCAGTCACATTTATTCTATTACCATTTCAGACATATGTTTCAAAAGGTTTCTGCTGGGGTTAATGCTCCTTTCTCCTTTTCAGTTTTTATGGATATGGATTTGGGGATATGGGTAATGCAACAATCAGCAGAAAGGGAAGCACAGCAGGCAGGAGGAAGAGATTAAGGCAGAGTACCTTTTGACCTGGCATAGCCAGAAGAAGGGAAGTGTAGCCAAAAGATTGGTGCCTGCAAAAATGTGAATGGAACTAGAAAAAAGGATTTTTGGTTATGAAATTCTGGATTGTTTTCCTTCTTCCTTTCTCATTCTATTCTTCCATTTTGCCAGTGAGATGAGCAATTTGGGCTACTGGAAAAGAAATGGCAAAGTAAATGGGATCGGGGAAGACTAAATCTGAAGCTTCGACAGGAAAATAAGGACTTTCTCCAAGAGGAAACCTGCTCCCCAAAGGGCTATATTTAAAGCCAAAAAGCAATCATGTTCACTTCATGCCAAAAGGTAAATATCTAAGTAGAGTGTTGTAAGCAGCTGTCAGGAAAGAAAGGCTAGACTTTATTTCAAGCTATTCCTCACACATAAAATAAAACTTTAATGACCTGCCTAACTCCTTATCCTCAGTTTAACCCTATTCCTACAGAGACATATGACATTTAGAACAGTATCGATAGGCAGAGACCTACATCCAGGAAACCAGCAGTCATCTCTTGGCATCTCAAGGCCTGGGTTCTTGTGGCATGCTAGTGGTTTTGCTTGTGTGGAAAAGGGAACATTCTGAAAAACAGAAAACAGTTTGAAAAAAATAAATGTGTGTTGCTTCAAAGACAGGTGAGAGTATGGCTGGTCATCCCAAAGGGACCAAGGCCAGCGGTTAATTCCTATCTAAACAGAATGGAAACCAGCACCTGATTTCTACTTGGAAAGTCTAAGCTAGCTATGATGCATCTGACAAAGTTTAGGTAACATGTAAGGAAATAGCATTTTGGGATCTCGTCTTCACAGTACTGCGGCTCTCATCCTTCCGCACTGAGGCAAGTATCCCGAACGGCTACTAGCTGTAATTGCAAAAGCCAGTAAATCAGTTGTCTGACAGAGTCCCTGTTCTACTTCTTAGTTCAGCTTACACTTTAGGATGAACATCCATAGACACTACATAGTTCTGCTGGAGCAGTCGTGTGTCCATGGGCAGGTGCTTGAGCAGATCCCTGCTGATGCCAGCACGGTGCCTCGAGCACGCGCTTGTGCACCTCCAGAGTCCGAGCTCCTCACTGCAGCGTAAGGAAGCTTTGCAAGGAGAGGATCAGATCCTGGCCCTAAGCATCTACAAAGAAGTATAAAAAATGATTGCCATACAAGCTAACAACTTCCAACATATGTTTTCCACTTTCTCATGTGTCTGTAGAGCAAACAGAGGTGCAGGAGAGCTGCTTTCTTGATTTGTTGGTGCTTTTTTTTTTTTTTTTTTAAATTTACTTGCTCAGGAGAGGTGAAATCTGATTCGAAGATGCATTTGCCATTAGTAAGTGCTTGGCACTGGTATTTAAAACAGCTCTTTTCTATCATCTGTTGCAGCTCTTACCTTTGCTTAAGCCTCAAAACCCCAAGATTTACAAGCTAATGAACACTAGCTGACAATATGTACACGATACCCTGTACGCTGACTGTTTGGTGTAGATAACTAAGGCTTGTGAATCTATTCTCAAACTGACTGCCTAAGCCTGGATATCTGCTGAGATACTTTATCCTTTTATGAGGGTGAATCCAGAGTGCACTGAGTAATGCATAATAAAATTAGTTTGAGAGAAAAAGAAGAGAGCAAAAGAGATAAGCACAGTAAAATAAGCTCAAATGACTTCACTGTTCAGTAATGACTCCTACCAAATAACTGCATTGTAGTTTTATCTTTCCAACCAAGATTGTGTTAATGCTCTAAAATTAAATCTCTTGTGAAAGTTATCTGGAATTTCTCAAACAAGTTTTAAAGGGGTTTATTTTTTCATCAGAGGTCATGCCTCAAGAATTTGTAGGAATTCCGCCTGGAAAGTAATAATCAGTGGAAACTGGCAGTCAAAGCTAATTTATATTACTCTTCCAGATAAAAATTCCTTCCGTCTTAGACCTGCATTTCAAAAAAGATGATTATCACTCTTGAGAGAATACATCGGTGAAAAGAGAGAAGGAATGACTTAAGAGACGTCTCTCCTGCATCTGTGGATTTAGGTTTTATGGTGGGTTTTGTTTTTTATAATCCTTCCTCCTGAAATGTGTGAAGGAAAGAGACAAAAGGGCAGGAAATAGAGCAAGGGAGGTATGTTTGAGGAGGAACCAAAGCAAATGTAAGAAATCAGTTGACAGGTAATTTCACAGGGATTTCAATAAAGAACTTCAAAGCAGGATGACCACAAAATGGAGAAGTTAGAGCCTTTACTTTTATTTTTTCCTGCTCTCCTCCCATTGTTATACCATGCCCATCACTACTGTATCTGGCTTTCTGTCAAGATTTAGTTTAATAGGATAACTGTTTCAAAGGGAAAAATAAAGCCATCACTCTTTAACCTAACTTGTAGCTGAATAAGTTTCCATCTCTGCATCCTGGTGGGCCAGCTGACATCCACTGACTGAGAAATTTTTCCCCAAGCCATCAAGCAGAGGTCAAAAAGGCAAGGCTCATAATGCATTTGCAGAGTGGATCTTGGACCCAGCTCTTCTTGTGTAAGTAAAGAATTTAAGGCAGTGTGTGCTTACAAGGTAAGACCCCAGAAAAGCTGAAGATGATATGAAATCAAGATGAAGGTAATTCTAACATAGGCGACTGACATGTGACTTTACTTAATACTGTCCTTGCTGACACAAAGCCCTCCTTGTTTTACTATTTCCAAAATCCCATGGACTGTTTGTTTGGCAAAAGGGACATGAGAGAGATCTTCTATTTCATGTTAGTCACCTTCTGCAATCCTCTTCTGAAAGACAGTACAGAGAGACTTGGTTTGTCAACAAAATAGTACCTGAAATGGTGACCCATTGCCAAAAGCATTGGTCCCTGTGATCCGCTCATAGAAAACAATATTAAACAACCCCACACAAAGGCAGGGCAGAGGTTGTTGATTGGATCTGTTTGAGATGCTGCCAAATGCTACACGGGCCATACGCACATTACAAAACAGTATGGTTTTGCTGTTCTTCTGCATAGTCATGCTAGATATGATATTTGCTCATTCAAGCACAAAGCTGAAAACTTGTGAATATAGGAAACCTTCTATTTATTACAAATACAATCATCTTGTTTATTGTAATGTTTCAACATTTTTAACTTAAATCTGTCAGTGTCACTCACATGTGCATGTGTACATGTATATTTATTCTTTCCCCAGAATTCCAAATCCTAAAGTTGGTGCAAGGCCATCAATAACCGTATGTACTTTCAGAGAGTAGGTAATCCTTTAGGAGTGGAAACAGAAGACAGATTTGCTTCCAATTGTGAGCTCATTCCTAGGTCACCACTGAAAGCAGAAAGCGAAACATGCTCCAAAATAAACAACAGTTTGAACTCGAAAGCATTTTTCTTTTAGGGTGCCCAGCTTAGCAAGAAGGAATTCCTGCAAATTCTCCTTAACCATTCTGAGGGTTATTTCACTTTCCCAGATCATTAGTGGGCATTTTCAGTGAGTGCACTGTGACAACAGAATGATTCTGCAATAGTTTTTGAAGAGGAGAGTTTAAAAGAAATATGTAACCAGATTACCCAGAAGTTCATAGTTGAAACTACTCTGAAAGGGGGGAAAAAACCCAAACCCAACAATTAAGAACCATGCAAATAACACAGACCTTGACTAGTGAAACAAAGCTGAACAAGTGCCAGACAGCTTAATTTTTCCTAACCTTCAATTCAGCAGCAACTATCAACTATCAGATAACTATATGTAGATTTGCTTTTACAGAGTCTTGGAATCCTTTTCCAATTAAACAAATAAAATAGAGTTTTAGGCAAGTCACATAAAAGTGATTAATGAAAACTTCAACTTAGTTATGCCTAAACGAAGCACTCACCAACTAGCTGCTGTTAGCAGAGATTTTTTGCTCCCAGTCCTTTGCCTTGCCTTTGCATTATGTTGCTCCTGATTTATTATCAAGATTTATTATGATTTATTATAATCCCCTTTTGCACATGCCAATGTCTTTCATATCTAAAAACAATCACAAAATCAATATACATACCATTTCATGGCTCTTCATGAAATATCTGTCAACACTAGTAGTTCATCGTGGGTATTTTAAGGGTGTTGACAGATACTGCAAGTTTTTTATCATTCCCTATCTGGAGTTTGTGTCTCTGTCTTGGGCACTATCCTTGAAATATTTTGTATAGTAACCCTTATTTGGTTATCTTGTTTTTCATCAACAACAAAAAAAGGGGGACTTGCTAGTGAAGGACAAAGAGGTAAGATGTGCCTCTCACTGGACTTCTCGGTGGGTCTGTTTCCCTGAGGCATTTCCATGATGTCCAGGCACAATTATTTGGCTATTTCCCAATGACATGACTTTTGTTCAAGCTCTTTGTAAAATCCAGATTGGAGACTGGTAAAATATGGATTGCCTCTAATCCTGAGTTGATGATCAGGAATTGCAGGTGAAAACTCAGCCACAATGTAATATAACTCATTAATGAAGAGGTAGAACAAATGACTGGGCAGGGTCTGATACCCCCAACAGGGGAGTTTGACGCAGAAAACTTCTGAAGTCATCTGCAAAGATCAGTCCAAAATAACCCAGCTAAGGAGAGCAAGTACAAAACAGGATTCACCCTTGAACAAAGTCAGGGTACACTGCTGCTGTTGAGAAACACACAATCTTAACTTTTCTTTAGATCTGGATGCCAAATTTTGGGAAAGCTATCTCGGAAAAACAAAACAAAACAGAAGTTCAATATGACGATGTTTCACTAATTTGCCATGGTTTTACCAAATTAGTTTTTCTGCATTTTCAAAAGAAAATAGTATCAAATTTCAAAAGAGCATCAACTTTCATTTAAATGAAAAAAGAAGTGAGTTAGAAACAAAATAAACAGAGAAAATGAGAAGTTTAGTGAATAAGAAAAAAATTTTCATACACTTATATTTCAGACACCATAATCTTACTTTACCTCTGACTCATGCTGAGATTTGTTGTGCTTAGACAAAAGTATGCTGTGTTCAGGAGGGGGAGAGCAACTTTCTTCTACCCAAATGGAGGCACAGTAGCAAAATGCATTTCCTACCATCCATCTACCTATCTTGGGGACAAGCGGGTGGCCTCCCTTCAACTCGTTCAAACAATCCGCTTTCCAAGCTCTTTTAAAATATGCTGCCAAAGAAAGGGATTGTTTAACTCCTGATCAAATCAAATAAACCATATGTATCACTAAAAATAATCTTCCTCACACCTCTTCATTCCCATGTCTCCAACGATACATACCAGCAGGATCTAGGCCTTTGTAACAACCATCACTCATTCTCTTCCTGAGAAAAAATACAGTGGTGAGGATTAATTAGCCAAATACTACGGCTATGAGGAAGAAACAAATCTAAAGATTCCCAGACATTAGATCTAATTAGTAAGTCATACTGGTGAGAATAAAACTAATTTTAGTAGAAGTTTGAAGATATCTAGTTGCATAGCACTCTCAAAGCCCAGCAGCAATCATGAAGTCAGAGATATTAAAGAAAGGAGATCTGCTGAGACCATCCAGCCATTCTTTCTGCAAATTAAGGCTTTATAAACATCTTCTTGGCTTGTAACTCACCTCATGGAGAAATCCTGAGCTGTCCCAAACAGAAAGGTGCATCCTGTCATTGACTGCTGGAAGGAGAGATGCCCACGGGGTCATGGCCTTCTGCCCTTACCAAAATGATCTCCATCTCATTGTCCTTTGTTTTTTGTTGCTTTATGCCACCATAATCTTCAGTTCTTCTCTTTCCTGTCAGTTTCCAATGTTTCAGTCTCAGTTTAAACTGCTGTCATCCTCCTATTGATCAAAGGAACAGAAATAAGACTGAGGAAAAAATAATACTGAAGAAAGACATATAGATTTTCCAATATATAGCTATTTGTTTGTTTTATTATTAATTAACTTTATGAGAGATCAAATTAAGATTTCAGTCATGACCAGTGATCTTTGGAGGTTCTTTATAAATCCCTGTGACCATTACAGCTTGGAACTTAGGCTTGAGCCCAAACTCCAGTCATCTAAACTGCCTGCAAACGTCTGATTTGTACTCTGGCAGAAGAAACATCAGGCCAAGGAGTTGCTTAGGTAAGAAAAAGCAAATGCTGTCTAGGGGCTCGTTGGAAACAGAATCTTACTACTATGAGTTTTGACTGATGATATAGGGGATTTAAGAAATTTGTGAGGGCTAATAAACAGGACAGGATCTTGGTAAACATTCAAAAACCCATTTTTATCCTATTTCTATGGTCTCAGAGAAGAAAGGGTGATTTTTCTTTTTTACATCATCCTTGGTTCATTCTCTGTCAGAACTACTGCAAAAGAATATTGTGAACTGTAACTCTTCCTTCTTGTCCTGCCTCTCATTCCCTAAAGCAGGTTTAATATTTGTACTTGTCTTTCAACAGAAAGTCAGAGAACTTAACAACGTGTATTCTGCATCTGTTTACAGATGAAATGCTGTCAGCATGGTTCATGATGAGAGAAGAGATGTTCACCTGGGAATATCCGGCTGAGGTTTTTTTATGGATGATATAATCCAGTTGTAGATTTGGATTCATGGACAAGAACCAGGTTGTGATGTGCGAAGAAGAGCTCTCACAAGACAGTCCAACACTGTCTTGTTGTTCAAGCAGGATCTTTTAGGTCTTTATTTTTCTTTTCCTGAAAATGGTAATAATCCTTTGTGGGAAATAGGAGAGGAAGAGGGGGTATTCTTCCTTTGCAGGTGGAAGGGGAGAATAGGATGAAGGGAAAGATATTAGGATTCTATTCTGTTTTTTTCTTTTTTTCTTTTTTTTTCTGTCCTTAATAAACCAGCTCCTAGTAGCCTGTTCTTTCATTCTTCATTTCTGCATGCTCCTGGCCTATCCTTGAACTGTTACTGGCTGCAGCAGAAGATGACTCAGTCCTTCCATATAATCTTAATGAAGAGCAGTTGTTCTACAGTCACATATTGTTCAATATCGCTGTGAACCACCTGATGAAAAAACTTGTGAAAAATTTTCAATGCATCTGGAAGATTATTGCATTGAAATGACAATGGGGTGATGATGCTGTTTGAGTTTCATTCAGAAATGCTGGTGATGGTTAAGGAGAGGTAGATCCTACTTAATAATTTCTGGAACCTCAGACTAAGTGTTCTCTATTGGCTGCTGTCTAGATGTAGGACTGAAAATGCCACTACACCAAAAAGTCAATTTCAGGGCATTTTAGGAAAGACAAATTGCAAGAAAGCTAGTGACGTAACATTTCTAATTCAATCACACATGTGCTCATATATACTCAGCTATTTATACAAGCTGTCTGGTCTCCCTTCTAGACAGTGTTCTGCAAGACCTGTCCTGAAATGAAAATGATCTTAATGGAAATCAGATACAGACAGTGGTTAGATGGTTTATATGATGGATGCCTCAGGTGAATAAGGGTAATAGGTTAAATATATTCTATGTTACAAAACCCTGTAGGTTTATCTAGGAAAAAAATAATATATAGGATTATGCATCACCAATTCTGATATCTGCAATATTTTCATGACTTACTATTTCCCCGTGTGAATGTTAAAAAGTACTTAGAATTCAACTTTCTTTTTTTATTTAATTTTTTTTCCTAAAGAGAGAATTCATAATAGGATATTAAAAACAGATAAACAATAAAGCAAAACAGAATCCAAGAGCTTGCTTCCCTCTATCGCTGCCTGCTACTCTTTCACGTTGGCCATGGATGATATGGTCATGGGCTGTAGGCTGCAAGTATCAAACAAGGTTTCAGAGCTCTGGGCACCATGCTCAGGGCAGATCTAGAGGCACAGGTTCTTTTCTCCTCCATCCTACCAGTGAGCAGCGAGGATGGGAGGAGAAGTAGATACCCATAAGACACAAGTAAACATCTAACGCCTCTGTCACTGCCTCCTGGTTAAAATTTCTAATTCCTCCACAAGTCATAAGTACTTTTATTCATTTGTACCCTCAAGAAACTTTGTAGTATTGGTAGCCAAATTACTGATATTTCCCAAGAGCAGATACAGTGTCTGTACTCCTCATGTTCCTGATAACAGCACGTAGCCCATGAGAACAGTGTGAAGCTCAACTGATTAATATTGTTCTAGAAAATTTTAGCAAAGGTTAGAAGAAAGTCACTATTTATGAGGTGGAAGGTTTTATTTACATTTTATTGTTACTACTTTATGATTAGTATTAAAGTTATATATGTATGGTGCCCTTCGTTTAACTGAGGCCTCTAAGGGTAAAAACTGATAAGGTCATCTTAAATATAGCAACACTATGCTCTTTAATCAAAAGGAAAGTTCCATATGAATAGTCAAATCTAGACATATGGTTCACCCTCCAGACTAGACCAAAAGCTCAGGAAATGACTGAAGTAGAAATTGAAAAGAGAGAGAAAGAGAGAGATCTGCAAAAATTCTTTTAAGTTGTTTTCTGTTACTTTCAAAATACCTTGTGACAATAAATAAATAAATAAATAGATCCCTTCAGGGCAATAAATTCCAGCTCTCCATTCATGACTGCAGTAATTCATTCACATATTTGGGTCATATATTGGTATATTTGGATCCCGTTGGCCAAGAAGGTCAATGGGATCCTGGGGTGCATTAAGAGGAGCGTCTCCAGCAGGTCAAGTGAGGGGATCCTGCCCCTCTACTCAGCCCTGGTGAGGCCACATCTGGAGCACTGTGTCCAGTTCTGGGCCCCCCAGTA
>JAWLRI010000833.1:2596178-2632450 GCA_034781795.1 Crypturellus tataupa
CTAGGTGGCCCTGCGTGTGCAGGGGGGTTGGACTAGATGACCTCTAGAGGGCCCTGCCAACCTTAGGCATTCTGTGACTCTATGATATGATACAAGGACAGTAATAATCAATAAAGATTTTCATCTTCAAGGAGAGGCCCAGAGAACAAAGGCAAAGATTCTCTCCCTATTCGGTTCTGCAGTCTTTAAGAGGAACACCATGAGGGCCAAATCAGAATAGCGGCAATGCAACTCTTGCGCTAGGGAGAGAAGCAGCTAAACAGATCATTTGCACTGAAGTCATTTACAGAATGGCTATAAATAACCCACATGTTGATCTTTGGCTTCCTGCAGCCTGCGTCAGTACTAGAAATGACTCCAGGAACAATTCCAGAAAAAAAGCCCTGTCCACTTGCTGACTTCCATTCTGCCTTTTGCTTTCACATCCACTTTTAGATAAAATTGCTCCTGGTTGGAATATCTAGCATATTGCAATGCTATGAAAAAGTACATTACTGCTCTGTTTCTCCTGCCTTGAGAAAGAAAAACAATTTTGTCATTCTTGTCTTAGAGTGTTCCTGGATCCGCTTTGTCGGTGGGTTTGGATGGAGCCTGCAAGAGAATTTACATTGTGCAGAACAACACTGTGCAGTCCCTTATCATTTCCCATGTTTTGTGAGTCCCAAAATACGTGTTCCAGGCCCATCTGCTATAAATTTCCTCCATGCAGCAACGCTGTAGCTCTCCTCCAGCCAGCACTAGAGTTCCTAACGCCCTCTGCCCCAGTAAACAACACTTCGTTTGAGGATCTCCACTGGTAAATCTATTGCCTGAATGAAAGTGACTGCCTAGTCAATAGGAAAAAGTCCAATGGCAACATAGGAAGTCAGGAAACACTGGAAGGATCCAGCAAAAATTACTGGGGGGAAAATTAAATGCCTGTACGGAAAGTGTTGTAATTTAGTTTTATTCCAGGTCTAAAAGTGGAAAAACTTAAAGCTTCATACTACTTTACAGCAGCGCCGTTCAAGGTCTGCCAATGTTTCCATTATGAACTGCAATTTTCAGGGGTTTATAACTTGGCCATAAAAATTTGCTTTGGGATGAAACTAGAAATAAAAGTTCTCCACCCAAAAACTAATTCTCTATCCCCCCCCATTTTTTAAGAAGACAGTTAAAATGAATTTGCTTATTTTTTAAGACAGCTATATTAAAAAAAAACCCACTCTTTTTGTCACATTCTTTACAAATATAAAATGTAGGGTTTATTTAGAAATATCTGCGGTTATAGTGGATGACAAACCAAACACACCTTAAAACTATTACACTTGCAGGAGGGCAAAGGTCATTTTAGTCTGTATTAAAAATTGAGCACGGCTCCTAAGGGACAAGCAGTAGTTATTCGGTGCAATTTTGCAAGGGCAAGGCCTTATCTAGAATAATCTGCTCAACTGGACCATCACATTTTAGGAATAAGGCCACAGAACAATAAAATTATTATAGATATACAAAAACAAACCATATGAGGAAAGACTGAAGAACATCTAGAAACAGAGTTGTAAGGGATAAATGGTGACAGTCTCCCAATATGTAAAAATATATTATAAAAAGGATCAGATGGTTTCCAGGTTCACTTGAGGCAGAATGAGAAAAGAATTAGTTTATTTACAAGAAAGTTACATGCCTGTATTTTTTTCCCTAAATACATGGCAGTGAAGTCGTGTAGTGATGTGATCAATAACATGGTAAACAACAGCATGGGAGGAATAGAGGAAATGATCTTTCATTGTGCCCCTAAAACTGCTTTTTACTCTTGCAAAAAAAATCAGAAAGAAGCTGAAAAACAAAGAACTGCAGACCCTATTCCTTCCGCTTGCATGACAAGTTCAGCACTAGGAAATGCTGAACTTTCTGTTTGCAGCAGGTTCGCAACACCTGAGAACCACAAAAGCACAAAGTAATTAATGTTTGTTACGAGTCTAGCTCCAAAAAGTCTTTAAAGTGCTGCTAGAATCCTTTCTTCCCTCAGGTTTTCTCTAAATCTCTTGTTTGTCTACTTGCACACTAACATCAGACTCTTTCCAGCTTTGCACTCCAGCACATCTAAAATACTTATGTTGATCAAACCTGTCTTCTCATTCTTTCTGCATGAAGATAAGGCATTGCCCCCAAGCTTTTTCCAAGTACCTCGATAAGAGTTTCTCATGAATGAAGCCTCATCAGCTTAAGCTGAATTTTGAATCCACCTGGTCACTCAACTTAGTAAATATTTATCTTGATGTTGGATGATCTATTTTTAAGCTAGTGGTAAAACTCACCACTCAAATATAAAGTGGATGGAAAACTTTAACTTTTTTGTCATGCTTTGAATTTTGCTGTAACCTCTCATCACTGGCAGATGCCGAGATCATCGCCTTTATCTAAAGCAGGTCCCTAAAGGCAGTGGAACCCCTCTGTAACAGAACCTCACTTGATGTAGAGCACTGAAACCTGGGCTGCTTTAGGTTTATTTAAAAAAGAGAGAAAGGACTTTGGATATGTAGTACATACTTTAAGCATTGTTTATCTTGAATGCTTAACAAAATTGAACCAGACATTCCTATTTAGCTCCAAATCTTGAGAGCAATGTAAAGATCACTATTTTTACTGAAGAAATGTTCAGAGTTTGGTTGTTTTCTTTTTTAATCCACACTTTTAGAATTTTCAGAGCGCATTCTCAAACTTTTCTTGCAACCATATGGACTAAAAACTTATTTTATAAAATCTGCCAAAAAAATTATCATGTGACTGCATAGGAGCTACGACTTTAAGAAATACATGAAAAAATCATGAAACTCGCAATAAAATGGTGAATTTGTAACTCTGGATTTATCCCATATGCAGTTGGTTTATCTTCCACATTTTATTAAGGATAGAGAACCTAGAGAAAGCAATTTCTGTTCCAGTGTGACATTTGCTTTACTAATAAACTTTCAAGCATCTTTTAACTAGCAATATTCTAACCTTTACCTAAAGGATTGTTACCTATAGAGCCAAAACTTCAGATTACTGCCAGAATAATCTACACTAGTTTGAATAGAATTTAGGAAATACATTTCAAATCTTTGGGGGAAGAATTAGAAATTTCTTCTGAGATTATTAACAAAAAATATTGGTCTCTAGTCATTTCTCCAGTAGCTTATTACAAAGGTTGTGGGTTTATGGTAATCTCAGTACAGTGTAAAAACATTGATTTATAATTTAAAATTTAAGATATTTTGAAAAGCTTTGGTATAGGTTTTGTATTTAGCAGAGATCAGTCGGTATGTAGAAATTGTGGTGTGAATAAAATAAGGTATTGCTGATTCTCAAAGTGATACTGGAGGGCAATATCATTATCTTCTGCTCCCCCTTTGACTCCAATAAATACTGTGTTTTGCCTGGACTTAGGTTACAGACTCCAAGATCTTTGCTCTGCTGATTATGTGGAGTTTGGGCTGCTTCCCCTCACCTTTTTCAGCCAGGTCTCATCAAATTTCATCACACTTACCACTGTGATATCTGCTTCCCAAATACTGGTCGTCAGTTCTAATACTATCATCTGGCTCGTAGTTTCATTTAGTGTTGTTGAACCTCACAAAAAACCTGCACATTCATTAATGATGTGAAACCAGGGATATTGCCATTTTCCTGAGAGGTTAAATCCTCCAAGACCAGGTTTCTCAAGCACAACACTATGACACTCTCTCACTCAGTACTCCTCAGGTTCCAGCTCTGGATCTAAATGGGCTTTGAAATCCAGATAATTTTATCTCCACATTGGTCTGTGCAAGTTAAACCCAGCTTACTGCTGTCTGAACAGGCAAAATCGTTATCTACTCACAGCCACATGTTGGAAAGGTTCATATTGATCTGATGCTGACCTGAGGTGCGATATCTTGGCCATCCACACGCCAGACACATCGGGGCACAATAACCATTGCTTATTCACTAGGCTCCTGCTACTTCTATACTTCTGCTGACAGCTGAATTTACCTCTACCACGAGGTGAACATGGATGGAGGCCTGCTGGGCTTCGATCTGAAAATAATTTCAGAAATGGACCAGATCTGTTTTCCTAAATAAGACCAAAAAGCCCAAGTTGAGCCTCCCAAATACATTTCAGAGCAAAGTCAACCAAAACAGCTTCTAATGCAAGTGCTAAAAATCGCAGACAAAGTACACTAGTCTGTCAAAACATACTTCGAAGTTGTATGCCAGCAAACATGAGTGAGCTTGGATCTCCACAGAGAAGCCACCGGGCCACATGGAGAGATACATGTTGTAGGAACCGCTGGTGCTACGGGGGTCCGGATAACTGCTGCTGGGCTGCGTCAGCACGTGGAGGGCACAGCCTCCGCGGTGCCTTCAGACCCCTCCGCGCAGGGCTTCTGTCCAGCGCATTTGTGTTTGCTCACTGCTGCACTGTCCTCTTGCAGTACGATTTCCTCTTCTTGTTACTGCTCAGCGTGGTGCACCACAGAGCATGTTGTTATCACAAACAAACTGCTACCTAAATACTGCTTCGCATTTCACTGTAAAATATCACAGAGTGCTGCTTCTCTTCATTTCTGCCAGATTTTAACAAAATACACATACTGTTTTAGCTGCACAGAGCAGTAACGGGCGCTCGATATTCTTTAGACCACACTTCGACTTTTAATTAAGAAAATTTCAAGAGAAATAACTAAATGAAGCAATAGTGTTATAGGCAGCCCCAGGTGGGTTACCACTCAAGCAAGCGATGACTAAGTTTAATCACATAAGCCTGCAGTAACCACCCTGCTCAGTTCAAAATATTATGAACTGAGATTTGTATGCAGAAAGCAAAGAAAACAGACCTTTTGATTTACCAGACTTACAACTCTGAATATGACAGTAATAGCAGGTCAGGATGTTCCTCTTACATCAGTGGTTCTATAATTAGTCCCTAATTTTGTTTATAAGAGAATAGGCACATCTTTGAGCTTGCCATTGGCTGCTGTAGTAATTGCAACACAAGTCACTCCTCTCCAGCTGCCAGCAGCTTGCTACCATTTCACCTAAGTTTTCTCAAGGCTTAAAATTACATTGCTGAATTGACTCTTCCACATCCTCTGCTACTTGATGGACTATCCAGGAGAGTCCACAGGCACAGGGTCAAATCCACAGCAGCTCCACTAACAGCAGGTCCTCAGCTGATGCATGCTGGCATGGTTCTACTGGTCCCAGCGGAGCTACACCAATTTACAGAGGAACTGGCACAGATAACTCCATTCTACTCTGTATAGCATTAACAGGTCCTCCTAATTATTTATTGAAAGAACTTTTTATTTTCCTGCTGTGCTTGAGAGCCAAGTTCTTCCAAGGTGGTCTCAAACCAGTGCCTGGATCTGGATGTTAAGCTATTTTTGAATGCTACTAAGTTTTACACGCCACAATCTCCCCAAATTTCACCAGCCAACCAGTTAAGCTCATTCAAAACTGAATTTGATGTTGGGCAAGAATTTGGGGGCCACTTAATTATCTTTGTAAGTCAAGACACGATTCTGTCTACAAGAGACATTAGCACGCACAGATGTGATGCAAGTAAATCGCTATAGCATATTCAGTTGTGGTTATGGCACTGGAGGGAATTTGGCAGACTAAAATGAGGCCCATCATTCTTAGCAATACTTCAAACACTAATATTTGATTAAGTACAAAAGGAAAGTTCTTAAAAAAATCACTGTGATATAAATTAAATTTTAATGACTTAAGGTAATTGCAGCGTAGTCATTTTAAAGCCCACCTTAAAGCAGATTGCTACAGAGGAAAAGCGTGTTAAACTTTCTGACGCTTGCCAGTCTCACTACAAGCAAATGACAGTGACCTCACACGCAGATAAACACAACAGCAAACATAAGGAGCGGCTGGAAGATACACGTTTTTATTTCTGATGCATATGTAATATAATCTATTATAGTATCTAATTAAAAATATGTTGTTTAAAATGTGATGGTTGAAGAAATTTGCCTCCCACCAAAGAACAGAGATTGTCACAACTAAATGAAAAAAAAAAAAAAATGGACAACATTTCTAAAAAAAAAAAAAATCAAAAATATTACTTACCTCGTAGCAGTAAAATTTAATACTGGAAAATGGCATGTCCTTCCTAGCCCTTCCCTGTGTTGCCTTTATCTCCTCATTCTTCCTTTCTTTTATCAATTTCATTGGTAAAATGAAAAAAGAAAAGAAGAGGGAAATGGAAACAAAAACCTCAAAGGAACAAGACAGTCTCTATGTTTTTTTTTTGTAGATAAAACTCTTTTCCAAGTGGAAGGGGAGACAGGAGGGAAGAAAAACTTTGGTCAAGTAAATTTTTTTTTGAAAAATAATTTTAACAAAACAGAAACTGTTGCACTCAAAAATTATTTTGATTATTTTTTTCCACCAACACTAGTTGTTATATTTCAAAACTTAATGCAATAAAGAGCAGCCAGCCTGCAAGCCTGGAATGGAATTCAGCACATGTTATTGGTGGATGATTTCAACACAGCCACAAGGGGAAAGCATTTAAAGATCCATATGTTTGGTTGGCACCAAATCAAGTTCCATTAAATAATACTCTATTCAGCTACGCAACAAATTTACTTACCATACATTTCACATGAGAACTAATTTATTTGATAGGAATATTGCTGATGTTTATATTGGTTTACTGTAATGAAAACAGTATTTTCCAAACTATGAACAAATACATACCAGTAGTTTTACAGTGGCTTAACCAAAGTACTGGTAGTGCTTCAAAAAGGGAATTTATACAATACGTATGTTTCTCAATGCTGCCTGTGCCAAATGTAGTAAGGGGTTCCGCTAAGAAGATGGAACTTCCATATAATTCAGGGAGAGCGTACCTAATCTCCCTGCTGGCAATGCAGCCAGTCCTTAAGGCCAGCAGGACCACAGATAATTCCGAACCGGAGAGCCTGCTGCGCCTGAAAATATTTTTGTGAAAAGCAACATGAATGTCCAGTTCTTATAGAGCGGAGGATGATGAGAGATTCTCTTTTCTCATGACACCCTATAGAAATTCTGAATGCACTCCCTTGCTTACTCTTTTAACTGAACGTTGAACCCCTAAAGTTTCAATGAGAAACAAGGGCCCTTATATAAAATGCAAAATTCACATACCATTGCCTATCTGGTCAACAGAGCTGCCAAATATTTTCACATACAGAAAAACACTGGCGACTGAATTGTGCTATAAAAACAATAGAACATCTTGAGGATTTCATTTAATAATTCCATGTGGTCTGGCATTAATCAATTGGACATGTTCAGAAAAAAAAGTATTTCCTTAGTGGGGAAAAAAATAGTTCTTCCAAGAAAGTCACCTTCAGTGTTTTAGATGTTTATATTTTTGCTTAGAGAAGCATTTTATAAAAACGCTGGAGAAGGAGCCAAGGATGATTTAATGATGCACTTACTGAAACTTCTGCAGATTGTCCTTTCTGTCAGTTTTCGATACACAAAATCTGCCTTGGCACTTGTAATCTTAGTATCACAGTCCTCTCTTTTCATCAGGACAGTTCTGACTTCTGGTTATGAGTCATGCTAAATTATAAATACAAATGGAAGCATGGACTACACTGTTTCCAAAAAAATAATATCAAAATAATATGTCAACATAATATTAAATATACATGCAGCACCGTCCTTCATTTTTGATTTGCTTCATTACTGAGGAAATTACTTTAAATAAGCACACAAGACTCCATACTACCTTTGTATCTGCTGCAGCTGTCAATAATAAAAATACAAATATTTCTTCCTACAAAAGAAATCAGCGTGGTTCCTAAGTGTAGATTGTGTCAGGGGATCCACAGTTGTTCCACAGACTGATTGCTTTAGAGCAGAGGGTATCTACTGCTAAACACCCTTCCTCTCTCATTCCAAACCACGGGAAAGCTATCAGAGAGACACTTGTGAACCCTACTGACTGGAAAACACCCCACTACATTACAAAGGAAGGATTCCTGGCATTTTCAAACACACAAGCTCCTCATTGATCCAGTTGATTCAGACTATAACCTACTCTGTAGAAACAATGGAAAACTAATTTCTCTGAAAGGCAGAGGGGTCAAGCCTTAAGTCAAATGGGACCACCTAAAATCTGAACATTAGGGGTCTGATTCCAGGGGCTACATATCTGGAAAAATTCTACTGAGGGCAATACAATAGTTCCCAGTCAGAAAGTTACCAATTATTCATTAAAATTTCTGCAATGCAAATAGAATGCAGGAAAGCTCCATTTTGGTTTAAGTATAAATGAAGCTTGTTACTAAAATGATGTATCACATTAAGTAGTAAATTATTTTTACTAAAAATTCAACGAAAAACTAAACATAAGAGAGCAACTATTGCCAGATGCAGGCATATCTTAAATGTGGCTAAAGATTATCAATTAGAAATCACAGCTATGAAACAGGAAGGATGGTAGAGTATTCAACCATTCTCACTACTCTGGAAGTATTAAATCACTGCTTTTGCATTTTTGGCATACTATTGTGACCAGGGTTCATAATTATTTTGGCTGCCCCCTGTAAGACCTTGGCTCCATTAGGCATTTCACCCCAAACCCTTCAAACTAAAATAAAACAAACTCCATCTTTGAAGCCAAGCTTCCTATACAAATCCATCATTGGGAACTATAGGATCTAAGTCAGTAGGGGTTGGTCACATGCTTGGGCATCACTATTTGGCTGAAATGTGCCCTAGAGAGAATTTTTTTACACCAAGATCAACTATCACCACAGGTAAGCATTGCAGTTTGACTTACAGTTTTGTAGTTCTGCAAAAAAAGACAGAAATCATTGAATGTGTACTAAAAATTACAATTAGATGGGCTTTACATTTTGAGAAACTTCTTCAACTACACAAAAAGCGCAAACAATTCTGTGTTTTATGCTGTGCATCAGAGTATTAGATTATTTCTCCTCAGTACCATATTTAATTTAAAACAATAAGCACTTTAAAGAACCTCATGCATTGTATGCTTGAATCATAAAATATCAACCACACAGAGTAGTGGAAAAGTCAGAGGCATACCCTGTCTGATCTGTTTTTACTATTTTCACTATGTTTTAAGGACCAGTTTACAAAATCTCATTGAATTTATTCTCAGGAATCCAACCTCCTTGTCACTGATCAAAGAATGTCACTTGATCAAAGGAACCCTCGATCAAAGAATAACATTTAATGCTCACTGAAGAGGCTTTAAAAAACATTATCAGGGATTTTATGGCACAATAAACCCACACAACATTTCAGGTGTTGTTTTCATTACCAATGCAGCATCTACAGACCTCATATACTTACCAAAATGAGCGGAGATTTCTGTACTTTCCATGAAACTCTCAGAAGCCATCTCAGCCATGGCAGGTAACCCAAGACGGTGAGACCGTGCCTAGAGAATATGTGGTCTTCCTAGAGGCACACCGTTGGCATTTTTTTTTCATATATTCAGTGAGCACAGTACTCTCTCAAGACACAGGGAACATAAACTCATCCTCCTCCTCGGCCTGAGGAGAGGTAAGTTGATATCCCACATTTTCAGATCACTCTAACTTGTAATCAGCAAACTGATGCAGGATGAGTTGTACCATCTTCTCTACTTCAACAGCAATAATTAAATACTCATTAAGAGAGAGATGGAGAACAAAATTAACTCTTTCCCAGGTACTCACCTAGGCAAGGCTAAATCTGGATTATTGTGTTTGCTCCAGGAAAAAAACTATATGGTCTAAAAAAAATAGTTGATAAATTGACTAATTATAGAGCAAGGCCAGGAACATCAGGGAAGGACAGAACCCCTGTCAGTCCCTGACAGTCTCATGTCACAGAACCCCTGACAGTCTCATGTCTTAAGATAACACTCTAAGCACTGAAGAACAAAATGGGAGTAGAGGTACCACTGTTTTTTCCTTCTAATCCTCATTATAAAGACAAATATCCTCCTTCACAGCTTCTTACAGGAAAAGCAATACTAACACACGGCCTGGGCAAGGGCTACTGAACAATCTGAAAGCAAGAACACGAACAGGATGTAGCAAAGTCCCACTGCAACATAAAAGGAAACTTGGACTGGATAATCTAATATTGAAAATAGAAATGATCGTTGTTTCTTCTGAGCAGTGATACTGAGTATGCTCAATGGAGGGAAAATTAAAAAAAAATAAAAGGTAGGAAAACTGCAGGAATTGGCATTTGTGTTATTTCCTTTTTCTGAAGCACCTTTAACCAACTGCATCACAAATGAAGGCTGACTTAAGTTGAAAAAGTCACAGAAAAGGTTTTTCTTTGAAGATCTCCTAAATAAACTTGACTGTCTCAGAATATGTGTCAACTGGAAAGCAAACTCCTAATGCTTTCCTCCATCTATGTCTTAACAAATTTAATTCTAACATACTCCACTAGGTTCCCATTTCCATGTTTTGCCATCTGGATCTCATCTTTATAAATACATGTTACATTCACCCATTTGGCTCACTTCATCTGTAGAGACTTGTTAAATGGCTTTAAAGATGATTTACTAAAAAAGCTAGAGTGTAAAGATTTAACAGGAGAAGAGATTAATTTAAGTAGAGAACTTCTTACTTGAATGTCAAAATTATGTTACCAATGATTCTTGGCTTCCCATATTGATCAGCTGATTTCTGCCCTATTTACATTTGCTCTCTGGCTCTACATGTCAGTATTACCACATAAATTACTCAGAAAGCACCTAAGTTCACAGCACTGATCTAGTCACAAATTTAAAATGTCTGAAATACAAATGTGTAATGTCAGAAGATTAAAACCCCAAAGTCTACACACTAGTGTCTTTTTTTCTGAAGCAGCACAGGACACACTTACTGAGCCCAAGGGAGTTAAAGTTTAATTTAAGCTTCTTTTGATCACTGAATTATGTTTTTTCCTCAAAAAAAACCCAACCTTCCACAAAGTAACATCAATCTGAATGTTTTTACTCATTCAGTTACTTCAGCAGTATTTTAAAGTGCTATTAAAGGTTTGCATTTAAATGCCAAACTCTATTACTATTTTTCAAATCTAGAAAAAAGACCTTAGAGGAATTACTAAGAATATAAATGCTATGCCCAATGGTATTGCTTCTGCCCTCTTCAGATGAGCACGGAGCCTTCATTTCAGTTAATGTTGTATCTTCAATAGCTCAAGTAGCATTGATGCATGCTTGAAATTGAAATTTTGCATTTTATTCTATAAAATTATGTACAGGACTGTATCTTTAATTGCAGTTATCTCCTCCACTCTGAAATAAAGAAAAGGGAGAAAGTTTGTGTGCAAGGAGACTGGTCCTTGAGCAAGATCCTGAGCAAGTATTTGACTTGTATTTGGCTAGCATTTTCAGATGTAAATAGCCCTACATTATCCCTCTCTAAATCTACATATAAGACAGCCTCGGTCAGGGTTCTGTAGGCTCTAGTACTTGATATTGCAACTCTGCTCCAGCAATATGCAATTTAACTGGTTATTTAAACAGGAATGATTAAACATTTTATGAAGTACTTCACCCAAAAGTGAACAGGTAGATCCCAAAAAAGTAGAACCATAAGCTTTGTTGAGATTTCTTTTTAGCAAATGAACCACAGAACTGTACTCCAGTATCAATCTAAAAAATGATTTTTTAATATTTTAAGTGTGGCAAAAGAGGACCAGGTCAAAAAGGAAAAGCCAGAGAGTCAAAAACCTATCTGGATTACTTCTGTAATATGCTATCAGGCAGTTAGGCTAACTTTGGCTATTAAAGTTTTCATTTGACTAGAGATTTAACAGCAGACTCACTGTCTTCAAAGACTAATATTGATTCTGGCTGCTTCTCAATACCAACCAGCAGTCCAAATTTTTCTGGGCTGAGCTTCAATCTGTTTGTCCAACCTGAGCTAGGCACCAGCTGGGATATGGAACCACATCATCCTCAGCAAATGGGCTAGGAAGGTCATACTATCCTCTCTGTAAGTATCTGCAGACTGAAGCAAAGCATTATCTAGAAGCTTTCTAACTTCCCCAAAAGTTCGCAAGAGTTTTAAGGTCTTTGGATGACTTGGGATCCCTGTACAGCATATATGTCATAATAAATCTCCTGGTTAGTTGGCATTTCACTCACACAAGCTGAGCAAGACTGAAGAAAACGGACAAGTAAAGGACTTGGCTGGTTTGCAGGAATGTGGTGAAATACAGACCTTTATAATTGCCAGTCTGTATAAAGAAAAGAAAACTGCATCCACTGTACTTGCAATTGTTAAGAGCGCAAAGAACAGTCAAATCAAGTTCTATTGACTTGGGAATAACGTCTATTCCTGCCACAATTTCGCTTTCAATTGTTTTAAGCTACTCTCTGACATTGTGAAGCCACCTTGCCAAGAGTCTGTCATTTTTCCATCCTCTTGCACTTGTCACCCAAATGAATTATCACCTCACATTAGTGCTTCAAAAAATCTCCTAACAGCAACTTCGGCAAGGGTAGAAAATGATGCAAAACTCAAAATGACGTAGTATCCTACAATGTTAAGCCTCTACTTCTCACAGATGGTTATTAGAGTTGAGCAAAGGCAATGTTAGCTCAGCTGCCTCTAAACACACCTGTTTCAATTTAATTTGTAATAATTAGGAAGCCTAGGGCACCAGAAAAAAAATGCTTCTCAGTTACTGTTTCAAATAGTAGTTTTCATGTGCCATTTAAAATCCTGTTTTTCAGAACAGACTGCTGACTTGCTAATGCTAGCAAAATGAAATAAAGCAAAATATTTTTAGCAGCAGGAAGTTGTTACTTGCTACTGCCAATTACATGCCTTGCACTTGAACAGCGACATTTTTTTCCCTTTGCTAATTCTTCAAGATAGGTAAAAGCTGGCATACCGTGCACGAGGATACGAACAAAGCTTAGTCCCCTGGAGCTGGCCGACGCTGCTGGAGTAATAGCCAGTGCTGGCAACAATTTGCTGTGACAGAGCAAACAACGGTGTCCTAGATCCACTCTGTGGTGGAGGGGGAAGGAGAAGATTAAGCAATAGACTTGGATGTATTGACTTTGGCAAAAGGCTGAATACCTTGTCATGCTAATAAAATTACTGAAGCTGAGGAGGAGAAAATGGGGCAAAGGGGGAAAAATAAAAGTAGTATAAAAATTACATAAGAATAGATACTTATACGCTGAGATAATTTATCAAGTTGACAGAGATGAATCATCCACCACTAAAATAAAGGGACACAAGGTTTCTTTATATCACAGTCATTATTTACAAGCCCTTTAAACATTCATAGAGGAATTCAAGTATTCCCATCTTCTAGTTTAAAATGTGAACTTGCAGACCAAAATAAAACCACTGGCAAAAATAAGTTTCTACAGGAACAGTGCCCAAAGAATGATTTCTTCAAAAACAGGATATATCTTAACAATCATCATAGGACTTAAAAAAAAAAAAAAAAAAAGACAAAAACAAAAACAAACCAACCAAACAAAAAACCTCCCTGCACTTTTAAGTCACATGAGGCTCATGCAGTTCACACAGAACAAGACCTCTAATAACATCCCAGAGACAGTAGGTAACAACCTGCATCACTGATACAGCCACACACCTACTTAGGTCTTCTTGAAATATAATGTCAGTTATTTCTCTGAAGTGACACACGACTCTTTTTGATGCTGAGTAATTTCCACTAACTGAATATCCTATTGAACCCAAAAGAGCTACTCTCAATGAACTAACTTGAGCATTTATTTCCACAGGTAAAGGCCCATCATTTTAATTTTGAAAATAACTTGCCTTTTGTCATTCATAACAGCTTTAGAAAGACAATCATGCTACTGTATATTTTTCCATCTTAGAATGAAAAAGAAAATGGATCCGGAAAAGTCAGAGCAATCCTTCCTAAATATTGTTGTGATTATTTAAGAACGGTCATCAGTCACTCTCTCCCGTGGACTGACATGGCTATGTATTTAAAACCCGGACAAGAGAACAAAAAAAAAAAAAACCCTCAAGATGTGTATTAACAGTCAGCCACAATTTAAGTGAACTGTGAGGAATATAAGTGTCTACCTGAAGCTTTGTTTATATTCTGTAACGTGTATGGGACACCCATTTGTCTTGCACAACCTTAACAAATCAAAACTCAGAAAGTACATGAAAGCTCTATCTTTTATTCATTTGTCTTTTCTACCTCAATGGGCAATTTTTTCATAATCCATGTTTTTAGCTTTTCTATTTCAGCTCTACTTAATTCATGATAAAGATTAGGAAATGTGTGGAGTGATGTTGGCACTCCCAGCGACTTTAACATCTTGTTGGTCTCTTCACCCCACGAGTAAAGGACGAGATCATCAGCTGTTCCATGACACTGAAACAATTCTGGAAGGTCGCCTTCATTTCTGTTCAAAGCCTGGATGGAAAAGAAACACTGTCAGACAAATCATTAGAAATTTTCAAAGAGTAGTTACAGTTACATGGTGTCTCTATAACAAAGCAATGACAATTTACATAGCATTTCTTTTACTCATATGACTTTTAGTAGAAATATTGTACTGCCTGTACAAAAGCAAAGAATTAAATATCACTGGGAAAAAAATGACTTCAAATTCTTCTTATGTGCTAACCCTGACAAATGACAAAGTTTAAATTTAGGGCTACGACCTTCTCCAAATAGAAGATTGAACCCATGAGTATTATAACTCACTACAAATTTTCAAAGAACAGTTACAGTTACACAGAGTCTCTGATAACTAATGACAGCATTTCATTTTTTCATCTGCCTTCTGAACTGATTAACTTCGAATGAAATAATTATACTCTCTGTGCAAAAAGCAATGAAACATCATGTATGGACAGTTCTAAAACCTCTTTTTTTCCTCATACTCTTAACAACTTTCAGGAAATGTCTTATGTTTGGAATATTAATCAATTGCTCCAAATTAACAAACATGCCAAATTTAAATTTGATCTTTTAGCTAAGCAGCACTTTCGTAAAGCCGACCACATACTCACCTGGTAAACAGCAGATTCTTTGTTAAGAAAACTAGAAAGTGCAAAGACTCCTGCCAGATCTCGATGAAACCTATAAGCTAAATGCATTGCCATTCCGCCTCCCATTGAAAAGCCTCCTGTGATGCAACAAATGAAAAAGAAAAAGAAAAATAATGAAATAATGGATTTTGCTACAACTTTGCAAGTCACCACATATTTTCTTTATTTTTATTTTCAGACTTTTTTTTTCTTTTATACACAAAGCACCTCAAACCCATCTTGAATAACAAAGGTTACGAGAATCTTAAATCAAATTAAGAGTCAAATAAGAAGCTGGGTAACTAAAGAATTGCTGAAGATTCATTACTGGGAGAGAAAGAAAAAAAAAGCCATCACTCTATAAGCTATTCATGTATGGTTTCTACTAAATACTTTAACACTGTTGCTATGTTCTCTGACAGCAATAAAACAAAAATCCACAAAGAATCCTCCTTGCTCTTTATGCAACTTGTTTTTCCCTTAGAATATCACCATTCATGCATGAAAGACATGGGTATACTGTTGTTCCTAACTAAGGAACTTTTATCACATTGGACCATTATACTCATGCTGAGGTCTTCTGTTGTTGCTGCTGTTTGGGATAAATAATAAATAACTTCAGGAAACACAGCCACATACCTCATCTGAGATTCAAGAGAGTCGTTGAATTAATGACTTGATGTTCCATCTGTCTCCTAAGCTGCACTAATTCCTTAAATAAGATTAATTCCTCAGGTATGATTTTACATGACTGATGTATATTCATTAGAAAAGAAATCCAGATTACAGTATTGCTTTACAAGGATACAACATATAGGCTATTACATTGGCTGCATCCAGATAATGACCAGCATGGGAATAACTGGTCTGCTGAAATCCTTCTTAGCCCAGAGATGGAAACCTAGAAAGGTTTTGACTGCAGCTCAACTCAGAATAGCAACAGCATGCAGAGTATTGGTGATACTACTGCCTTGTGCCAGGTAGTTAACTGGTGTTAATTAGGTGAGAAATTCTGAGCCCAGGCTTTCCTACACAAAAGACGCAGATTATAGATTGAAGGAGAAATACAAAAATAATAGGTGAAAGACCAAGCCATTTCAACTGAGTATCTTTCTGAAGTGATTAAAACGTGACTCCAAAATTGAGAATGGCTCTTCTGCAAGGGTTATGTGGGCTCAGCTCTGCGCTAGAGACAAGTTTCACACAGCTGCTGAACAGAGCTCAGCCAGGAAGCAGTGTGCACATCACTGAACCCAAGCCTAACACAAACTGCCTAACACTGGCATGTGACTGGATCCTGGAATCACACAGTAAATCCCAGAGGCAGAAAATGTTGCCCTTTGGCCATGGTGAGGATGCCCCTAATGCGGAATCCTCTCCAGCAGGTCCCACCAGGTTTGAGGCCCTCTTAGCCCACACTCCTTGCTATGGAAGATTTGGCTGGATCTAGGTAGGATATTTTCTCAAAAACACTAGACTAAGCCAGACTTGAAATGCTTTTCCTCCCTCACAACAGTGTTTCTTGATGTTTCCCTCAATTTCTAATCAGAATTTACACTGTATTTCCAATTCCTCTTTCTACTTATTTTCACCTTGATGTTCTAAGAGATGGATATAGCCAAATGCAATAAGCTGCAGATTCCCGAGTTACAGAACTTGAATCTTGAGGGTAGAGGAACAAGAATATGCAACTTGGAAGACTTAAGTCTTTCCTTCTTTGCTAACACAATCCTTGACCGAATTAGGAAAACTAGAGGATATAGTTTCAAGTCCTGCAGCTATGCACCTAGATCTGATAATACCCTTATTTTAACTTTGGTAGATAGAGTTGAGACCCGCTACTACCCTTTGCATTGATCTTCACCTGTTTCAAGTCAAAAGCAGGATGCCTAGGTGGCAGTTCAGGAAAAACATGAATTAACGTGAAAGGATTAACTTAGAGAATAGCTTAGAAAGTCTCAAGGCCTGCCTGAAGTCACCTGAAATTTTGAAGGAATTTGCCTTCAGAGATATAAAAATGATGAATACACTAATACAAGCCTTTCAGCTGCATCAACAGTTCCTACTGGATATGCTCTCTCTCAGATGCAGTACTATTCTATAAAGCAAAAAACACTCCTGGAAAGTCACAAGGAAACCACAACATTGTCCCTACATTCACAGGGAGAGAAAGAAACAGCTAACTGAGAAAGAACATAAAATACAAGTTGCTCAAGATTCTTACATAAACAATGTGTTTTGTGCTCAAGTTTTCTTTATTCTCTCCTATGGAATCTGATCCTTTTCTTCATCAATTCCTTGTAACTATTCTGAATGATGCAGTCACCCCAAATCCCCCCAAGTAGGGCTTACACCTATACATACTTACAGACCATTTTGTACTTCCTTTCACATACAGATATATTTTTGTCCACATATAAAATGAAGCCTATTTAAAGTGTTTTAGAATACAGAAAAAAAAGTTTGCATTGAAAACTCATTACTAGTTTGTAAATGATTTAATCTAAAATTTTGTACCCATTTAGTCACAATCTGGCAACACTCTCTGCAATTACTCACCAGCAGTCTTTGACAATGCAGTCACCTTCTGTTTAGAAGAATATTAGGTAATGGTTCTTTCATGTGGCTGATACTACTATGAGAGAATGTAATACAAATGACTAGTTCTTTGAATTTGATTTTCCAGGGGAAAAGCTGCAGTTTATCACTTGATACCACAATAATCTCTCAGCATATACCCTATTTACAGTAAAGGTTTAGAGACAGTATTTTGAATAAATAATTATAATTTGAGGCAAAACTTTTCAGTTATAAATCCTGTCTTTTTGTATGTTCAGTCACAAACTTTTAACAAGAATTTAATTTTCAGACAGGAAAAATACAAGCAGACAGAAAATACAAAAATGTCTCAAAAGATATTACAGGATGTAAACAAAAGTACAGGTATGCTTATATACACACCAATGATCTCACAGTAAAGAATACTGTTAAGCAGATTTTGTCATGAGTGCTCACCAACACCAAAAATGATACTACAGCATTTCAACATTAGCCAACCCTTTGCTTGAGACCAATGTATTCCTAAAGAGAGCAAAGTTAGTGCATGAAAGTTCAGAGCTTGACAATGGGTTTCACACAGATAGTATCTACTAGCAGTGGTTTTCCGCCTGTATTCTCCTTATACCTGTATCTTAATGCTTCAAAACAATTAAAAAATATTGCACTTATGGTGCTCAAGAGCGGTGATTGAATTACAGCATTATTCTTCAGGAAAACATTTAACCATTTACAGCAACTTTAGCTTTCCTGCCTTGCAAAGGGGGTTTATGGACAGGATTTTAAGAAGTAAGCACACGTAAAATATACTCAATTCAGCAAAGCACTTCTCTTTTAGCATAAGTGAAACTTCAGCAAGACCCTTTGACAATGGGGGTAGTGAAGATGAGAATGATGCTACACAGACCATACACACTGAGAATTAGTGGGAAGACAGTTACTTGAAACTTGCTTGAAAAGATCTGCTGAAATCACAGGATATTCAAACATCTGAATAAAAAAAATGAATTGGAAGAAATTTCCCATGTAATACCTTATTAAAAACAAAACATTCTTTGCTGGAATAACATGCAAAAATATGTTAAGATAACCTAACCGACAGTGATGTAACATGAAATGAATATAGACTGAATTTCTTGTGTAATTTATTCCTACTTGAAGAAGACAGAACTCACACAACTTTCTTCTTCTGCTTACAAATAGCACTAGGAGCCTTTAAAAACAAAAATTTGTATAAAATTTATATTATTTGTATAAAATCTTGAGCTCATTCCTCCTACATATCTTGATTTCTATTAATTGCTCCTAATTTATATCTGTATGAAATGACAATCTGGTCCATGATGATATTTCAATATTATGTGAAGTTCAGGAAACCAAATATTTACCTACTGTCAAACCGTGGCTTTACTCATTTCTTGTATGTTGTCTAACAATGTTTGGGTTTGTATCTAAGAAAATGACTAATGTTGTTATCTAAAACAAAGGCTTCTTTATTGTGTCCTGCATGTACTGCAGAAGGCTAACAACTGCTAACAACTCTCCCTTTCTCCCTCAGGCTCCACGCAAAGGCCTGCAATGACCCACTCCTGACTTCAGGATGCCCTTCAGGTTTTCAATCTTTTTCACAGGAAAAACAGCTCCCTGAAAAAACATGTCTTCTCAGTTGCCAACTGCTTCGTAAGCCATACAAATCTGACTGTAAAGTGCCTGAACCTATTTGCTCTAGATGTGTTTTGTAGATGCAGTTACAAAACAATGAACAAGGATGCTTTTTAGGTCTTTCTAGTATATTTAAGTCATCAAAGCGCTAGATATCACTAGATTTTCACACTAGAAATCACACTGTCTGGAAACAGTCTTAAGTATTAATCACATTTAGCATACAATTTACTGAGTACAGATTTTATGCTACTTGCAGAGAAAGAATATTAGCTCTTCCTACACAGGTTGGAGTGTAAGATGTAGAAGCTGCTTCAGTGTGGCACAGCATTAAAAGACGAAGTGAAGAAGCTAAGACCCAGGCATTCAGAAGATGAGGATTCATATTTGGGAGCAAGTTTTATGGTGTTTCTTTTAAATGATATTTTTTTCTTTAGTTATCTCTGATTAAAACTATTAGCTATTTGCAACTCCTACTGAATGATTAATCCATGAAATGGAAGTATCATTTGTTTTCTTTCCTGCTTGCACATCAGGAAAATAAGAGTAGAGAACTGAAAAGGAAAAGTAAATGACCCGTTCATATGCAAACAAAAAAGTAGAGAGAACATTCCCTTAAAAGCACTTAAAAATTGTATGGTATAATTGGGAAGACGGACTAATAGTTTGGTTAAGCCAAGAATTTCAAAAGCATAGTTTAGATAAAACACAAAATCACAAAACACAAAAAAAACCCACAAAATTGGATGGTACAGAAAGAAACATCTCATTTACATTATATTTGAAGTGACAAGTGCCAATATAAGTCCGTAAAAATGGCCTGTCAAAGCAATAAAGTGGGTCCTTCTAAATGAAGGCAACATTTTCCTAATAAATACAACAAATACAAGATGCCATAAGTGATAGCAAAAGGCTTCAAGACCAAAGGCGTAAAGTAACAAGATTTTAGGTGTAGCTTACTCAACATTTTTTGATTTATTTATGATTTTCCATTTTTCCATATTTACAGAACCTTTATTCTCTGGGATGTCAAACTCAAGAAAGTCAAGATATTTCCTCCCCATCCCATTTTCACACATACTGAGAGGGACGAAAATGCTAATATTTACAAGAAGCACAGAACTTTCATGTTACTTCCACCATGGTTCAGTAGCTATGTAAGAAGTCCAGCAATAAACAAAAGTGGTTGTGTCTTGTGTTACTGTTATAGTACAAGGGGTCAGGAATCAAGCATGTGTTTTCTGGCATACAGTCAAATCTACGGGACTGTTATTGAAAGCTTATTTTCACTGGCTGCTTATACAAGTGACTACAGGTGGCAGAGACCAACATGCTTGGATCAGCATTTCTGTGCTATACAGAAAGTGACCTGTAAAAGTAGGAAAGAAACACTAAATCAAGACCAAAAAAAAAAAAAAAAAAAAAAGAAGAAAAAAGAATAACAAAACAGTCTTTCATTAAACTGCAGCTGACAAAGGGAGCACTCTTAGAATGCTTCAGATGTAAAGAGGCCATTTCTGCCAAGAGCTTCTGAGTGATTCAAGGTTAAGATTGTTTAAAACTGACGAGTAAGTGAAGTTAATTTATAATATACTATCACTACAGAAGTAGTAAAAAAAACCAAACAAACAAACAAAAAAAAACCTATGGATCTTCCCCCCGCAAAAAAAAAAAAATCTCAGGTCTATATAGAAAAAGAAATGATTTTTCTATTTTTTCAAAATGCGATTATTTGTTTCACTAATTTAACAATGAATCCAGGCATTATAAAGAAAGATGTGTTCATTTTTTAAGGAGAGGTACTACCAAAGCTTCACACATCAGAATTTGACTGATTTCATCATTCTCTGTCTCCAAAGTCAATATAAACACACTTGCAGACTTATTTACAAGAATTGCATTAGCCAGGAAGACTGGAAAGAGTAACTCTACTGGAATGCTTGGCAAGATTGACTTCCATTATCAAATTCTGGGGATGATATAATCATTGTTGAATAATTATATATTTAAGTCACAGCCTCTTTTCTTCCCCCTTTCAGGTTGGAGAGGAGGGAGGGATTAATAAACCAGAAAGCAACTATCTGTGTTGTTAGGAAATGAGAACTATCACAAAGTAGGAGTGAGTAGATGCACTGGGTACTACTGTACATTGATGGACAGAAGTCACAGAGGAGTTTTGATATGGGTTTTGTTTGTCTCCAGTGAATAAAAATACTTTGCTCTTTAAATGAACTTTCTCCAGTATTTTTCTGATATACTGATATAGGAAATCTGTGGCATCAAACAACCCAGACTCCCCTCACATATTTAGAATTCTGTTTTATAAACAACTGCTTTTGGATTTCAGAGGAGTTATGCTACCCAAGCAAGTGTCAGATAGGCTTCTGTGTCTCAGATTAAATGACCTTACCACAGCCGCACTCTTCAGTTGGGTGGAAACTCTGAATGGAGAGTATCATTCCACACCAGGTGCTGGACTTCTCATTTTCCAGAGCTTCAGTGCCTACTCCTGCTTCCCCTTTCTTCCCCCTCGCTTTCCTGTGCACAGTGGTCCCTCAGACCCTGCCTTCTTATCCCACACCTCAGAGCTGTCAGCAGCTACCCAGCTTCCTGCTTGCTAACACCCAGCTTCCTTCATCTAACACAATCTGACACTCGTCCTCAGCCTTTCTGTACTTCGGATGGTGCTAATTCAGAGTTGCCGAATTTTTGTTACATTTATATCAGATTTAACTTTGAGGATGCTAGCTCTATGCATGTAGCATCTATCACAGAAACAAAGAAACAGCACCTTTCTCAAGAAGTCCAAAACTAAAGCTCTTCAGAAGGACCATATAAGCGTCACTATTCCCAATTTACAGCTGAGGAATTTAGGTTCAGAGATCGATACTTCCACACAATTTAGGGACTGAAACAACTGGTGCAAATAAATTTCCTTACTCTGTATACAGTTTGCAAAGCAACTTCCAGAGTCTGCAACCTCACTGCTTTTCATTTTGAAGACTGTAGGTAAAAGAAGAAAAAAAAGGAAGTAAAAAAAAAAAAAAAAAAAAAAGAAGAGGCAAGCCTAGCAGCAGAGTGTATCTGTCAGCAGAGCATCTCCCAGCTAATGCTGCACAAAGCACCTGCTCTTCTTCTGCTGTTTCCAAGCCAGCAGGTATAACACAGGCAAGTCACATCAAAGAGACTTTGCTGACAGCCATCCAAAACAATGCATGCTGCAGCCAGGGCAATACGCCAGAAGGGGAAAGTAAACAGAGGCCTTCAAAGAGCAACATGGGGTTGGACCAAGAAAACATGCTGGCTACTGGTAGTGGCTCCGCCACTTAGCAGCTTGATGACATGACTCAGTTGGCCATAAATTCTAAAGTTTCCACATTAAAAGCTTTTTTCCCCAACCTGAAATACTTTGCGGTCTAGGAATGGGATAGGGAGCCAAGCACTCCTCTCTGACACAGGCTTCTCCTCTGTGCCTCAATTTCCCACTATTTTACAGAACTACTGTTAAAATTGGGGAAATTTAAGACAGATGGGAAGACAGGCGCACATAAAATATGATGGCTAACAGGTCATTTATTACCAAGTACTAATCTGTAATGGTGTTTAATACACAAATCGTTGTTTCTCTATGAATTCATTTATCCCAAAGTATTACAGCAGAAAGAAAAAGTCCATCATTACTTGTATGCTACATATGCATTTTCAAAGATACACTAGTTTGGGGCATGGATGCTTTCCCATACTTACATTTTTAAGCAATACATTGTTCATGTATGCTTCAAAACATAACTACAAATGACCAGTTCACATTAAATTTTAAACTACACTTTTGAGAATATTGCTCCCAGGTTGCCACATTCCCCACTAGATAAAAGTTTAAATGAGGATTTAGTATTTTTGAGGACCAGTTGGTGGAAGGACTGCTCAACAATTCCTGTAATTTCTCATATGCTTTCAGGATGGAATAAATACAGAGTAGATCTCCAGTTGTTTACAAACATTCAAATAAACAAAAATATAAATCTTTCTCACCTACTAGTATCCTATTCTTTGCGATGCCACTTTTAATCTCATCATTGATCAAGTCTGTAAGGCCATGGCACATGGAATCAATGGTTTCAGTGTGTTCTGGACAGTCATTGGAGATCTTGTATCTGTCAAACCACACAGTGGAAAGGGCTCCCTTCATAGGTGTATATGGCCTGGGGAGTATAAAAGGAAAAAAAACAAAAAACAAAAAACAAAGTTTAGCCATATATAATATCAAAAGCCTTTGGCATGACCATGATAAATATAAGCAATTCAGTTAGCTGTCCAGTCAAGGAGAGATTGACCTCCCTCTGTTGTAAGTCTACCTCCAACCACACTTTCCTGCATTCCAAAGACTGTCCTTCAAGAATGGGAACAACATCTGGAAGTTAGAATAAAATACACTTTTCAGTTCAGTCACTTCAACATCAAGGTTGAAAAGATCATCTAAACGATTTAAATTGCAAACCTGCTAAGAGATTCCTAATCCCAAAGTCAGGGTTGAAGCTCACCTGGCAATAGGGCAAACAGAAGTGACTGCTAAACAAGGCTTCGAGGAGCTAGCTCTATGGGATTCACTTGTCTTGTGCTTGCTGAAATGGATAGGAATTGTGTCCTGTGAAACTCCGCGTATTTATACTCAGAGGGATTAGTATTTTACATGCCTTAACATGCTGCCCAAACCTCAAATAATCAAAGAAACTACAATTCAAAGCAGCTTATAAAAAACAACAGCAACAACAAGACGATGAATATAGCCCTGAAATTCTACAAAAGGTGATTTTACTGTCTTGCAGCAGTTTCACAATTCAACAGCAACTGTATTGCTGATTGATGCTTCCTCTCACAATCAAACCTCTTAAAATCCTTAATTGCTCCATTTAATCAGGGGGTGCATTTTTCATTTTAACTTAAACTCAGATGAGCTCAGATCAGATTACAATCATTGCCTACAAACAGACAGGCTTTGATAAATTTGTCTGGATGGGAACCCAGTAAAAAATGCAAACATTGACTTCTGTTCTCTCTCTGAATTCCTTTGCTACTATAATCAAACAAAAATGCAGTTAACCTAAAGTGAGAAAGCCACTATTGCAATTAATCTAAATAAAGGAACAAATTCTGCCTTTATTGATACCAGAGAGCCTTCACAAATGTAAAGCTCTATTTCCAAACTGATTTACTCAATAAGACAAGTAAAAAATGATGGAACACAGATATTATTCTGCTAGGTGCTACATACATGGCCCTTGACTTAGAAGCTGATAAATCAAGCATAAAGAAACGGCAACAGAAAGTACACAAATAAATTATACTTTTTCATCTATTTGGGTGCTGCTTCACGAAAGAATATATAAAATCAGAAACAATCTACTATTACTCAAAACAGCATGTATGTGGTCAACTTAAGGCACACAATGCACTACCATTTTCCTTTCATTTGCTTAATTCAAAACTATCATGTACTTAAGTAGCAGAATTAGGAGTAACACTTCCCCCTCACCCAGATTAGCCTCTACCTATTAAGATAAATTAAAAGAAAATCAGTGGCAATATTTCACACACCCAACCAACTGAAGCTGTTCAAGGAAATATTCTATTTTTTTTCTTCTCTTTAGTAGTGCTAACAATCTCTCCATGATTCTTTTTGAATGAAATGACCTGCCTAATGAAATAGATTACAAATCTCTAATACATGGAAGTTTTTCAGTTTGTAACAGAAGACATTACAGGTAAAAAATTCCCAGTAGAATCAGCAGAGTCTCTGGAAGTCACTTGGGTGACAGGATGTACAATGGACTAAGCACTTAGGCAAATAATATTTGATTAAAAGTTTTAGTTTCTCTCTCAAACACCTTTACACAGACCTCCCTGTAAAATGCTTACTAGCCAGAATGCTTTGCTTTCTAGTAACAATAATGAACATTTTTTTGAGAAAAGATACTGAGTCTTTCAGCATTTTCACAACATGTTGACCCAGTGTTCCCATGACTGAAGAAACATATTTATGTGAAATGGATGTAAGGTATTAAAGAAATTTAAAAAAAAAAAGGATGTCCTCATATCAGAATGACAGAACTAAAATGTACACTGTAGAGTACATAAAATCCCTGATGAGCCTTGCAATACCTGATTAGATGTCAAAAATCAGGGGTTTTATCTGCTGTTTTTCCAAATTCTACAGTGAGGTAGATGAAACATTAACATTTTTCAAGCTAAAAGGAAAAGACCTTCGCGCAAATAGACAAGATGCCTTCAGCTGTGTCAAAAAAATCCTTGCAACCACACTTGATTTCTCAGAAATGCATTAAAAATAACTTTTACATAAAGTTGAGAAGTAAGATTCTTTTAATGGTTCACCCAACTGGCACATCTGTTTTAGTCATTCACCTTGTTCCTTAAATAAATCCCTTTATTAGTTGGCATACTGCAACTCAGACATTACCACGGTAAACAAATATGTTTGGCATGGAACCATCTGTACAGCACAATCCAAGAATACACCACAAATTTTTTTCATACAATTAAACCACAAAAGAAAAAAAAATCCCTATGTTACAGTGACATGAAGGGCTGTATTGAAATGCCCCAAAGTAAAGGATCACAAAGTGAAGTGAAAATTCCTTCCAGTAAGCTTAGTATGGACAGTTAAGGACAGTGTCAAACCAAATTATCTGTCGTAGATTTGGATTTCTTGCTTTCCTGAGATTAAAAAAACACCTCTAACACTAGTCCCAATAATTCTTTTTTGTGTGCTTTACTTGCCTTATTCTCTTTTTTAATGGTAAAGTTCTGTGTTTTTAAGTCTCTGAAACCTGTGCTTTTGAAACTAGCCAAATGTAAAGGGAGAAGGAAGTTTTTTTTCTTTTTCAAGCCTCTAACGCATAAGAGACTCAAACACACATGACAGAACAAGAATCCTCCCACGACACACACCAGTTTCCAAACCTGTATCTACTTTTAAGATATTTGAAATGCAACTTCCTGTAAGTTGAACTAACTCTAAACATGTAAAAATAGAAAAAGGGAGGGTAGTAGTCACAGCTACTACCTAAAATCTAGGAGAAACTGCAGGCAGCCTAACAGTTAGAATCTAAAAATCTCCCCAACATCCTTATCACTCCAGATCATTTCTTCTGATTACTCCGAGTTTTGTTTTTTAAGGGTATGCGTTGATCTTCAATGCTTTCCTCATACAAATACTTCTTGAAGGACTGAGCTTATGAGGCCACAGAAAGATCCAACAGAGCTCGATACCTGAATGTCTTAAAGAAGAGACTACTTTGTGTAAAATCTTTGTATGTGTCATCCTTTCCATCTTTCACACTTCTATTCAAATAGAAAGGTAATTTTCTCTGCAGAATTCACGGCAAAGATCCAAAATAACACAAAGCATTCACATTTTAACAGAATAAAGACAGGTTAGCCCATAATAATAAAAACAGTTATATATTGGCATCAAAAGTAAACTAAAAGCATGCAGCAGTGCCAACATCTTTTTCCACATCCCTGAAGAATAGATTATACACTCTAGACCATCTTATGCATGTTTAGAATTGTGCTAAACAGTCTGAAATGATCTTAAATTAATATAAGTGGAGAATGATGCCATGTAAGGCTCAAATCCAGATCTAAAAAACATGCAGAATTCCATTTCTAAAATGATGTTCTTAGAAGAGCAATTCACTTAAAACTACAGGTGTTTTGCTGGCGATCTAATACATCACTATCCCTTTTCAACATTTTACTTAAAAAGATAGGCCAGCAAGACCACTAGCTGCTTTGTGTAAGAACCATTAGAGTAGCAGACAGTATCTTGAATCATAGCAAATATTCTTCCCCTACTCTTCCTTGTGGTGCACAGTTGTATCACTGCCTTTATGCTCAACACTATAATCGCTCAGCTGATAAAGTTAAAATAAAACCCAGACCACTGGTGTAGTCTTACAGCTTTCTTGGAGTTCCAGTGAGATCTTCCTTAGATATCAGACGGAACCAGGAATTTGCAGTGAAGACATACTTCAGGTTTAAAACAGAGAAAGATACGTCAAAATTTGTGAAATACTCACTCTTGTTTCTTCCCATATCTATCCCCTTTCAAATAAAAGGCATAAAGTTAAATAAGACTTTCTAATGTTGCCTTTTGCAGGTTTATGCATCCCTTCGAGAAAATCTACAGTGTATACTGCCAGAAGATGACTCAAACTCTAGAATCAAGTCTTGACTGTATTAAAGCTGATGGCAGTTTTTCCAACGAAAGCAAGTTTATTCACTAGTCTCACATTCTGTGCTGGCATAATCTCACTGCCAATTCTAGTACACCACAAGAGAAAATCTAGTCCATAATTCTGCCCTTCAACTCCCATCAGCTATTTGAAGTAGAAAGCAAATTTGAGAAAAAAAAAAAAGAAAAAATCTTAGGTTAAAAGTGAGGTTCAACACAGGTTAACTATGCAGTGTTGTGACATAGTAACACACAGACAGTATAAGATGTATCAGGAATTCAAAAACAAGTTAAACTTGAAAGTATAATTAAAATAAAAACAAACAAAACAAATTAAAAAGAAAAGGAAAAGAATAATCACTTCTGTGAGGAGTAATTCCAGCTCTTCTATGGAACATATTGGGTCTGTTCATTCAGGCGTATCAGTGTAAAGATAAATGACTTCAATGGAGTTCTGTATTTATACCACTAGAAATGAGAATCAGTGGAACCAAAACAGAATAGTCACTTGAAGAAATAATAGGTCTATGAGTTTTGTTACCCGAGTTTGTTATTTGAGACAAAAGCTGCAACAGAAGCAGAATTTGACCTACTGAACATTACAAATTCGAATTTTGCTTTTTGTTTCTCTGTAGGGGTGGGGTCAGTTGTAGGGATTGTTTTATTAATCACAGAAATAGCAATAATGCTATGGTTGTGTAGACTGCAAATGACCTTTTCTATACACTGACAAATTCTTAGCAAATAGCTATTAGTGGCTGCTTCATAAATTCAGTGAAAGAAAACAGCAAGTGGTAAACCAGGGGTCAAATTAAATTAGTATTCCACCAAAGGGTCTAAAAGGCACCCAGGGATTCAGAAAGGTATCTTTTACAAGCTTGCATCAAACAGTGTTGAGGATGGATGAACTACATTGGCTAAGGACAGCAAAACTGAAAATTCAGACTTCCAACTCATAAAAAACAGAAAGTAAAGTAAGGGCACAGGATGAAACTTAACCCAGAACCCCTACTTGCTGGAGGGGCTATGCAAAAAATACTTTTTCCAACTCTTTTGCATTAAAAAAATGACTGAATGAGAGGAAAGATATCTAAGATTCATATGTAGTAAATGGCATTAGTAATCCAAGATCAATGTCATTATATTCTAACTTGGTTCCCCCAAGTCTTATCAATATCAAGCATCTCTGCTGCAATGCTCAGTGCATTCTGCATGAAATTTATTATATAATGCAAGCATTACATGTTCACTGGAATATATAAATTTCTTACTTAAGGCAATAAAAAAAAATATATAAATTTGCTTCAAAGATGCTTTCGTCATTTTTATGTAGAATATGGTATATTTATACTAGCAGGAAAAGACTAAAGAACAACTCCATGTGATCGACCAAACCCATTTCCATTTATCCCTCAAAATTCCTCTCCTAAAAAGCTTTGTGTTAGATATATGAATGAGGTTAGAGCTCACAAAAGTGAAGGTTTAGTAACATTTGCTTGGGCCAAACATAGTATGATAGGAGCTATGCAGGCTCCCCTGCACAGCTCTGCCAATCCATCCCTCGTGTGACCTGCAGTACCCCGCTGCGTTTCCAGCCTTGGGCCTCTCCTGAGCAGAAACTGCCAGCGCAGCTGCACGGTGCCAAACTGTCTGGTGGTTTTGTGATATGGCCAAATGGGGACTACGACGAGATGAAACTCATTTCCACCCAGGAGCAGAGGAGCAATGGGAACTTAGATGAAAGGATGGAGTACCAGTGCACGTAATGCCAAAAACACCCTTACCAGCCATTTATACTCTAGGTAATGAGAAGTTGGAGTATACTGAAAAAACAGGCAACCAACTCTGCAGCAAAATGTATTGGCCATGGAAAGGTATGTTGAGTGAATGTCAAAAAGAGCCACAAAATAGCCCGAGCAGTATTTTTAGCTTATTTTCTGACTAGCAGAAGAGAAAGACTATCAGAATGGAATGCGAGACAATGCAAAGAATCTTTGACCTAGATTTTTAAGGGAATTATAAAAGGTAAGGTATACTTATTAAAACAAGCCTAGATGTTTTTACTTTACCACGTTAGCTCCTGCAATGCCAATTTAAACTATCACTTTCTATTAAAAAAAGTCTATATTGTGTGGTATTCAGTACTGATTCAGAAACTGAATAGAAACCGAATGCATAAGTCACAGTTGTAGCAGCTGAAACAGTATTTAAAGCTGTAGCCATCCTGACCCAAATAAAAAAGGAAAAAAAAAAAAAGCTTTTCCTTCAGAACTGTACTGTTACTGTAGACGTGGCTTTAAGTATTGCATCAGCTATTAACCAACAATTTGAATTTCTCTTTTTTTAATTGGAAAATATATATTAAAATTACTAGGGGGAGGAAACACAAGTTTAGTTGTATTTACCAACTTAAATCTATGTACAGTAGCAATGATCTGGAAAGAAACTAGGTAAACATAAAAGAAGAACCTAACAGAATTAAAAAACTTCTCTACTTACTTTTTGTACCAAGTTGCCAAGAGTTGATGCCCATTCTCTATACAGACCCTGAACATTAGAGAAGTGACTGATTTTTTTTCCTTTTTAGAAATTGTAACATTTAAGTAAGACCTGAGAACAGTCCAAAACTATTTTATAAGATGCAATTCAGTCATAATCTGTTATTTTTACCCATATAATGAAAGTGTTCTCTCTAGTATTTGCTGACAGCACTATCACGGCAGGAAATATGTTTTAGAACTCCTCTAGATTACATACTGGGCTAATTTTCCCAAATAATTCTCAGATGCATTGACTTTTGAATGAAATCTAGTTTGCTGTTACAGTAAGTGAAAAATATGCATATTTCACTGCCTGAAATGAAAATTAGAAAACAAACCACAAACATAAAACCCACACAGCCAGCACAAATAAAAACTAAGCAAACAAAAAAGCCCAGAAATTTTTATTTTGTTGAAAAATATATAGTCCACTGCTTTTCAGAACGCTCAGTAGAGTAAGGCTAATCAAACCACCATCAGAATCATATTAGCCAAACCACCATCAGAATCATATTAGCCAAACCTGTGAGGAGATAAAATTCCTGACCTGCAGATTATCCCACCAAAGCCTTTTTAGCATTATTGCTGTATCATCAACTTTGTTTTTACTGGCATATTACTCTATTGAGAGTATTTAATGTGTATGTGGTAAACTATGCGAGAAAAGACAGGAGCTTGTAGAGTATGATCCACATCTATATTAGCAGCACTCTGCCAGAAGAGCACATAAGCCAAGCAATCCTAGCACGGCCCAGTCCAGTTGTAAGATTTTCTTTGATTTCATTTTCCGTATCTGCATTCTGCTCTTATAGTCAACAATGCAGATTGTACCATGTTGCTCTTGTAAGTGCAGCTTTTCCCTAGCACATGCCTTTGTCTTCCCCTGATCAAAGACCAAATCAGAAGCTTCTTCTGAATGTCTGCATACCCAGAACTCTCTACCTATAGGTGCCACATTTGAGGACACTGATGTCCTCTGTTGGTGCCAAAAGTGTTTGGAATTCCTAAAATATATGTATAAAATCAGGCAGTGTATTCAAGTACTTAACTATTACTTTAATGCTCTTCAAGTTTGGATGTTCTAGGCCTTGCTTTTCTTTTCTGGGAATGAAAGGAGAGAAACCATTGCAAACATTTCAAAAAGCACAGTATGTTTTGGACCCTATCACCAAAATACCATTTGTCACAAAGTTTTCTGCTATTTATATCTCATCCAGTAATACCTATCTCCACAGACTTTGCTTCTGCATTGCTGCAAAGACCCACAAACATTATATCACTTCAGAGTCTCCGCTTTATTTCATCTATGTCAGATAATATTACTTATTAGGTACAGCTTTGTATACAAATATTAAGTGTATTTCCCATTGCCTGCCACAGACAATCACAGTGTAGGTATTTTATATCCTTTCAATGATCAACTTTTCACAGAGCCTTGCTAAAAGCTACTTTTGAATTAAATCAAGTATGACCTCTCTCTGCTCTTGAAAAGAACAGCAATTTCCACTTAAAGAACGGGAACAGTGTCAACTGTTCATTCACACCTTTTAATGGCAACTGTATCTTTCCTCACATCTGTTTACCGAAAAACTGAAATTCACAGCCCTAAGTTAAATTCAAATTTACCAGAAACACCATCTGTTTTACTCACATCTTGCTGGTTGATCATCTACATCTACATTTCTCTCTCTAATAATCTAAAACAACCAAAACAGAAAAGAAAAAAACATTAAAAAAAAAGACCAAGCAAATGCCCAGAACTGCAGCATAATGGAAAAGTGAAGCTCTAGCCTAGCAGATGCTCTCAAGGTAATTTGGCTGCTTACAGCATGTTAAGAAAGATTGTTCCAAAGAGAAGCAAAACTTTCTACATTTCTCCAGTATCTGCTTCCGATAGGTAGGAAATGGGGCCTCGTGGACCTGTGATGTGCTACTGGTATTTCCAGTCACTGCTTTAGACCATCATCAATGAAGTAATGAGCATGTTATTTACAGAAAATGGGATTTACTACTTACTAGCCCAATGTAAGTCTTCAAAGACTTTTACTCACAGGCTTGATTTTCCTGTAACACAGTGAGTACATTCACACTGTGATCTCTCAATTGCTTTTCCTGCCTAAGTAGATCATAAAAATACATGGTCAAGGAAACTTTTTTTTTCTTCACATATTAGTGACTGCCAGACAAAATCTGCTATTACACTTGTTTATACTCTCCAAGATTTTTTTTTGACTTTCAAACATCTGTACCTCCGAAGTCTATGGAGAATGTCAAAATTTGGGAGGGAGGGAGGGAGGGAGGGAGAGAGAGAGGAAACTAAAATACTACTGCATTTGAAGGAAACCTTTTCCTAACCTGGAACCACAGCCACTTTAAAACTATCTGTTATTAAACAAAATATATACATCTAAGAAATATAAAGCCATGTCTTTACATAGCCAAATATGAACATAGGTACTCAATTTTGTCTTTAGGATTTCACCTCATTAATTTTCAAATTCCCAGGAATAAGTATTTTTATCTCTATTTCCAATATACCGCTGAATAGACGGGGTCATTTAATAATGAGATCTGTGCCTACAGCCTCCTAGGATGACAATGACAAGCTTAAGTCTCTTTGAAATAGCTGAGTCAGGATTGAAACTAAAAGAAATGTGAAATTTTAATTTGCAGTCCTTTCTTCAACGGTTGAAGACCTCTCTTGTGGTTCACATCCTTCCTGTCACAAAAACTGATGAGCCATCAGAATTGAAGCTTGGCACTAAATACAACAAAATATTTAATTTGTTAATATGCAGAAGCTGCCATAAGTGCAATGGTGATCCAGAATATGGTTTTATAATACTGCTATGACACACCTAGGTATAACTTCTTCTACTTAAAATAACTATATGGAGAGTGTAAGGACAATCTTTAAATGTGAATTTGAAACTGTGACTTATAGGGAATCTTACCCATGTAGAATCAGTCTCAGGGCAGCAGAGCACTGCTGAGCTCCAGTTGTGCCGAAAACCACATACATCAAGAAGGAACAAGGAAGCATCAGGGCAATCTACGCCAATATTCACAGGTATATTTTACAGTACAGGATTAAAGTAACATAATCTTACAGCTAAAAATATACTGAACAATACCTGGCAGGAGCTGTTGGGTAAATTATTTTTATATGTTGGAAAGCCATGTCTTGGTTCATAATTTGTTTTATCCATGTTCTTGCTCCTTGGCCAGTATCACCTGCATCACACAGAAGAGGATTGCTTACTATTGCTTATTTAGAAGGATGTCTTTAAAATGTACAATATGTTTATACTAGATAGACTTTATTTATAGACCACAAAGTTATTCCTGCAAAATGCTAAAATAAATCCCTTTCCAATGATAAGACATGGAAAGCTTCCCAGGAACAGGCACTTTAAGATATCCCACTGTAAAAGTTTAACGACATCACTACATCAAATAGTTGAAGTACATCCTAATCAAGCACAAAGCTTTCCCTCTTACTTGCAAGTTACGCTATTTGCTCGTAATAGCAATAAACAAAAAATAAGGTTAACACTTCAAAAGTGAATTAAGAGAATTGCTTTTTGCTTAATATTAACTTACCTCAAAACTCAGTCAAAAGAAATAAAAAGAAACTTCACATTTAATTATGGGCTTCATGGGTACATGGGCTTCAGAAAAATTACCAGGCAAACACCCCAAACTCAGACGTGTTTGCATTCAAATATCTAGCAGCCTTCTAAAAAATCTTCAATCTTAAGATATATAAACCTACTAATTTATCGTTGGAGTGATAATAATTCCTAAACTAAAAGAAGCTTTTCCTTTCTTTAGACTTTAAAGAAAATTCAAGTAAATGAAAGGCAAAAGGGACCTCAAACCAGTATATTTTTTCTGCTGAGCACAAATGGCATAACCATGAAGTTCTCTCTGTGTTTGACCCAAATACTTCAGGTATACTAGCAAGAGTCCCAAAACTGGCATGCTTCTTATTCTGTGGTATGTGAGTAAAACCAAAGTTAAAGATGTAACTTCAGAACATGTTTCGGCCACATTCTTAACTCAAGTGAGTAACAAATGTATCTCTGATTCTTAGGAGAGACCAATGAAACATATGGATTTCCCTAGGGTTGCTAATATATTAGCAAAATATCCTATGGAAGCCTGACTATATAAAACACTTGCATGAGACTGGTCCTTAGGTAGGTCAATTGTCTATGTTTCCAGGACAAACTCTCATGTCTTCATGAGCATCTTATGTTTCACAAGACACCAGAAGTGTTCCAATATTTCTTAAGACTTCACCAGTACCAGCAGAAGGACCTGTAGTTTTAGAAGTTGGTTTGTCAATGAACAATTTACAGAACACTCATCAGGTAAGAAAAAATTTGACTTTGATTTCCTGTGTGCAGAGTGCCACCTTAGTCCAAATGCTTTGCCATCTCTGCCCGTATGTGCTTGCAAAGATAACGAATCCCTATTTGGCATGTGCACAATTTTAAAGAAAACTCATCAGTCTTCACAAAGGCTTGATGTCTGCTCTTAGATTTAACTTCATTTGTTCTTATGAACGATACTAAAAAAGGCAAAGCAAGATTGATTCAAGCACAGTTTGGAGTCCGTCTCCAAGTGTGAAACAAACCAATGGCAGCACTGTTGTCTTCCCGCTTCACCTCCCCTTTTCCCTTTTCTCCCCTTCTCAAGTAAAGCATGAACTTTCACGTTCCTTTCAAATATTAGTTGCATTTCAATTTTTCCCCTCTATTTTTCATGTATACATGGCAAAGCTGTAAGCCAGCCTATAAAATTATTATAGATTTAAGGCTTGACTTAGGTCCATCTGCCTTCTTCGCTGATCTGCCACTACGTAAAACTAGAGGCACAGCACTAGGAATTCACTGTTATTTTCCTATTCCACGTTGCACTTATATTCTCCGCTTGCTATAATTTATCTGCAGCAAGCATATTGAGCTGAATGGATCCATGCCATTCGACTGCCACTTTCCATCACAGCTAGTGTGCAGAAGGTACCAATTCAGTTTTATACGCCAGGCCACAGCAGCAGAACTGCGGCTTCTTCTGCTTTAAATTCTATTTTGTGGAATTGCTAAACAAAACCAAATAAAAGCACCCTCCTATTTCCCCACTGCAAACGCGGAGTGAAATCATATCAAAAATGAAAAACTGTGGAGTACTTAAACCACATGTGGAACCAACCCCTAACCATAATCTTCCCTCACTCCTCCAGCATGAGAGGAAACTACTTCCCCAAGCATTAAAGCATTAGCGCTAACAAGTGGGATGAACACGTCTTTGCAACTCTCCTTTTTTGTTCTTTTCTAACATATAAGCTGTGGAAATACAAACTTAAACTAGATTATAAAAATCACCTTAATTTAATAAGCACATTATTTATTTGTTAAATATAGGCATTTGCTAAATATATGTGAAAAAAAACAAAGAGGTGAAGCGCATCAACATAGAAAATATACACCTAGACATCAGGTTACCAGGACCAGGGCCTGATAGAAGGTCTATGTGGGATTTCTGCAGTTTTTTTAAATTTGTTTTCGCCTTTTCTTTTTTTTCTTTTTTTTTTTTTTTTTAAGGTCAGATATACTTTGTTGTTCATCTAGTTAAAAATAACCCCTAGGGGAAAAAAAAAAAAATCCGCCCTCCTCTCATCTCAGACTGTTCTCTGATGCAGCTAAGTACCTTTGGCCTTAACGCTTGGTCAAGAGGTGAGACCTCTTCAAACTTTTACCTTTACGTAAGGAAGAAAGGTTTTTTGTTTGTTGGTTTGTTTGCTTTAAGAGAATAGCAATCACTACCTGATTCCTGAAACTGACTTAAACCAGCCATTTTATGCATGGGAATCATCCTCTGCCTGTGACTACCCTTAAAAATAAAATGAAATGAACTAAAGTGAAAGAAGCTGAACTAAAAGATGTTTCAGAAGATAACCGTGCTTGTGGCAAGGAAATTCGGTGCTAGCAACCATCCTCAAAACACGCTCAGCTGGCCAACCTGAAGCACAAGGGAAACCCCAAGACCTGAAGCCAGCCACCCCACACGCCATTTTTCCCACATTGGATCTGTTTTTCCTCTCTCTCTCTCTCTTTTCTCTTTATTTTTCCCTCCCCGCCTAGAGAGGCCCGGCCGGGGCGGCCCCCGCGGGCTGCGCACGCCGGAGGGCGGCCGCCATGTCGGCGGCGAGCGGCG
>JAWLRI010000833.1:2632550-2713941 GCA_034781795.1 Crypturellus tataupa
CATGTCGGCGGCGAGCGGCGCGGGAGGGCCGCGCGCGCCGCGGGGACAGCGGGGCCCGCGGCGGGGAGAGCAGCTCGAGCCCCTTCGCGACGCCCCGTCCCTCCCGGCCCGCGGCACCTGAGCCGTGCAGGAAGATGAGGGAGGCGGTGTGCCGGCCCGCGGGGGCCACCACGCTCCTCTGCAGCGCCGCCATTGCCCGCCGCTCCGCCCCGTCCCGACCCGACCCGACCCGACCCGCCCCGGGAAGGGGGAAGCGAGTCTCGCTCCGCCGCGTTTCAGCTGCCCCTGAGATGGCTTCAATGGAGCCTTGTGTTGAAAAAAAGAGATGTTTGATGAGAGATTTCCCGCAGGGCGGTTTGCTGCGGCTTCCTTCGCCGCGCAGCAGCTCGCGGGTGTGCATGAGCCTCCTCCGGGAGGAGGCCGAGCGCGGGCAGCAGCCTGAGGAGGAGGGACCGAGCGGCACCACCGCACTCTGCAGCGGGGTAACAGCTCGCAAAGACAGGCACCTCCATCGTTGATTTGGAGCAAAGATGAGCAGGGAATGAAAAAAACCTCCTCCATCCCCCCAAAAAAGCTGTTTCCGCCTTATGGCCGCTATTTTGTTACCTTTTTTAACCTATCAAATGCTACCGTGTCTTAGACCTGGAACTAACTTCCTATAATTCTGTCCTTTTCAAAAGAATGAGTGAAATCCTTGCCAGGTTTTCTTACTTATACCTGGTGAGAAATTTTCACTTTTAATTCCACGCCTCTGTTATTATGAGCTATTTATGGAAAATGCTGCACATCTTTAGGCCCTATATTTAGAAGTGCCATATGGTAGGCAAGGCGGGGAACAAGCAGTAAAAGGGAATTTTGCCTTTCATGTAGCTGGGTAGGCTTGAAAACGCAATTAGGCTGCAGTATCGCCAGGTGCAGGTGTCCGGGAATAAAGACATAGTTGGCAAATGAACTAAGGGGAGGCAGGTGGTAAAGGGCTCTTTGATGGCAGCTTTATGGCATTTCAGAAAGTAAAAGGCCTAGATAGAGCAAACTAAAACACATCTAATAGATGCCTGAAAGCTTGCCTGACCCCGATCCATTTCTGAGGGCAATTATTTTGATATTTGTGGCGGTTTTTACTGAACTGCCCCGTAGGAGTTTTCTTTTCGCTTTTATGCAACATAGACACTTTCATGAAGGGCATATGACTTCTGCCTAGTGATTAATCTGTGCCCCGGTGGTTTGAGGTCTGCAGCATCTGAATAGGGATGACTAAGCACAAACTCCGTTATTCCACCAGCCAGGTGCAGTGTGATCCAGGAGGCGAATAACAAGTTTACAGATTAGTTTTGCAGTTCGTCATGAAGTATTTTGGCAAACCGTCAGGGCACACCTGCTAGTCCTTAGAAATGTAATGAAAGTTTAGCCTCTTGAGGTAGCGTGTTATTACCTTAAGAATAGCTTGTGGGTTAAGTAGATGAAACATCAGCATGTGTGTAATATGAAGAGCATGCTGTGCTTATATTTCTGTTTAAATTACTATCCTGACTACTATTTTCCTATATATTTAGGCTATCAAATTTAGGGCACTAGTTAAACTTAGAATGACAAAATGACGTATTATTGTGTCTCTTCAAAAGACGCACAGCTGTCTTCTTTCAGATATACCTGGAAGCTTTCTGCAGCCGATCCCTGAAGGAAATGCAAGAAGAAAAGTCTTATAGTCCTACAAATGAGAAAACTGCATGGTGGAGAGTAATGAAGGATACATCCAAAACATTTTATGATCCCGGTTGCCCAGCTGAAGAACAGAAAATCTCAGCGAAGTAGTGGTCACCATGCAAAAGTCGGGGTTGCCATAATACCTGAGAAGTACCATATTTCTTGTTTAACTCACGTGAGACATCAGGGCTCTTTTTTTAAAAACCAGTTTAGCTGGACAATTTACTCCCTATTATGGGACAGTCAGTCATTTAGTCACGCTTATTTGTAATAATTGAAGGTATCTTGCTGTCTTTCACAAGCTCAACTTTGGACAAGTTCAACTTCGGACAAACTCTTCTATGACAACAACCCATCATCAAGACATTGTTTGCCGTTCTCTGCCTCTCTGAATTGCAAGCATGGAAGTACAACATTTATTTGTGCCAACAAATAAAGCTCAATGCCAGAGCTAAACAATAAGACACTGCAAAAATAGTACTCTATGTTTGGGGGATTTTGTGTGTTGTTGTTTTTAAAGAGAAGCGGCCAAGGCATGAGATTTATTCTTTCCTTTCCATTAGAAAACAAGCAAGGCACTATGTTTCACTGACTGGAAAGTACTCCAGGGCTTTGGGGGGAAAGCCAATATTTTTTAAAATTTAAAAACAAAAGAACCAACTGCGCAGAAAAACATGAGAGAATAGAACCTCTCTGGTGAATGAAAATAAATGGAAGAGAGATGAGTTATAGTCCCACTGACAAGAAATTCATTTTAGTAACTTGTTATTTATACCAGAGAAAATATTTTATTTGAATGATAAAATGACAATAATAATAACAAAAAATCTTAACTGTGATAGGACTGAATTGAGTGCTCAGAAATGGCCAAGAGATGATTGCTTCAGTTTGAGGAGTTTTCTGTTGTTAGAAATAAAATAGTCTCTTCTCCTGCCAATTTTGCCCTCTACCCTAAAAAAGAGGGGAAATGAGGAGCCTACTAGGAGTAAGAACTAGAGAAGGGCTGTAAGTATATTCCTGTGCCAGACCCATGATGCCTGTTCTGTTAAGACTAAAGTAACCCATGAAACAAAAAGATCACATCTGCTGCAGAGACCTAACCTTAATAGCTGAAAAGACTGTCATGAATGAGTTAATAGTATGTTAAGAAATCTAGGAAATTATAGGCAATGTGAAAATAGCTTGCAAATTTTGTTAAACTAACATATGCCTAAGTACCGATGCTCATGGTTTTTTACAAGTCTTTCATTGCTAACATGTAACATCTCCAAAAGGAATTTATGTCAATAAAATGTTTTCCCACACTATGAAAACTGCGTATCCTGTTGCAACTGCATCTTTTTTAAAAAAATACTGAGCTTAATGAAATAAATGGATTAAATTTTGACTTAAATGCAAAATAAATATTGAAATGTAAATGTGTGACCTCATCTAAGCCACACGTTTTCTAAGGAGAGTAAATGTTAACTGTGAGGTCTGTTTTGTTCCTCGCATAAATTGTTGCTCATACTGCTCTCTATTCTGAGTCTATTCTCTCACAATGGCTCTTTTCAGGAGAAAGCAGAAAAGTTTATTTTGCTTGCAACTGTTGTGATATTTTCGTCACTTAAAATGACTTTGCACGTTAAAATCAACTTTAGCGGAAAACAGTATATTGGAGAGAAATGTTTATGTCCAGGTTTATGTATACATATATTAGAAACACTGCTATAACTGCATGTGCAGAACTAAGACTCTTGCACCCCACACTGAAAAACAAAGTTTTAAGTATTAGCTTAAAATTTATTTTTAGTAGGCTGGTTCACAGATGCTTCATAGTTTATTATGAAGAACTGAATCTGATTTCTAATTGATTATATTTATCTTTAGGTGGGGTTGGTAGAAGCAGGATTTTTGTATGGAAACAAAAAAACCCCAAGTTTTTGGAGCTTTCCACACACCAATGACGATCATGACATCATCATCACCATTATCAGAAATCATGTCATTAATATCTAGTCTCTATTGCTTCAATAATAGCTGCCATACACTCCATACTCTCTTCATTATAGAAGGCAGCACGAATAAATGCTCAGTTTCTTTGACTCGTTCCTACATTCCGTAAGCAACTGTCCACAGAGCAGGTTCGCAGGTGTTTTCACTCATAGGAAGGCAATGGCACCGCTTTAGCACATAATTTACACGGGACGTTTCCATTTCTGGCCTCCTTTTTTGAGTTTCCATCTGGGCCAAGTTTATTCTAGAAAGCCCTTCCAAGCAGTTCTCTGCAGGGCAGGTGGGAAGTGCTGCGGTGGCTGCTAATCCATCGCGCGGTCTAGTGGCTCATGTGTCACACCGTTTACTCACTCACCAAGCCAAACAAAATAATGCATTTGCGTTGAGATTTTTCACTTAAAAGTTTAAGCTTTTAGCAAATGGACAGTTTGAGATATGTAGATTTTGAAAAGCTGGTTTTGTGTCTAGGGAGAAGTATATTCTGGTGCCTATTTAAGCTCCCTGACTAGGTTACGTTGTTACTTTGGATTATGCATCACGGATAAAATTTCGCATGAAGTTTGGTTGGGAAAAATCAATCCTCGAAGAGGAAAGCAAATTGTGTTCTGCATCTAAATACTGTTTGGCACAATGGGACCTTTACCCCATACTTGTGGTTACCACACCAAAGCAAACAAATAATAAACACACAAATCCTGTTGTTTTTGGCCCAGGGACAGTCACTACATCACTAAGTAGGGTCCTGTGAGATAATCCTGCGCAGAAGCCAGATGCTTACTGCATGCCATCTCGTTTGTTTGGAAACAAATGAGGGCAGGGTCTCAGGAACACCACGAGGCAGTTCCCTCTTTAGCAATCGGAACCAGCAGCGAGCCAACACCCAGCCAAAAGTAATCCAGGCTTGGCTACATTACTGGTGCCTGAGTGTTTCTGCTGCTTGCTCTCTGCAGCTGGTTTGCTGCTTCTGAGTCATTTGGACATCCAGATTCAGCTGCTGCATCTGCAGTCATCTCCCAGGCAAGCTCCTTGGCTCGGAGAGCAGCCTGAAGGGATGCTCCTCAACCATAATTCCCCGAGGGATCTGACGTGCTCAGGGCTTCCCAAAGGCACATGAGCAATACTCGCAGCAAATAGCAAAGCTGTTTTCTGTTGGTTTGTGGATTGGTGCTCTCTGCCTTTTATTTGAGATGTTAGTGATTGGAGCGCTGGCTGCCAACTGTGTGACTGGTTTTACACTGACATGAGGGCTGCTTTGTATATCTGACAGTAGTTCAAAAATGCTGACCCGGGGTGGTGAATCCCTGCTGACGCTGGGAAATGTGAGTTCAGCACCTCTTGAGGAAGCCTCAAGTGCCGAGCGAGGGTTTGGCTCCATTAGCACTTCGCCCATGGGAGGATGTCCGTGCTGGAACCACGGCATTATTTGAATCTTCAGCAGATTTGTGTTGCAGAATGAAGAAATCTCCTTTTAGTATAAACTGTGTGTTAAGTTATGATTAATGATTTAGGAATTCTTGAGAATAACAGGAACAGTTTAGTGAGGTTACTGGAAATAATAAATGAGTGTGCCCAGATCTATGCTGCCCAGTTCTGCAAGTATGTGTAGTTGAGTTGGGACTGTTAAACATATCAGTCTCAGATAATATAGCTATGAGAACAAGCTGCCTCATTTTCTCCATAGAAATGCAATGTATCTAGTCAAAGTATCTCAAGTCAACTTGGAGTTCTTTTGCCTGTATAAATTGGATGTCTGAAAAGGGGCTTTGGTCATGTAAATAGACAATATAGTCACAATAAAATCAAAATTTGCTTTCTTAATGCTAATGTCTGCTTTTTGCTACATTACTATCAATCCGGAGTAATGCCCTCTAGTTCACCCACACACAAGGTGAAATCAAGAAAAGTCTTTTGGACTCACAACTCTGCAACCACATTAGAACACTCTAATGACAGAAATTACATTTTAGTCTGAGTGCAAAGTTTTGTGCTCACATTGTTGCTGTTTCCTGGAAATGCTTTGTTAAATTTCCCACAATTTGAGCCTGAGTGGGTAAAATGTCCAAATTTGTGTCAATACAGAAGACAAGTAGAATATAGAACTCCCTTTTAGGCCTTTATGTTGCTTTCTTTGTTCTTTCATAGAAATGGGAATATATTCTTATGGCTTCCACATTTTGGCATTTATTTATCGAAAGTGGCGATGTAGATGCAAGTGTTTTTTTGTGTGCCAATTTACAAGATGCCATAAGGCAATATTTTTCATTTTTCAACACTTATTAGCTCAGCTGCTCAGCCGTGAAGCACCACACCCTGGTGTGAAACTTATGGAAGAGTAATTCTGACAAGTTTGTTTTGGTCATAATTTACAGCATTTCGTTTGGGAGAATAAGTCTCTCATTAACATTTCCAGGCAACTTTGTGATTATTTGACACGACAACTCTCATGACCTTTGGAATGCTGGTAATCTCAAAGTGTTCTGAGGTTATATATATAATTTCACTTTTAGGCAGTGAATTAATGGAAACACTATTTTAAATGGAATTTGTTGCATTTAAAATTATTGTAATGTTAGTAAATTCTTCCAACTGCGACTGTTCAATACATATGTGTGTACATATATATATTAATATTAACCATTCATTAAGTTGAATGATGCAATGCCATACTCCAAGCTTTTAAGATAAAACTTGTGATGTCTTAAGATAAAACACTATGATGTATATTTTTCATCATAGATGACATATGATGTAAGGACATAAAATACATTTTTTTTTTCTACCTGAAAATTAATGTCTGAAAATAAAGCCAATATACAGAGCAAATATCATGTATTTGTTAATCCTTTTACGAAAAATAAATAAAATATATGTCATAAGAGTAGTTCTGTATTTTGTGATGATAACTTCTGGAGGAACTGTTTTTCTCCAAGTGTAAAGGATAATAAAATCTATAGTTGTTCCTTATTAACAGCAGCCTTTAGGGCTGCAGATATCTATTGCTGAATCAGCAATACTGACCTTCTTTCCAGTCAACACAGTCAGTGGGTCTCCTCTATGCACTGTAGAGGGTGCCCATGATTATTAACTCAGTCATACCCACCTGAAGTCTTGATGTCTAAAGTTAGGTAAGATTAATCGTATCCTTAAGTTTCTATCCTGGTTTTGTGCTGTTGTTCCAGGTTATTGTCATACCGTTATTAGCAGATGGTGATGCAGGAGATGATGTCCTTCTGAAGTCTAATTCAAGTGCAACCAGATCTCTTGGCTCCTTCCTTCTGTGTGACAAGTTGTTATGTCCCAATTCTGCCCAATCTGAGATGCACCAACATCTTTAAAATCAACCCCATCAAGTTAGGAACAACAAGGACTTGTTTTGTTTCCTGCAGCAGAGGAGCTGCGGAATGAGAATATGGAGAACATGAACACTTGGTGTAGAAAGGTGACCACCAAGGTGTTGGATCTGCTCTCAGGCTACTTGTAGAACAGTTTTTCCATTACATATCTAAATGCAGTGTAATACATGTGAAAACTGCAACGTTAGGTCATCTGTAGGTAACAGGGTGACTCCATTCTGGATCAGTTAGCAGAGAGAATTACGTGTAGGATTTGAGAATTAGTTTTTCACACACAGTTAGGCTAGCGTAATGCAAGCAGTGTTCTCAGAAATGGTTGCAAGAAGAAGACCTAGGCATGCTCTCTGTGAAAAAATCCTGCATGAAGAATTAATTATGTATCGTTTAGGTGCAAATTGCTCACTATTGCCTTGAAATGTGGCTTCTATTGGAAATTGCTAAATTACAATGAAACTTGATAAGTTAATGACCTTAGATCCACATCCTTGTTAAAAAACAGAGACTGAAATACAGAAGTGTTTGGGTTAAGAAGATCTTTGCCTGGATTTGTGTGCTTTTTGTTACACTAAATTTAGCCAATATTTTCAAATGAATTGTATATGTTTTCAAAATCAAAGTAAATTACTTAGTTGAATAAACCCTCCCCTAAATTGATAATGTAGAAAAGAAACCCAGGGTTATGTGAGAGCAATCACTTTTGAGAGTCCCTAGTGTAAAGCATGTGATGTTGGGAAGTTCTGAGGGTTTGAATATGCTAATTATTCTTTCCTTTGCTCAATGGTAGATGCTGTTTAGCTATAGAAATTGGCTCATGAAACTGCATGTTTTTGTGATGTGCTAGTTGCCATCTGCTTTGGAGATATTCCCATGCGCTTTTGTTGATGCAACAGCTATAGTGTTTTCAAATGTTGATACTATAAAAACGTAATGTGATTGGACTTGGATAGGTGCCTTAAACAGACCACCCATCATATTTATTTTGCTGCCAATCAGATCAGACAAACTCTAGGGTAAAATGTTGAGTGCTTTGAACTTTCCAGATTGTCAATAATTTACAGTTCATTTTAAAAGATATTTTGACAGCCCTGAAAAAAATCCTGTTTAACTAAGTAAAAAATACTGTTGCAATACAAATTTTTGAAGCTTACTTTTTCATTTGATTTTATTTTTAAGTTCTGTAACTATCTTCTTTAAGCCATACAATTGAAGTCCTTTATTTTGGTAGCAGAAAAAATCTTTTGTCAAAGTGTAGTATAATTTTTTTATTATTATTACTATTCTAAGTCAAATGCATAACAAGCAGTTATAATCAATGATGTTTATAAAATAACTGGATCTGGTGTGCAAGGTATGTGAAATGTACTGTATATGCAGAGTACAAGTAATATTTAATGTAAATTATCCCTTCCATGAAGCTTAGATATACTTATGTGACAAATACACTTGGAAATCACTGATTTTATATCCAGTAGGAATCTTTCTCCCTGCCAGTCACAAAAAAATAACAAAGTCAGAGTTCAAACCACTAATATACACTATATACACAATACTATGCACTCATGCATATATTGTTAGCCTTTTTGGTGTCTTGGTTTTAACAACACTAAGAAAAACCCAAAATGTTGACTTGAAATCGTAACCTTTTCAAGTGTTCGGGACTGAAAGTGAATGTTACAGATTGCTGGGGGAAGAAAAAAGGGTGGGGGCTTAAAATAGATTAAAATATAAGTCACAGCATAGATGGTCATTATCACATATCCAGAAAATTATCTAAGATTGGATCAAAGGAATTGTATTTCAGAACAAGAGTGCTTCTTATAGTAACTAATTTCTAAAACAGAATAGAACAGAGGTAAAAAAAGGTCAGAATGAAAAGTAACAAAGCAGACAGTCAGGATCTTGTTCTTCTGAAATGTTAGGTGTAATTAAGAGCAATTCCCTGAAATTACAGCACTGGAAAATTGACATAAATGAGAAGAGGACTTTAGGTATGGTTGCTCCAGCAAAGATATGGGACTCGGAGTTTAATTTCGAGGTGGCCTAAAAATATATGATTTGTTTTCATGCAAATGTTCAATAAGCATTTCTGAAAAGAAATAGGATTATCTGTGAAGTTGTTCATAAGGAGCAAGTGAATCTTTTAAGGAATTTCATAACCATCAGGCACATTTTGGGTTTAAGAGTGGTTGGTGGTGTGCCAAGCACAGAGGAAGAGAAGTCTTAGGTGTGGTTGGTTGTTTCTGAAAAAGAGATAGTGTTGACAATTATTAATAAGAAAAATGAAGTCTCAGGAGAGGATGGCCTAATGGCAGAACTATTAGCTACGTCCAAAAAGATGGTTTCACATCCTTACTGAAGCGTTCAAATTACATGAGAACACATTTTCCCAGATGGGTGAAAAAGAAACATAATCATCTCTGCCTTTAAAAATCATGACAGAAATAGCTGAGAAAATTATACCACAATTATCTTGATCGATCTTGTAATGAACTCTGCACACAATCTATCTGCCCTTGGTGGCAAAGAGCTCAAAAGAAAATAAATGTCTCTTTTTTTAAGGAAAGGACAAAGAGGAACTTGGGGTGAAGTTTTTTCACCTTGTCTTCTTTATTAGTAGAGATGCTTTGGAAAAAAAAGTGTGGCTATCATCTAACATGGCTATTCTGCTAAGTTAAGCAAAAGTTCAGTATAGGATCAGGTAAGAGATTTCTGCCATAGTCTTTTTCTATAATGGACAAAATTAGTTTGAGGTTCTGATATTCTCCAGTGAAGATTTTGCAATTATGGCAAAGTTGCAGAAAGTTTATGAATTTTGCTTTTGTAGAAGGAGGGTAAAACTGCTGTAAAACTGGTGATCTAAACAGTGGGGTTTGCTTCATGGCAAAGGAAATGAAAAATAAATATTATTGTCACATTCTCATTCCTTTTGCCTTTTGCTTAGCTCTACTGACCGAATACAGAAATTGTAGATTTAAAAGGAATCTTACATATTTATGAACAGAATAGATTACAAGAGATTTTCTCAGAAGAGTATTGGAAACCCTTTCCTCAATCTGATTACCTCAGAATACTGAGTTTACACTGTGCTGTTGTCAAACGGAATCGAGAGATGTATATTTAGAATCTCAAAATACATGAAATTTTTCTGTATCTGGTGCCAGTGTTTAGGAATGGAGAGATTTATTCTTCTTATTAAAACAACAAACAAAATCCTATATTAACTAAGATTCTTTTCCGTCCCGTTCCGACCTGATCATTGCCATTTAATACGGCCTATTTATTTGAAATGCTAAATGGGACTGCTAAGGTAAAGCTTTTTTTGCTGTTTCTTTGCAGAATGGAAATGACCATTTGCAATTCTGAACTTTAGGTTTACAGTGGCTCCAAGAATCTGCGCCTCTATGAGACTTTTGGATCAGCTGAAGTCATTTAATATTAGAGCCTTTGTGGTAGTGATGTAGAAGAATTATTGGTTTAGGCAGCTTGAATTGTGAATTTGACCAGTACCTTATAAAAGGACAGGGTTTATGGACTGTACTGAAGCTGCCAGTAGTAGTATATTTTATCAAAGGAGAAGCAAGAAAACTGAGTGAGACCCCAATTCCTCAATCCCTTCTTTTGTCAAGTAGCTGAGGGAGAAAAGAGAGGATAGACATTGCTTATTATGAATGAATATTGTAGATTTGATCTAATTTATGAGACCTAGTTCTTTCTGACACAATTTTATTCTGTGGAGCACAAAAAGAAATACCTTTCAAAGCTTTTATTTTTTTAAAAAAACTTATTGTTTCAGTGAATAAACTCCTGGCCTAATGTTTTAGCAGAACAGGAAACATGCACTTTGTGTGTCATCCATGTGTCAGAACATTTGATAACACTTCAAAAGGATCTGTTTTGCCAAGCTGGTTCTGATATATAAAAGCTATGACTTCAAATTATTTCCCCCCTTTAAAATTCCTAGCAATTCTTTTTTTTTTTCTTCTCAATAATAATGTTATATTTATTACCTAAGGGTATCCAGGTGTTTTCACTGGTATAATGCAATTTTGATACATTTCTGTCCTGCGTGCCAAATTCATTGAATTAATCACTGTATGTTAACACGGTTCAGCACTGTCCAGGGGCTGCTAACGACATACAGCTTCTAGGTTCCTGCTCCCCAAGGCAGCAGCAGGCAGCAAGAGCCCTCCCTGAGTTCTGGGGAGAAGGTGGGAGCTTCAACCCGCTCAGGAGAAAACGTGTCGCGGAGCCCCACGTGCATCGGGGCTGATAATCAGCACCCGTCCAAGCACGGCTACATTGGGCTGCTGCTTGCACCAAGACACAGCCTGTGAAGAGCAACATCTTACGAGGACCAAAAGGAGAAGCTTGGGCTGACCACAGTGTTGTGCTTGGTCCTCAGCGATCGTGCTTGGGTAGCAGTGAACATGGTGAATCAGGGCAAAAATGAGCAGAACGGAGAGAAAGTAAAGCCCTGGAAGAAGCAGATAAATTCTATTTCTGTATTTTACTTCTGTATTTTTAACAATATGGTAAATGTAACCCTACTTTCAAGGCTTGTGCCTAAATATACTTGCGTATAGGGTATATGTATTGTTTCAGCTCAGTCTTTAGGAAATAAATAAATAGGAGTAGATACTTGTCGGGCATAAATGGCACCAATAATGTTAATGAAGATCTGGTGTAGAGCAGAAACCAAATATGAAATATGGGGACAATCCCACTCCTCTAGGAATTTAGATCTGGGGTTTGGGTTTGGGCCTAACTTTAAATAGAACAAATTGTTCAGAAAGGTCAGGAACATTCTTGAAGTCAATAATAGAGTTAGTAGTAATGGTCTTAGCTCTGAAGGTTTGACATCCTTCAGGAGTGGTCATGCCTATTATGGCACTACTAACTTCTTGAACAGTGGTAACTCAAAATGGAAAATCAAGATTTGTTCTTGTGAGCCTTGCAGGCAAGTATATACTAATAATTACACTGTAGGTGTATGACTTTGGCTTCACAGACTTTTGGCTTCACAAAAATAAATAATGATAACTAATAATAATAAACAGTCGTGCTTTTACAATTACTTTTGCTTCATATGCAGCCTGCACTTGGACACATCCAAGCGTCACCTTTCTGTTTTACTGTTATATTTATTTTGTTCCTGCTTTCCAGCTCTTTATGTATATATTTACTGTATGAAAATACTTAAATCACTATTGCATTTTTTTATTATTACCCAGTGTGACCACTTTTCCCAGGTGTTTATTTTTCTTAGCGAAAAGGGTCCTTACTCTATTTTATTCATGTTTATATTTAGAATGCTTCTGCCACATTTCATGCTTGTTGAGCCTCTTGGATAGGAGAATGTTTTAGTATGTGCATCATTATCACTTCCTTCATTATTTTGTATACATTTATTAGGTCATCTTAAATGTTTTTCTTCTTCATTGAAAATAAGCTTAACATATAACAGGTGTGGAGCCAGATGGGAGAGGGAGCTCCAAAGAACAGTGCCAGTATATCCACAGCAATGGAGCAGTGCAGAGGCCCCACTCCATCAAACACATGAACATACAGCAAAGCAAAGGGGATACAGTAAAGCAAAGGGGGATATAGTTTTCCCAGCCCTCTCTAAATCCACCTCTGCATGTCCTAAGAACCCATGATTGTAGGTCTATATGACAAAAGGGAGCAATACAAAGCACATAAGTTTTCCAGACCCCCAAATTCAGTGACTCATTGTCATTCATATGTCATTCACAGTGTTCTCAGTTTTTTTCTGCTAACCTGAGATTTAATGCTGCCTTAAAATACACATCTTTCCTTTAAGGACACGCAGTTTAGGTAGGGAGTGCTGCTGAGCTGCCTTGGGATTCCTCCAAGGTAAAAGGTGACAAAAGTTGCCGTAATGGCTTTACAGCAGCCCTGCTCTCAAGCACCAGCTCAGGGCTGTGTTTAGTGAGTGACTGGAACACACTGACTGCCAGGTGTTCCCAGGTATCCGAGGGATGCCCTCAGGATCATGGCAGCCAAGGGAAGTTTGCAGGAGCCTCATGCCTCCTGTAGGTGCAGAGCAGCCCAAACTAGTCCCATGGTCCGAAGTAGGAGGAAAGGTCCCAGTGGCACAAATTGTCCTGTTTCTGCCTTTGCCCCCGCCTGGTATAGATGAACATCTGTCACTAAACAGTAGGGATGTATTTCAGTTCCGTGTAGGAACGCGCTCTAAATCAAGAATGGTAATATAATCCTTGCTTTCCCTTTCCTTCTCTATATTCTTATTACACCATTTCCGTTGTCCCTGTTTCTAATTTTTTTTTTTTTTTGGCGTTTTTAGGAGACCACTATTATATTTTCTTTTTCTTTAATGTGAATATATCTAAAGAGACCATTGTTGTCAGTTGAAATATTTATGTAGTTTAGCATTCAGTAATTCCATTTTCTCCTTTAATTTGATCCTTTAACTTACTTCTGCTTATTTTTACATACAGTACCTCCAAATCCTCTGCACCAGATTTGTTTATCTTTTTTAAAAGCTTTCAGCTCTCTGCTTGTAAAACTCTGTGCATTTCATTCCTTACCTAACCACAATGGCCTGTGTTGCACTTTTCCCTGTTTAGATTGAAGTGGGAAGAATTTCAATTGCACTCTTTCCAACAGTTGCTTAAACATTTCCCACTTTCCCCCTAGTAGCTTTCCCACAGTTAGTAGAAACCCATTCGAAAGTAGTTTCCACTTCTTCCAAAGTAAGTCAGCTACTTCATTTCTCTTACTATTTCTGGTAATATTCTATGCTCAATCTTGAAATTGTTCAGCCATTTTGTCTATACCTTATATATTTTTGTAACTGTGTGTAAGGACACATACATACACACTTATTTACTGTGTTTACTTTTTTCCTCTCTCTTCCTTCCTCAGCTTCCAAACTGCTTATAGCCTTCTGTTTCATCCTTGTGTCTTTTAGTGTTTTGGGCTTTTTTTCAGTTCCTTGGGCTGAGTTTTTTCCTCAAAGCAAGCTGTTAGTGGGATGGAGACACTAATGATGTGAGGCGTAAGTCCTGCCCTCCGGGACATCTGACCAGCTGGACATTGTGGTGTAAGTTCTGGCACGGCCCAGCCCAGATGTTTTGCTGGTGTGTGGGACAGTGAGAACGGAGTGATATTAAGCTAAGAGGAGACAGGCTATAAACAGAAAATGCTGGATCCTTTTTCCTAAACTTAGTTCAGCACTGAGAAAGTAACTACCCAGTGGGCAGTGTGTCCTGAAAAGTGATTCCCTGATTACCCGTCATTATGAAACTGTAGATTTCCCCTCACCCCTGAGTCTAAGTTTCTGGAAGTTTAAGAAGTCACTCAAAGTAGTAACAGCACTCGATGTTTTATAGTAACAAGAACTGAAAAAGCATTAGGCAGTCAACCCTTTAAAAATCCTTGGGCCTAATTTAGTGCTATGTGGCTCTGGGTTTTCTACTGGTTCAGATCCAATGATTTCACTGGCATAAGAGAGGATGAGGATGAATCAGGCGCTCTAAATACTGGCTGTTAAACTACTTGCATAGGAAGACCAACTATAGCAGAAATGTGAGGTGACTTGGGTAAAGATTTTCTATTCTTTTACTCATTTTTGAAGGACATTCATGGCAAGGACATATCCTGTGTAGGGCAGAGTGTTTCAAAGTCAAAGGCTGTGGGCTAGCTCTCCAGCTGATTTTAACTGGCACAGCTCCCATGAAATCAAGTTTTAATTTGTGGAGCAATTCCAGATTAGACCAGCCGAGAAACCTGGTCACTGGTTGAAACTCCCAAACTCATATTACATTTGTTTATTTTCTCCACCCAGATAGTTCCTCCAACCCAGTTTTATTCCACATGACTACTTTACTGCACATTTCTGTTTGAAATGCAGCCTCCAGTGAGTTCTTTCTCATTAATTTTGAAGTGTTGACATGAGAACCAGTGGGGTGTAAGTGCAGCACCTCCAAACGCCATGTGAAAACCTGATCATGATGGCAGAGACTGCATACACCTGCCTGAGTAACTTGAACGAAATGCTAGATTAAAAATGGAACAGAAGATGCTAGGTCTGAGCAAAGGAAAATATCAACCTCACCTTCAGCACAGGTCATGCCACAGCATATAAACTCTTTGGAGGGAGTAGAGGCAAGATTCACTAACTGTGAATTAATTCACTTGCTCACATAAAACCAAAAGATGCATGCTATATTTTGGGGCTTTTTTTTTTTTTTTTTTTTTGATGAGGTAAATAACAAAACACTGTCATGAAGAAATGTGTGTCTGAAAGGTGTGTGTATGCTCACCATAGCATTTTATTTATTGCACAGCTTCAGGAGTTGTCCTGAAACGAGGTAGGGGCTAGAGCTTTTGGAGCAAAAGGCATTTTGAAAGAGCTGGTCTACACAATAATAAGTGCGGCCTTCAAGCTAATCGGGGATGTTTTATAATATTATCAGTAGGTATTTAAAAACTCCAATGATTTGTTTATTAACATGAAGTTCTATGGTTTATTTTTCCCTCTTTTAAAGTAGCACAGCAATATGCTTTTTTGAAAGAAACATGTCAACAGAAGACTGAAGAGCACTTGCCTGTGCAACATCTGCGCTAAGCAGCCACTTGAAAAGTAACCACTCAGTAGCATGATCAGAAAACATCTGTGAAGTTCGGGGAGGAATATTAGCAATGGGAGGAGGCGAGGTAGGACAAGTGAGGTTGGAAGCAGGTCAGGGAGAGCGGCAGCACCTCTGTTTCTTCTTTCATGCTTGCATCTGTGTTTAATGCCAAGGAGGTGAACAAGCATCTTTGTGCTCTCCTGGGTGCTGTGCAGCTCCCCGGCCTCGCTCAGGCAGCACGAGGATGAGGTTGGGAAGGAGGGAGCGCAGCGTGTGACCTGGGCCTGTATGTGTGTGTGCTGAGCCTTGTTCGCCTTCGTTGTGCTTTGCGTGTCAGATAAATCACGCACCGTTTTATTAAAAAAACATTGCTCCTAAGCAAATCATACAGAAACAAGCCATCTGCCTGCACGCATCTATCTGAAGACTTTTTTAGTGCTGACAATCTGATTTCAGGGCGCTTAAGAAACACTTGCCCAGGATTGGGAGGATGACACACAGCGGTGTTTAACCATTATGCAGACATTTGGTTTTAATTGATGTACGGATTATGCTGCCTTTTGAAAGTGGGATAGAAAGTGTTTATTCAATCACACCAACACAGCTTCTCAGCAACTTTTAGCAGAGAACACTACTGAGACATTTCCCACAACGTACTGTGGCCTCAGAATCCCATTGGTTTGTTATAGAATAAACAGTCAGGAATTCCTGGAAATTAAAAAAACAAAAACCACATGGACGGTAGGAGAAAATTAAATTAGTGACCCTAGGTAGAAACAAGTAAGATTTTCAGGCATCCACTCTGTTTCCAATCTTATTTATTCCTTTTCTGGTATTAATCAACTTCTTAGATTTCCCTCTGGATGGTTTTTTCTTTTTTTCCTTTTATTACAAATTTAAAGATATTGTAGAATGGCAACCTCAGTACACTGTAGGCTGAATATATTACCTTCCTGAGTAATGCAAATAGAAACTGATACGTATTCATAAAGATCACAAATATCTATGCATGAATGAGAAATATATAGCTAAGTAGACATAGATGGAAGTGTGTCTCTGTATTTACAGAGGAAGAGAAATGCTGGAAAACTGGTGCATTGGTTCATTACAAAGGAAATATCTCTAAGTCTTTTACTGCTGGTTATAAATCTTGTTTCATATAATAGATCATAAAATGGAAGAAATTATGAGTAAGAGCCAGGCATAGGAATCAGAGTTGTTTGTCACCTTGAATATACCTAAAGCACTTTTAATCCAAAAATATGGAGCAAATAATTTCCGTATATTTCAGGTGCTCTGTATTGAACTGGTTAGGAACCCACATCAAGAAATTATTAAGCACATCCGAGTAAGGGTTATGTTTGAACACCTTGCATTTTAATGCGACTTAAGTCTGGCCTAAAAACTGATGCCCTTGTGAAACACAACCAGAATGTTACTTGGTATTCTGGAAGAAGAAGAGTTGCACCATTTAAAAAGGAGATGATCAAAGGGCAGATGCTCACCTTATATTCAAAATCAAGCCATTTTTCAAATAACTCCATCTGGGAAAGCAAGTGATTGGACATTGAAATTGAACATTTTGAGAAATTTCTTGTCTTTCTGTGGAAGAGAAGGAATGTTGATCATTTGTCATGTTGACAGGTTGGAGTTCACAACATTTCTGCTGAATTTTCTGCCTCTGGCATGCACAACATGGCAAAGCATGTGCTTAAATCTCAGGGAGCAATCCGGTCTGCATAGGCAGACAAGTTCGACTGTGTGAAGGAGGCGTTCAGCCGCCTCCTGTTGCTGGAGGAGCCTGCCAGCAAGGAGCACCATTACCCCCTGGAAAGGGTATCCTTCTTCCAAAATGAAAATGCTGATGTATCTTTTATATACATCTGTGATAGCTAGACCTTTTCACCCTCATGTTTCATGTTTGCCTCATCCACCTCCAAAAGTTTTTTACCTTCCTGATTTGGCCAGTGAATGAAGATGATATTTTGGAAGTGGGCTGGGAGCAGTTAGCATTTTAACAAGTACAACACAGCTAGAATAATATGCACATTATCATTTTTAGTGATACCAGCCTAACTTATGTTTCAAACTGACAAAACTGAGGCATTACAGAACCTTGCTTAAATATTTATCTTACTTCTTTTCCTTTTACTATCAATTCAGTCTGTTGTGCAAGTTAACATTTAGGCATATCTAAACAATGACCTGTAATGGTTTAAATAAGCTGATTTTGACAAAAAGAAATTCAACAAACAAACAATCCCCTCCCTGAAACAAACCAAAATAGGTTTTTTGTTTTGTTTTGTTTAGAGTTAGGAACAGGAACTGTAAATATAGTATGGATTTCATAATGTTGTCCTTACTTGCAGTATTTTCTGTGCTTTACAGCGCTTCTTTTCATTCATTAATTGAAGGTGTAGAGCTACAGGAGTGTGTACAGCTCCTGAAACAGTGTGGAGCAGACAGGCATTCTGGGATTACCAGAATGTATACATTTTAAACAATAAATAAGAAACATCATAAATATAGCATTTTTGTGGCATTTTGATCTCAGCTGTTGGGGAAAAAAATACTCAGAAATGAAAAATATCTCTAAGTTTATCAAACTTTGAAATCAAAGAAGAACTCAGCTGGGATAAAATCAAGTTTGACTTTCTCAGAACTCATTGCCTACCTTTGTAGATAACAAAAATTGCTTTCATTACCTGCAGCATTCCTTATTCTTTACATGGATAGAGAGGGGGAAAAAGTCCAATGTTAATAAACATTTAAGCTATTTATTTCAATAGTTAGTAATCGCTGTATAACGATTTACAAAAATTGCACATCCTCTGTTTAACTAAGGTTTTGCCTGTGATCTTCATAATCAGTTCTGCCTGTTTGAAGAAACGCATGCTTGCACAGCTTGAAACATTTAAAACCTTTCAAGTCAGGCTTTGGCACCTCTGATGGTATGTACTGTGCTTATGACAGTTAATCATGTGAACTGATTTTTTTTTTCTCTTCCCTTTAAACTTGGTAGATTTAAGATTATCTTTCTTTTTTCCTTATATTGTTTCTTCAAAAGTTCAATTTCCAGTGCATGAAACTACTTGACCTGGAAAATAAACACAGCACCACATATAGCACTGTGGGATAGCAAAGGAACTCAGACTTGTGTAGCTAACGGAGGAGACACATCAATATGAAGCAATGAGGGCCTGATTTTTTACACAGCCGTAGGCTATCGAAATGAAGTAGATGTGTTTTATCAGTGCCTCAAATGCTCCGTAGCTTCCATAAAGGAGGTTTTAAGATCTGGTCCTTCAATATTTAGTGATCAACCTTTATTTCTCTCAAAATAATAAAAAACTAAAAATATATTACAGAAACCACCAGTGGAAACCACTGATGCTTCATCCCTCTGAAAAGAAACAGATTAAAACCCCTGCTAGCGGAATGGGACGAGGCTCCCCTCCAAGCACTGTGCATGCACTTTCACCCCACAGAGGAGCGGACATACAGCTTGAGAAGTTGTGTCACCGGCCCACAGAACAAGGCAAGCTGACAGGGACCCTGGTAGTGTTGTAGCCTTGTTGAAAAGAGGACTATTTTCAGAAATACGGCTGCTCAGAACCTTGTCCAGTTGAACTCTGAATTGCTCTAAGGAGGGAAATTCCACTGCTTCTATGGACAACCTGCTTCAATGCTGCACTAGTTTCACTGTGGGTTTTTTTTTCCCTAATGTCTAGGCAGGATTTTCCTTCCTATCAGCTGTTGCCCCATGCCCTTCTGCTGAGCACTTTGAGAAGAGTCTGTATGTGTCCTTGTGGTCACTCTTAAGGGGGTGGCAGACAGCAGATAACCCCTCCCTTGGCCTCCTTTCCTCCACTCTGAGCAAACGCGACATGCTCAGGTTCTCCTTGCTCCTCATACACTCCAGTCTAACCATCACGGTGACTTTCTGTTTGGACTCAGACACTGCAGTTTGTCCACGTATTTCTTGTATGAACACAGCACTCCAAATGCAGCTAAAGAGTGCTGAATAGATGAGAAGGATTTGCAAAAACTTATTAATTCACTCTGATGTTGCAAAATCATTCCACTCTTCCCAGAATGGGATGGTTGAAGGACTGCTGCTTGACAGACTTTTTCAAACAACTCCAGATATTTCCACTCCATGCAGGACACCATGGTACAGAGAACGATACACCCATGTTCTTGGTCTGAGCTGCTTCAGTCTGATATATGGAAACAGATGGCCTGAAGTAAGTAACAGGACTAAAGAACAAATACATCCTTTGTAAATGTTTGGAAGACTTTAATACATAGGTTTTACAAGGCATAAATCTATGGAATAGATAATATATTCAAGAGTGAATCACTGATTTAAACATGAGAATACTTTCTCAGGCAGTTTCCTTTTTCAGACTGACTCTATAATTTCAATTCATTTTACAAGCTTCCACTGAGTTTTTGCATCAATATGCGTCATTTTGCCACTGTGACAAAAAATATCATTAGGGTATAAAGATGTCACTGCTTTACACTGGAAACATTCAGCAGCAGAGGATGAACTAGTGGGATGAGATGTCTACTCATGGTTGCATAACCATGGTTGCATGGTTCTTATACTACATCTCTCATCTTTCTGGTAATGTTGTTTTTATGCTTGTATGGTATCTTGTATTAGCTTGATAACATTTTTTTTCTTGATTCTTTGTGCAGTTTGACTTTGATAGGAACTTTCAGACATTACCTCTGTGCTATCATAAACATATCTGGATGTTGATAATAAATGGTTGCATTCCATATTTGTGAAGTATTTCATAAATGTTTCAACAGAAGAAGCAAGTTGAAAATGCTGTGTTCAATCATGTGGATTATGGTGTTCAGAAAAGGATTGCCTGTAACACCTCTATTTCCAATCATATTTTTCCGTGTTGCTTGTATTAGATATATCTGACATTTCAAAATAACATTCTACTGATTATATCTTTTTTACAATTATTCCTAGTTTCACAAATGCAGTCTTCAATGATTATGCTAAAGTGGTGTCTGTATTTATGGCTTGGCACTGCATTTTTATATGAAGCATGCTTTATTTTTTCACTAGAAATTTAGGGTGGCAAATAAGGATCACTAATAGCTTCTCTTTGCCTGGAAGGCTGGTGTGTTTTACCTTACTGACTCTACGCAGTTCAGACAGATTACATATACTGGAATGCTGTCCCTTTGTATGCTGTCATCCCAGAATACTGGCTGAAAGTTGTAAGAATAGGAAAGAAAGCAAGCTCCTATTTTAAAGGTGTAACGTTCCTCATAAGGAAATTTTAAAAGCAAAAGTTCTTCCAGTTCTAATCATCCTAAAAGCACCAGTAGCTCCACTTTCCTTTATTTAATTTAATTTTCCTTTATTTAATTGTAAGCACACCAGACTCTTGGAGTTTCATTCTGTATGTGCCATTATAGCACATAATATGGCCCCAAAATTATGGTGCATAAAAATATCAAATTTTCTCTGTTATAGAGAGTTTTATTGAGAGATTTACTGCAATGACAGCTAATGGGATGATAGGCATAAAAGTAAGCTGCATTTTAATAGGATGTTCATATGACCAGAATAATGACAGCAAGTTAATTACAATTATATATTTTTTACCCCCTCCTGGTGATGAGCTGTGTTTTGAGGTGCTCAGAACAATGTTCTTAGCAACCAAAATTAAGTACTTGCAAAGGTCCTTGCTAGTAGTTTATTCATGGAATTACCATAAAATGGTCCTGTCATTGTGGGTGAAATTGTCTTTAGGTTCTCTTTAGAATGGTGAAGGGAGGAGGAAAATCATGTTGAGGAAGGAGAACAAAAGCAATTACTTTGCAGTGTCATGCCGTCTGGGATGAAAATTTGGAAGAGAAGAGTGAGTGTGGTTTCAGAAAGGTTCTTACTAAAACATGACCTGTTTCCCAGATTGTACATTGTTCTAGTGACTAAGTATTATGGCATGCACAGTGCATTTTGGATTCCTAAAGATAAATTAGCATGATTTATAGGAATTTATAAAGATACATTCCATCTTGTCTAGTACCACCTGTATGATTTTAACTTATCTCTCCATTTTGTTAAAAATCTCACATAATGTTTACAAAATAATCCTTCCTAAGAGTCACTGCAGTTTCTTAAGGGGAGGTGAACAGCACCTTTGCCATCCCTTTGCAGTGTTACCTGGAAACTTGCAAAATTGTTTATCACTTTCCACCACTTTCGACCAAAACATTATTCTTATAGACGTTATTCCACTTAGACACCAATAGACTGCTTTTGTTCAAGAGAGGCTAATGGTAGAGCTAGCTTGCTGATTTAATTACCTCTGGATCCTAAAAGGGTGTATTTCAGGGACCAAATTTCCCCCTTCAGGTTTGTTTACAGTTTATGTTGTTCACACATATTAAGTAACTTCTAGCAATTTTGGCAGAAAATTTAGTTAAGAGACTGAACTCATATGTAGTCAGCATTTCTTCATCACACAGACATGCACTATTCATAACGTAAGTGACAGTTGACTCACACTTAACAACCTAATTATTTTCTTCCAGGCATGTGTATTAAACTAGACCCAGACTAAGAAGATGTTTGCTGTGTATGTACAGCAAAACAAGGTCTCTGTAGTTCTCCATGATCAACAGCATCTTGAAGAGAAGTCCTTATTTTGCAATAAAGATTTGTTTTACAAACCCAAACTCATCAGCTCAAGGAAACTCTTAACATTCTTTAATGAGTAAGCGTGAGTAAACAGTGCACCACGTCAGTGCTAGTCAGTGACGGCTCTGGGGTATGAACTAGTTTCCACTAAAAAATGGCCAGTGTTCACTGGTGAGAAATATCCTACTTATTCTGTGGCGGAGGACTCAATTGTTCCTTCCTGCGAGGGTATCCTAAATAATCTCCCAAAGCAGGCTGGAATCCTGGTCAGTATTTATGACTTTTTCAGACAACTAGTGGTGATCCAGTGGTTCTAAAAGTCTCAAGTTAAAACGTATCCAAGCCCAAGCTGTGCTGTTCAATAAAAATGTTCCACAAGCCACCTCTTCCTTTAAAGAAGTTTTTTTAATAGTAGCTACAGCTGAATAATTGGCCAGGTCATCTATTTAGTTTTGAGTCTCTTCCGAGGAATCTTCTTGGTGATGGCATTTCTCCATTTCTCCTGATGAGTGGTGCTGAGTCCTTCTGTGTATCAAGAGGTACAGCATTTTTTTTTTTTTTTTTTTTTGCTATGAGCATGCACCCTACCTGAAAAATATTTCAGCTGTAAAATATCCTTAAACCTTCTGGTTTTGGCTAACTGTGTTACTGGTCCTAAATTTGGCTACAGGGCAATGATAGTTGGACTTTGTCAGGATTTTCTTGGCTAACGCTGCGGCTTGCTGCTACAGAAATAAAACAAACACTAGGGCACATTTGAAAGGAGAAAATCTCAAGCCAGCCAAGGTACTTGACAGTTTTTCTACATGGTATTGCTTCATATAATAGATGGATGTTTGCATCTGAACTGGATTCATCGTTTTCAAAGTCAGGCATGTCTCAGTCTCGGAGTTCACATACAGTTTAGATTTAGAGACAACTGGAAAGACAAAAAGCAACTTGTTGTTCTGTAAGTAGTATTAAATGGATATAAATCTGAATGATCATTCTGGCTTTGTATTTAAAACTGAGAATTTAATCCTAGGTAGAGCGTCCAAAGGATTCTGATCTCTGACCTACTGGTAGGTAAATTACACCATGTTAAACATAATATGAGTTACATTGTTCCACAGCTTTCAGTCATGTTTTAAGAGGATAATGTAGTATTGTTAAACTACTGTGGATAATGTTACTTTCCTAAATGATTCCTTTAGGGTAGTTATTAAATCTTAGAAATTAGAGGGAAATTCTGCAGTACTCAGCATTGCGGCCGGACATTTTTTGCAGATCTTTTCATCACCTTTATTTACTAATGTATACATTTTATGTGTTATGTAGGCCAGAATCAATAGTCTGGATCCCTTTTCAGGAATGTTTGCAATCAGTCTCATACTTTTCAGTTTGTATCTTCCCTAGTGTATAGGGAAGTACTTCATATTTTTATAATTGGTAATGTATGTCATGATACATATTTACAGAATAAAAACCTAGTTATGTTAAAAAAGGGACTAGGTTGAAAAAATAAAGATCTCCACCCAGCAATATCACAAAAGATAGATGAGGAAGATGGGCTTGATTTGAGAGATATTAATGAGGAAAAACAGTATAGTCCCGTATTTACTGAAGAACTGCTATTATATATATGCAAGTGAAAGAAAGGCACCTTTATACCTCTATGTTTCCACTTTTAATTTCTTGTATTATCCTTAGATCATAATTTTTACTGCAATACAGATTGTCATCTTCCCCACTGTGCAAGGGTCCTGCTCTATAATTAGGATTATTAGACATTTCAGTAAAGAGAAGACAACACTTTGGAACATGAGATAAGACCATAGACAGCAAGGATCAGAAATCCATCCTGATTCCTATTGTAATAACATTTGGTTGTCTTTTTTATTTTTCCTGTTTGAATGCTTATATTTCAGTTCTTTTCTTGCCTTTTTAAATATTTTAAATATTTCAGAATTAAGACCCACTCATATCTGTTTTCTCTTTGAGTTAAAAATGACAGAAATCATCGTGGAAATTCAACAGCTAATTGAAAAATGAACACGAACCTATGTTATCTCTAAAAATTTCTGTGCTTCAACCATGATATTTTCTACTTCATTTTACCTTAATTTTGTGTAGGCCATGTCTAGATTTCCACATATTTTCATAATATTTCATAATATTTCATAAAAATACAGATATGAGGAATGGAACAAGAATTTTGATATCAATATTTAAAATGTTCTTCTGCAGTATTAGCCCATGATTTTTTTTCCTATAGTATAATCTTGCATTATCAGAAATATAAGACTTCTTGTCCCTGAAATGCTGTACCGGAAGAAATAAACACAAAGTCATAAGAAAGAAGGAATAACTGAATTGTGTTCCAAAAATTTACAGACATCCTTATTTCTTTGAAGATTTATCAAAATCTGAAAATAATATTTAAAAGAAATTCCTGCTGAGCAGCATTCAGGCACTGCTTCTGTAATTCTTGTAAAATCAAGGGGAATTAAAGCTTAGATTTATCCACCTAATTTCAGACCGATGACTAATGCTGAGTGAGAAGACTGTTCACTCTAACCTTCATTTACGGAGATGTAGGAAAAGATGTAGGATGACTGAGGGGAAGAGAATATAGTTTTATTTAAAATATGTTTCAGTGTTTTGTAAATGACTATCTGGGATTTCTGGAACCTCAGTCCTATCATAAGATAAATTTAGCCAGAGACTCTTCTGTTTTTTAATCTCTTATGCATGATATGGATATATGACTAGGTTCTTCAGAGACATAACCAATGATGTTTTCTAAAAACACATTGCTATCTCAATCTTGGCACCTTTATATATCTCTGTGTATGTCTTCTCTAAAACTCTCTAACCTCTTCTTCACTGTGCATAGATTGATTTTGTATTTTCAAAAGTGTGTTTAGAATAGAATTCTTTACAAAAGCACTTTGTGCTAGATATACTTAGAGATATCCCTTCTAAAGCCTCAACTCCAGAGGATTTCCAAGCTACAACCACAAATTCTGTCAGTTGTTTTCTGTACGAAATACAGTACTTCATTATTGCCACAGGGGGTACTGTTGGCTTAATTTTGTACCTAAGTCCCTGCTGCTGAAATTATTAAGTTAATGATTTATGCTCCTATGATACAACAATCTCTAGTGTTTAAATTGGTTACTATGTTTTGTTTACTGTTTATAACTACCATGGTTGTTTTAAATGCCGTGGAAGCTACTTGCCAGTTTGTATGGTTTATTTCTCCCTACGGATTTTTACAAACCACTGATTGATATAGGGAAAAAGAAAAAAAAAATATAGTGATTTATGTTTTTAAAAATCCCAGGAGCTATGAATTAACCACTGTTCTGCTATATAGGAAAAAATATCACTCTGGTGACACTGAACAATGGATATCAAAAACAACCTATTCTAGTGCTTGCTTCTGGTTTTATCATAGTGGAAAATTTGAGTGTACTTTTTTCTTTCTTTTCCTTGAATACTATGACTGCATCAGTTTTGGACTATGAGCTCACTAGTTTTTCCCTTGGGTTCCCCCTCATTATGCCATGTCAAATACTTGATTCACTTACCCGGGCTAATGTTTGCAAAAGTGAAAAAAAATGTCCCAGAGTTCACTGCTTGACAGAGGTTAGCTCATTGGAGCTCCTGGTGCACAAAGAAGATCTGTGAGCCTAATTTACAGCTTCAAGGAAATCATCTGATAACAAAGGAGGGCAGATTCTGTAGCCCTCCGTTGCTTTAAAGAGAAGCACTTTTCTCACTGGAAAAAAAGAGTATATAATAGTCAAAATTTAGCTGAATTGTGTGGGACGACACAGAGGGTTCAAGAGTGAACTACGGGAGTTACAAGACAGTGACATCAGGCATTTTTCTTTCACCCTGAAGGTTGAAATATCAATCACAGTGAAGCATAAAAATGTTACATCTTAGGTTTCATTTTCCGAAATACTGATATCCATTTTGTATTTGTATCATTTTATGCACCCTTTGAGCCATCATTTCCAAATATACATAGCAAATTTCTTACTGGGGACTGAAATTAGAAATTTGTGACTGAAATTAGAAATGCAAGTTAAGTTAGTTTATGGCAATACGTGAAATATATAGGGCAAATCTTACAGATAGCTAGAGTTAGAAATCCAGCAGACCAGTTTTACCTACACACATCCACGGACCATGGATCAACATCTGAGCTGCTTTTCATTACTCTTAGAGGTCAGGAGCACATGTTGCTGATCCACCCATCAGCCTTCGGGTGTTCAGCTACTGGCCTCCTTCCCAGCAAACTCAGGCTGTTCAGGCAGCCAGAAATGGATGGAGTTGATTAGGTGATGCTATAGGAGCCATCCCAGCAGCAATACACTACCAGAACTTCTTATTCCCCAACACATGGGCTGGGATTTTCCCACTAGTGAGATCTCCTAAATCTATTACTTATCATCAGAGCAGTGTAAAATGATTGTTGCAGTAGGGAGCACTAAGACAGATAGTTTGAGGTGGAAGGGAGGTGCTGGCAATGTAGGAAATCAGGCACAAGTATTTTAATTGGAGAAATTCTTGGAAGTGACTTCCTGATACTGCTCTTTCATGTAAAACCAAGGAATTTTAGCTATGACTCCCATATTTCTGTCCCAGATTTCCCCAACTGAGAGTACGACAGATACTATGCAAAATAGAATTGGTGCATTTGGGGTCCATCCGATTTACTGCATTATCTACACATCCACCTGGTGATCTGCACTTATACTTGCCCAGGGCTGCTGGACATCTGGCAGCCAGAGCTACCTTTCCTCTGGGCTGACTTACCCAGACAAATGAGAAAATTATCTTTGACTGCCCAGAGAATATTTCCAGGCAGAAACAGGGGATATGATCTCAGAAACCCTCAGCTAGTGACACAATCTGTTAAGTGTAGCCTTTCACAAATTCATGCTACAGTTTCACTAAATGACAGCATACAAGCATATATGAAGCTCTAAAATCCACAACAGAAAAGCCTTGAGCTCTAGCCTAAAATAATATAGGTTGAAGCTAAATTTCAGATATTTTTTCACATACCTACTATGATCCTTCAGTGTATTCAATCCATCCTTCTTAACAATATTTCTGAGGAGGGAAGAATTCCATGCGATATGGGAGAAAAACTCTGATATAAAGAAAATCTCAGATGTGAGGGTGAGAACATGAGTTCACTGAGGAGGTCTGGTGGGGGAGGTAGCTCTCCAGAGTTTTGCTTTTGTAAACTGTATCTAGTCCTACAAACTTCCTAGTGTGGGTTGAGATATTTGGGTAAAGATTCTTCAAGAACTTTGGAACACAGGTGTGCATTTTACCTACCATGCTTCAGGGGCTAGTGGTCTACATGGGTGGCTGGTGACTGGGGTGATCAAGCAATGGGAATGCTGCCTGTATTTTCAGAAGATCTGTGTGGATACCCTAAGTTAAGTGCCCAGCTCGGGACTGATCTCTCATATCCTCATCTGACTTCCCTTAAATGTGTAGCTAGGTGCCCTCTCTGGAAGTTAAACCTACCACCCAGTAACAGGACTCCATGGGTGCTTGTGTGTGGCCACCTTCAGTGAAGACATCTGTGTACAGAGGAAGCTGGCAAAGGAAAATGTATGTAATCCATCTTGCTTCAACAGGTGTCTTTTTAAGCTAAACAAGCACCTACTCAGAAATGAGCTATTCTTTAAAAGTACTTTCAGAGAGACATTCCTTATGAAGTTTTCCAGGGCTGGAATGCTTTACATGAGTTATTTCTGATAATAAGGTATTCAGGACACATCTTTTTCAAGGAGCTTTATAAATATGGGAATCCACCATGCAAGAGAACTTGTGTAGAGGAGGTGTGAGAACCTACTGGCAGAATTAGCCTGCAACTTTATTTCCTACAGCTTGAAGCTGTATTTTTTTCCTCCCATATTTTAAGACAACACTAATCTGTGTGTTAATGTGTGGCCCGTGAAAGGTGTGTGAAAGGTCTGCTTGGCCCTCTGCAAGGAAAAGGCTTGTCTCCTCTGATTTAGATGACTCAAAAGGTTTTCTAGGTGGAAATTAACTCATCTAGGAAAGTCTCTGTGGTAAGAAAAACACACAAAAAAATACTTCTGGCATCAGAAAACCTTTTTCCTTAGTTCATTGGGGTACTACAACTATGGGAAAATCAAGGAAAGTGATAAACCTAAAATATGAGCAGTCTGGAAATAACTCCCTCACCCACAACACACATAAACACAGACCTCTGTGAATGTTTTTTAGAGGATGAGGTGAAATACCTCAAACAGATCATCAAGGAAAAGAGACATCTTTTACCTCTTGTTTCCATTTTCTTTCATTTCAGGCCTTCTATGAAGTATTGATTAAGTATTAAAAAAAAAAGAAAAAAGAAAAAAAGATTATTTCCCTCCTATGTTGTTGTAGAGGTAAAAGTGAAGTGCAAAAGAGCTATACTTCTGTTACTCTAGAAAGATGATGATACTTGGCTGAAGCATTGAGATTATCAAGATAACAGGGAGGGAAAACTGCAAATCCCTTAGGCCACCTTTATGCTCATAAAAAAATGTTAAAAGTCAGTTTTTAGAAATTAACTGAAAATTTTCAGTGTACTTTAATGTATCACTTGATCAACCAGAGGAGAATTGTATAATAGTCTCTGGTGAGGTATGAAGTGTTTCACTGTTTTTACCAAGCAATAAAACTGCTTAGTAAGAAAGCAGTATAAAACTACTTTTTTTCTTCTTCTTCTTTTTTTTTTTTTTTTTCTTTTTATAATTCAAAACCACTTTTTAAAACCATATTTTAATCCTGGGTGTAAAATCTGCCATTATGACATGAATGGCTATGTAGTTATGACTCTAGTTTTAACTGTTATAGTCAGTGTTGTTTTCAGATTTTGCTTTTTTAATGAAATATAAAGATTAGATTTGCAAATATGGTTTTACAAGCTTTTATTTAAATAGAGTCTTAACCTGCAGGTATGACAAAACTTTTGCTGTTACTTCTAGAAGTACACTTTACTCTTGTGTTTGGTGTACCCCATATTCATAAGCTTTATATAAAAATATGTATCTTAGAACACCAAAAGGGCTGGTGAGCCTCTTCCTTTCTATTGAGAACCAAAATCCAAGTAATCCATAATGAGTACTTTCCATTTTCACTGAAGTTTGTGGGAACTGCAATCATTGTTTAGGATTAATTTGATTTAAACAACAGCTGCTCAGCGCTTGATGTCTCATTTTGGACCTGTGATCATTATACAAACTGAGAACCCGATCTGTTATTTTTGAGGAGAGCAAAGGAAAGTATTTTCTTCATTTTCTGTTCACTTTCATTTACTGCACTGAAATGCCTGTGCCACTTCTTAGCGATCCAGACATTCATTCCCTCTCCCTCTGTGTCCCCTCCCCATCCCTCTCTGCCCTTCCGGTCAGTCTGGCTTGGTTCCTCTGTTTCTTTTGCTTCCCACCCTCCGTTACTGTGTCATCAGCAAAATCAGCTTTGAAGTAAAACTCTCACACTCCTCAAAGCCATTCATATACATGCTATACTGACCTTTTGAACACACAACTTGCTACCTCTCCCTATTCTGAACTCTTCACTCCTGCTAACGCCTTCTGTTTCCTTTCCATAAGCCAACTTTTGAGCTTGCAGTATTTATGCAGTCCTCTCTTTCTCTTTTTATTAAGGGTTTTCTGAGAGCTCCATTAAACCTGCCATCACGCAGAGCTGTATAAGAGGGGCCAGAACACAGAAGGAGTTCTGAGTTGTCCTCTCTCCTGACTCAACTTTTGTACTCTGCATAATGGAAACCTGTATGCTTGGGACTTCACCTGCCATTCATTTAAAGCAAGAAAGAGCACCATTCATTTCACTGGATCTTAGCCTGTCCCAATACTCGTGCAGTGGAAAAAAAATGTCAGAGAACAAAGTACATTAAAGAGGAGGCGAGGTCCTTGTTCGCTTCTCCTTGCATCATTTCCTAGTGATGGCTAGGTGCAAAGAGGACTAGGAAAAGGAGGAGACATAAAGCAAAAGTCTGCATACTCACTCTGCAGAGTAGAAGGCCAAAGTGTAGTTCCTCCTCAGGAGTGCTCTACAGCAATGAGCGCTTCTCAGAGCTATGGTTAATCCAGACCTGTATTTACACTGTGATACTGAAGTAAGAAAAATAAGTTCATTTTAATCTCCTTCTCCTTCCTCCTAGGAAATCAAATGCAATTGATAATTTAGGAACGGTATGATAATTATCTGTAAACAGATAAAACTTATATGCAGAAGAAACATAAAGTTACCAAATGTTTTCTATAATGCTATATTCCTCTCCTGTGCACAATTAGAAAGACCAGCCTGAATTGGAGGACTTAGTGTTGACAGCACAAAGCAACGGATGTTTCAGGGAAAAAGTTACTGTTTGCTTTCTCCTGAGATTCCATAAAGAATGGTGGTATTTATTTATGCTGCACTGTCTGTTTGCACAAATATGTAACCATAAACAGGTCCTTTCATTTTCAATTGAAGCTGTGTAACTAATATTTTCCAGTGACTGCTAACATTGACTTTAAATGATGTACTGAGTGACTTTTTAGAAGGGGCTGGCATAGAACCAATTTTTCCTATGCATTTGGTGATCTCTCATATGCAAGCAAATCAATCCTTATTTGCAAAAGGAACGTTAATGGTGCCTTGTTATTCTGTAAAATTACAAAGTTAAGTTTTACTGACCTGTTCCTCTCGGGATCTCCAGCCATGGAAAACATTCTTACTATAGAGCGTTTATTCTTTTCTTGATCTTGCATATTCTGTACATCTTCAAAGCCTGATCTTCCATGTCAGTTAGGTGTCTGGACTTATTTACAGGCCCAGGCAACACAGCTTCCATCGTTTTTCTGGCTGCTAGTTGTAGAGGTCAATATCTGTCATGATTAGGAAGACAAACTTGCGGGGACCTAGTGTCTCTTCATTCTCAGTTGTGCTCTCCCTGCCTAAGGATGTTTCTCTTGAGATGTTTCTTCAGTTGTTACATACCAAGAAGTGAGGAAGCAGCAACATAGAGAACTCGAGTTGTTTGAGGACTTCAAGTAACATGCAGATAAACATATGAACCTTGAGGTCATTATCCAGATGGGACATAAAAACTTCTAGGGAGACAGCTGTCATTTATTTTATATTACTGCAGATCCATGGTTTCTTCCTGAGAGTAAGGGTAGGTCTAGAAGCTCTAACAAGGAGTTGCCATCCCTACAGAACACAAGAGCCTTCCAGAAGGCAAGGTCCATCACTCAGCTCTGATCCTGGCCAATAGAGGGCAATAGTGCATGCACTCAAGACAGCAGCTCAAAATTAGCCTTGTATTTTGATTTATATAGTCACGTCAATATTAGGTTAAAAGAAGAGATAAATAGTACAGCTCTGCCTCTCCACCAAAGTATTCCTTTCCCTCAGATGAAAAAGAGCTACAGAAACATTTTGAGTTTCCTCATGGTGTGGAAGTGAGAATAAGTATCTAGAAGATTGGAAAGAACCTTTGAGGACTCCAGTTCCTATTTAGTAATCCAGTTATAAGTTAACTGCTAGGAATTATACCTGAGAGACTGCAGCAAATACAAAAGAGTACCAGTTTTCCAGGATCCTGTTCTGATAGTGTTTCATGATGATATTCAAATAGGAATCATTTAAGAGAGCTTCTCTTTTTTTATCTCCTGAGCTATGCTATACTTTTCAGAGATCTCTGGAACTATCACAAGTAGTTAGTTTGCTAGACATAGTCTTGAGAATCTGATTTACTAGCCCATTGACACAGGCCGAGCTGCAATCCCAAAGCCAGAATCCACAAAACATTCATCTCATCTGTGAAATGCACTGCTTAATCCCAGCTACCAGAAAGCAAAACCAAATCTGACACTATGCTGGTCAATGACACTGGTTTTCAGCTTTGTAAAACAGAATATCCGCAAATTACTGTAGTTTCTCGTAGGGAAAGGGTACAGTTCTCTTGTATTTTATCACATTAGTTTTGTGAAACTTATATCCTTTCCCTGCACAGTGTAATATGGAGGTCTGCTGACTCTTTGGAGCACACAGATAAAATGAAAAGAATTGATTGAAATGCAGATAGCAACCTCCTCCTCAACATTCTGTTGCATGTCCTGGGTGAATTCTACAGCCTGTGGGGATGTGCTCTTTCTTTAAATATATGTTTGTTGTTTGGAAATCCTTAAAAGAAAGCATCAATCCTTACTGCTCAGCAACATCCTGTCTTTCTCACTCACAGAAATGAAAGTGAATCAGGACTGACATGTGCATAGGAAGGGCAGAAGGAGGAAGGGAGGAGGCAGAGAGGAAGAAAAAGTGGTTGTTTTTTCAGCCTGCAATAGGAAAAATTGCACATTAAGTTGACTCAGAACAAGAATGCAAAAAGCAAGGGAAAACAGAGAAAATAGATATTTTGTGAATGTGTAGGATACATGTATAAAATGACAAAAGAAAGGAACTGTTGATCTTGTAGCTAATTAACGACCTTTTAGGAGGATTTATCAGGTGCTGCTACCAAAATGTATTTTTAAAGATTATTCATGGAGTATATGAGAAAAGTTACAGAGCTTTAAAGGATGAATGAGAGGATTTAAAGCATTAAGGAGATTTAATCTGTAACTCTTTGACTTTTTAAATACCTTAAGAGTGATGGCAAGAAACCTGCTGTTTGTGCTGAGCTTCTGTTGTACTGCAGCTGTACTACAACACTGAAGATGTTATTAGATTTTATTTATCATGTCTTCTTTGACACAAAACATTAGTGGCTGGATGATATCTTCAGTGCCACATAAGGGAAATCACTGAAGGTGAGTGGGTATAATCTCCTGCTCTTTTTGGTGGATGCATGTGCCGGCACTTTGAAAGCTGTATAAACAGGGTCGCATCCATCCAGTGTCATTGATCTTATACTGGTCTAATGAAGTGCATCGTGAATTAACCGCGAGACCTGAAAGTGAGCGTTTCAGATTGAAATCATTGTTTTCTCCAAAATCTCTGAGAAAAATCCTACTAATTCCAAAAGGAAAAAGAGATGACCAATCTTTCTGTCTTTTATCATATGAAAATGTCTCAGGCTTTATTTGCCAAAGCATGTCCCAGTTTTGCCAGTATCTTTGTATTTGCTAATTATTCTGTTGGTACTAAACTGGAGAAAGTAAACCTATATTCAATACCTTTTCAGTATGTCTAGATATATAAGCAAGTGGCTTCAGATACATATGTGCGGAGCAAATATATATATATATATTTATTGAAATGAAAGAAAAGATTTAAAAAAACAAAAGTGTGTAGAGGCATGTGTGTGGAGTAGGGTCTTTGCTATGCTGAAGGCAAATGGAACTGTCAAAGACCCATTTCCTTCATATTACTGCTTTGTTCCACTTTCAGAGGATATGAGAGAGAGTCAGGGCTGACTCGTGCCAGTGATTCGTGATCCTTATAAATGGTGTCTGTCTCAACTTCAGTGACGTTCCTTTAAGTCCTGTCTGCAGACATCAAAGAGAGGTAGTCACCCTTGATGTCTCCAAATTCTGTTTTGGGATGGAATAAATTGGGCATGTGGACAATAAGGGAAAATTAAAATATCTAATTTAGCCTGGGTGTTTAATTTCTACGTGGCCAAAATCAATCCAAGTCTCTATGACTGTACTAGCTGGAGGATCCATGGAACATTGCTCACTTTGTGGGTGTCTACCACTTTTGCTGTTTGCCATCAGTAGGCCTCAGCAGTTCCCTACAGCATGAGTATGGGGAGCAGTAGTGGTGATCAGAGCATTTAGATGTGCAAGCACTACGTGTTCTGGAAATTCTCCATTAGTGAAAGATTTCCCATGATTTCCCATGGCCTCTAAAAAACTAAGCTTTGGCAGCCCTGAGTGTACATGTGTACACATATGTCTACTATGTGTGCATGGGGGCACACTCATTATGACGATTTTGGGAATACTGTAAAATCACCTTTCTCAGCCTCTGCTTTTCTCCCACTTCTGATGCTGAACAGAAAGAAATAGGAAATAAAATGAAATAATTAAAAGAAAACACTTGAAAATCTCTCAGAAAGTTCTATTTCCATTTTGATTTTATATATAAAAAGGTCATTGTTTTAGCATGTGGGATTCTTATTTTTTCTACACCTTGCTTATTGAATGACTTGAGTATGAGATTGGTTCAAGCAAAACTTTAAAAGCTGACGTCTTTTTTCTGTTTCTCTCAGACAAAATGTCCGGAAGAAACATTTACATTGCTTCCAACCACAGAGCAAAGATTTTCAATTAACAACATGTACACAAGATTTACCGAAAGTAAATGCTAGTTTTGCTGAGCTACACCCTGTATTGTGTTGGGCCAAAGTATCAGCTCCTGAAATACAGTGTGTTGAAGTACAAAAATTCTGCTTCTTAACTGTCTGGTCATATACACCATATTAGCATGGGATATTAAGGAAATAAACTCTAATGATAGGAGAACTACAGCCAACAACTGGCAGGGGAGCATTAATCAAGTGTGAACTTTGATTAATAAAAGTATCACTCTGGATGCAAAGTGAAAAATAAAACATGCCACTGACTTTACAAATTACATTGGTAATGAAGAGATATAGAGCTTTACATTCCAAGGGTGCAATTAGAGAGGGGCAAGTACTTGGTTACAAATACACTTAGATCATAATTATCTATTTCAGAATGAAGTGTTATAATTATACTCAACATTGTGAAATAATGTATTTTGAATGTTAAATGAATCAATTATTCATTTTGCAGATAATGTTGCTCTTTCTGTTTCTGTTTCTTTGCTAACAGCATTTTAATTTTCAGTTGTTCAAGCTCAGATCCTTCAGCCACAGAGATCAGTACTAGACCTATCTGCAGCCAAACAAAATGCTGAAGAATGAGAGAGGCGCAGATCTGGGACTAGGTTTTTCCATGCATCTCACCGTTGCATGTGGTAGGAAGACCACGTGAAAATCTTGGTTGCAAAAACTTTTCCGAGGGTTTCATATTGGAGCAATTCCAGAAATTTTAAAAAAATAGACTGTACTATATCTACCCTCTCAGAAGATTTTGTTTGTGTGAGGACATTTTATTTTCTAATTAGTGTCTTCTACGAAGTATTCTAAATGAAATTCATCTCTGTGCTGAAAACCACACTCTGGGCTTATCTGAAAGATTTCAGTAAAGTATATAGCTTTAATGAGGGAAAATATCTCCTAAAGCTCATGAAGAATGAGACCAGTTCCCTCACATCCACTGCAGCTGTTCTTCCTCACATGCTGTGTGGTGCACTGTAGAGTCTGAAAACAAGAATCTGTCGTCTCATCTGCTTTTATTTTCTTGTTGAGTGTGCCAAGCAGTCAGACATGGTCTAGATAAATGCCAATGTTTTTATTGCAGTGAAAATTTTCTTTAGATTTATGATTTTGAACAAAAATTTAAACTCAGTTTTCTAGTTTTGTGTGTTATTTTGCAAATAAGTAGGTTCTTATGAGCTACGAACATTTCGAATAACCTTCAAGGTAATATGAAAGTTCACATTTTGAGCTATCAGCTTGCTAAGTATAGTGCAGTGAATATGTTCTGTCTTCTTAATCCTGTAGCGTCCATATCTGTGAGTTGCATTCCTTCTTCATCCCTTTGAATCCTGTCACAGAGTTAGTGACATATTTGCTATAGACAAGCTAAACAACTCCAGCTAAGCAAGGGAGCTGTGTTACACTTTCCTGGTTTCCTGCAATTACCTAAAGCTTGAAAAAACAGTACAGTACAAATCTAGTTCTTGGTCTCTCTATTGCTACTGGATATTCTTTGAAGATCTTTGAAAGCCTTGAGAAAACGTGCGAAGTTACTGTTCGAAAGTTAATGATTCTGATCTGAGTTTCAGCAGTATAAATCTGGAATAACTTTAGTGGGGCCACATGTCTGAATATGCATATTAGTCTCTGAAACTTGGTTATAATTTTGTGTGTCAATGTCCTATATACCCAACAGAAAGCACTTAGAGTAGGTGCAACGGCTGCTTGAACCTACAGTTCAGGAGAGTTCTGGATCTGGCTCTGCTCTCAAAAGAGTTTTGCATCAGTGCAAATGCATTGACTTATATGGAGTTACAGCTTATAAATTGTAAGGGTGGTTGGAGAATCAGAAGAATTACAGCCAACTGGAATCAAAGAAGCACTTCTGTAGAAGAAATATATAATTATTGAAAAAGGCATTTTTCAGGCTCAGCAGAGTTAACAGTAATACAGTTAAGAAAAGCGTCAGGGACTGTTTCATGATCTCACTGTTCAGAAGGTAGATTTATGTTGCTTCCGAAATGTGACACTTCCCCAAATACGGGACCCTCTAATTCAGTGCTGGGCACTAGTTCAAGAACCAGCTCACATTGTCCACCAGTGTAGTTCTAAATCAAGTTCAAATGATTTCTCTAAGGTGAAAGCACAATGGTAGTCAGTAAAATGGTAAGATTTCAATGTAGTCTATTTTCTTGTTTTGAAATATGTCAGCTAGTTAAAAAAAATCTATGCTAATGTTCTAAAGTTATTAAAACACAAGATCTCCTAAATTAATAATGTGTAGAATTTTTCCCCTATGAGGATACCATGAACAGGTGTTTTGTTTTCCGGCAATAATCAAATAACCCAGAATTGAAGAATCACAGATGGCTGAATTTGACTGGGATCTCTGGAGATCATTAGTCCAGCTCTAGAGCAGATCGCCCAGGGCTGTGTATGTAGGGCACAGTCCTTATATGTCTTATGCTCCAGTCCCTTAGACATCTTTGTGGTCTTTTGTGAGAGCTGTTCTGCTACATCCATGGCTGTTGCTGGAGAGCCCAGAACTGGACACAGCATTCCAGATAGGGCATCGCTAGTGATGAGAAGGGGAAGAATCTCTTCCGTCCTGCTGAAAATGCTCTGCCTAATGCAACCCAAGATAGTGTTGGCTATCTCTGCTGCAAGAGCATGTTACTGACTCATATTCACATTGGTGTTCACCAGGACCCCAGGTCCCTTTCTGCAAGGTTGCTTTCCAGCTGGTCTGCACTCAACCTGTGCTACTGCAGGGGTTATTCCTCCTCAACTAAAGGACTCTGCACTTCCTTTTGGTGAACTTCACAGAGTCCCTTTTCTCTGCCCATTTCTCCAGTCTGCTGCCTCGGAGTGACAGCATTCTGGTGTATCTACTGCTCCTCTCAATTTTGCATCATCTTCAAATTTGATGAAGGTGAATTTTTCCTCATCATCCAGGTTGTTCATTGGGATGGTAAATGGTAATGGCCTCAGGGGCACGCCATTAGTGACCAGTCTTCCCCAAATCTCCTTACCCTTGTTTGTTTAAATGTGGTTGTCAATATTGTCCAGAAATCTCCTGTATGGGTCTTGATGTGTGTCCAGCAGGTATTGAGGTCAAGTTCATCACGAGAATTAGGGACTGAAAATGTGAGGTTTCTTCTAGTTGTGTGAAGATAACTAATCTACGTCTTCTTCCTGAGCATGGGTCAGTAGCAGGTATCCACCACAGTGTCACCCACTAATGCTAACCCATTCTAGCTCTCAGCTGACCCTGCACCCAGCACCAGACAGACCCCCCTCCAGTTATATGAGCTATCCCACCACATCCCTAAGATCCCGGTGAGATCATGGCCCAGCAATTGCACACAGATCTCTAATTCCTCCTGTTTGTTTTCCCTAGTTGGATTTTAAGCTGTAATTCCATTGCCATATAATTGCAAATGATATTAATTTGGGGTTTAAAAGAGTTGTATTTTATTACTAGTCCACATCTGCATATAATGTAGTAGGAGCTGGTATTTTCATCCTTAACGTATTTAGAGGACAGAGAGCAAAATGGTTTTCTAAGTGATATCATGTATCATCTTAAAAATACAGCCAGTGTACCCAGCCTTTCTTACAAGACCACTCTGATTTACTCTTTTGCTCAAAGGGAATCTATTTGATCCTATATCTGGTATATAATGAACAGATGCTATAAAACTAGCTTGACCTTCCTCCTTCTTCCTTGTACATAATGAGCCAAGTTCTTTATTGTTGTTATTAGTATTATTATTATTTTACAATAGCAATTTTCTCTGACTCAGATGTGCAGAGCCTCTGTGTTACTACAATAGTTTGTCGCCAGTCAACAGTGTTGGAAAGTTGTTTCCATCTGGAAACTCTTTGCTGTCATATGGGAAAGGCATTGGTGATGTCAGTCTTGTACTTAATGGAAAGAGATTCACAACACTTGAATTGTCACTGCTCAGCCAAAAGTGGCCAAGAACTGAATGTGCATGAGTCTTGAAATATTTTCTCAAGCATTGAGAAAATCACCTCATCCTAAGACTGAAGATCGGTGGCAGGAAAGGACACAGCTCACCCTATTCTTGATCTATGGATAAGTAAAGTGCTTCTGTTTCCAGACTCCTCTTCTAAGACATTTCCTGAGCACTAAAAATGTTTCAAAAATGTAAAAGAAAACAGCTACAGAAAAATGATATTAAAAGAAAATTCCAAACTGCAGTGAATGCCTCCAGCCAAATTTCTAAACTGGGCAGGAGAGTGAGAGGAAATGGTAACATATTTTTGCAGCATTTACACTTTTTATGCTATTGCTGGCACACACACTTTTGTGCCTGTAGAGAGAGCAAAATATTGGAGTCAAAATCTACCGTGTAGATCTGAGAGCAGAATAATATTGAAGTTGAGGTCCACAGCATAGGTCTGAAGATACAGTTGTGCCCTTAAGTTGAACTGCCTGTTCTTGAAGCTTTGAGGTGCTTTGGGAAAATCAGCAGTGGAGTTGAGGAGAGGGAGTGAGGTTTGTGGCCACACGGAGGGGAGAGGCAGGCAAAAAGTGACCCCAGCCTGTCCCCCAGGAGACAGCAGCCAGCAGGTCAACCTGCCACTGGGCAGCTCTGCGCCTGCCGCAACACAGGCTACTACACACCCAGTCGAGGAGTTAAGAGGCAGGGCAGGGCGTAGGGACATCCTGCTAGGAGAATTCTGGAGCCATTTTGCTTCTCAGGAGAAGGAGATGGAGCAGGCTGGACAGAAATCCTTAGGAAACCAGGCATTGGTTCATAACAGTATGCACATAAAACAAAAACAACAACAAAAACAGCAACGCAAACAAAAACCAACATAAAAACAAGTTTTGTTCATTTTGTTTCTTTGGTCCTTTTAAACTTCAAAGTAAGCATCCTCAATCCACTTGAAACTTGTTTAGAAGTGAATGAAATACAACATGAAGTGTCTGATACATAAATCAAACCATTACTGTAACTGTGGAATGATCAGTAAAGAAAAACAGCCTCTCTTGAGTTTGTTACTAGCCTGAAAAAAACATTAATTAGCACTAATGAATCACCAGAGTTACAGCTGAGCCAGGTTTCCAGTGTTGCCAAAACACAAGCATGATTCAATTAATGTTAAAGGTTTTAGTGCATGTGTTTTTATGGAACTGTCTTTTGACGCTAGTATCTTTTTAATAAAATGTTGCAAATTTCTTCCAATATTATTGCGTGCAGACTGAACTTCCTAATTTACTACAAAGAATGAGGAGTATTCAATCAGAAATGCCTTTGTGAACTCCTTTTGGAAGATACACTCATTTGGGTAATGTAATTATTATGTAAATCATTTAAAGTTAATGCTATTTTCTGTTTCTGCTGGATTAGCTGGTGTCAAATTTGATGACTGCTAACACAATTTGATGGCCGACTAACACAAGCACTCAGACATTGGTGAAAAAGTTCATATGTATTTTTTTTTAATTTAATTTAAAAATTCTGAGAAATTACTAGTAGTGTATAAACAAAATCTTACCAAGAGATCTTCACAGCAACCTGTGCTTTCATTGCTAATCTCTGTAATACAGAAATGGAGCCAAACTTTGCAATCTGACTCAGTAAGGGATAAGAGCAAATAACACTAAGGAGTTGTGAGAGACTGTGTGTTATTCTTGTCTAATGTTTTCCAAGTAGGGGTAAGATAGTGTAGCCTTTGCCTTGGCAGTGAAAACAGCTCTGCCCTCTTCAGACAAAAGTCTGAGGACAACCAAAAGGCCTGATATATTTTCACCATGAAGCGGTACAGGCTGCAACTGCTTCTTTATTACCATCCAGGTCTGGTTTATTCCTAAACATTGTCCCTGGTGTCCAGGGACTGGGTGGTCCAGAACAGACCTTGAGCAACTCAGTTTCCAAATCAAATGTAAAGAAATTTACTATTTATGAAATTTAAAATAGTTTACAATCTTTCTATATAAAGGTGGCCAGAAGAGAACGTATAACACAATGTCCAAGCCCTATTTTCCTGTAATGTTGCAGGAATATATCTAATATCTCATATGTAGTAGGAGATTTACTAACTTTTCTCCCAACAGTCTCTACCTCTCATAACAGTCTCAGAACTCCATTTTTTTTTTTTTTTGACAGGAGGAGTCAGTTCCTGATCCTGAACCATCCATAGTACTTGGAGGGGAGATACCTCATAGGTTCTCTTTAAACATATATAATCCTTAGTTTATGCCATCAAAAATTCCTTCAGCAAAACTACACATTCTAGTAATTTTGTTCTGGTTACTCTTCTATGACAAACTGCTAATTTCTTCAAGACCTTTTCAGTGCTTTCACACTTCCCTGCCTCTGCACCTGGAAAATAAAATTTCTGTTGGAGCTCCAAGGGAAGTCTGGGGGGTCACCCACTGTATTATTGGAAAGGCAAAGGCAGCTTGCTGGCCAAGGGGGAATGTAACATCTTTAGCAACACAAAAATTTTGCATTTGCCCCTAATTAATAACCTAAACATACTGTGGAGAGAAATACATCTTGCATTTTCTCTGGCAACACTTGACATGACCATTTAGAGCATGAACTGATGATATGACTGATAAGAAGATAAAATTCCTTCAGCTGAGATAGTCTGAAACAGAAACAATTATTTGAATCTCTTCATCTTTCATCAGCTTAAATTCTGAAAAGTTGAATAAAGCAGTCTAGATGTAAGCTAAATCGGGTTTTGAAGCCAGCCAAGTTTGACATCCCAGATGGCCGTCAACTTTGCCCATTTCCAGTATGTCTTGGACTTGCAGTCATCTACTCATCTTCTCTTTGTTGCCAAGACTGCCTGCTGAAAGTATTTTTGCTTTAGAAGAGGCTAGCTATTGCTCAGTGGGAGTGCGTGCGCCTATCAGCTCCTCCTATACCACTAATACTGGGCTTGTGATCTTTCCCTCTGCAAGCCAAAATCTCCCAGTACTTAGGACCCAGGAGTACACATTCATTTTGCTCTAAAACTTGAAACAGAAGGAATTAGGCCACCCACCTCTGAGTTAAGGACAAACTTCCCAACCTATGTTGTCCCTATGAGAAAAGTATAGCTCCAGTTCCAGCTGGGAACATTTATGACATTTGGTATGTCTGCACATTCTCACTCCAAAGGACAGATTGTCAGACTCTGCTTTTAGTTACACGCATGCAGCCCAAATGAAATCAGTAAATGATCATATCATCATCCTTTCCAGTCAAATCTAGGTCTTTTATAAGCTTCAGTAACATACTCTGTCTACTATCACATAAATAAAATGGGAAATTAAATTTAAAAATAAAACAAAATAGCTTCAGCAACCAAAAAAATTAAGAAAGTCAAAACAGAAGATATACGCCTTCCTGTAAGGCCTGTTGGCATTGGTGCATTTGTGTCATAACTTTAATTGAATATAAATGTTAAATTTGAGATGCTTCATGTGGGGCTGAAACCTGAGAGGAGACCAAACTTGGTAAACAAAATATTTTTTATGAAAGCAATGGTTTACATAATAGCTTCAAGACTAGCTAAATTTCCCTGTACAGTAATTTCATCACAACCATTTTTTGCTTCAGATTTATTCTGAGTTTAGGAGCTACTTTCCTAAGCTACGCAGATGGCTACAGGTTGGAGTTGTTACTGGTCTCCTTTTGGATCAAAGCACTAACCTGTAGCACGAACTTTATTTCGTTCTGTTGCTGGAAATCAAAGCCTTACAGGTAGGGCAGCATATAGATAATGAAAGATGTTCAGAAATTAAGATATTCTTTTACTCTAAAATCAAAATTTATTTTATGTCCTCAGATGCAACTAAAAGCTCTCGGAAACTAAAGGAGATTTGAGTATTAGAAGGATAAAGCCCTCAACTGTCACTTGCGCTTGCTGTACCATGACCCTTCTTATCTTCACTTCCTGTGTCCTCCCTTCATTACCACTCTCCTCTTCTCCAATTGCTCAGCTGACTCTTTTGTTCATCAAGGTAATCCCCCCAAACAATATAGCTGTAATTGCAATATGCCAGTAATTAAGGATTTGCATAATTACATTTTACTCTGGTGCAGTTATCCCTAACCATATCCCATTAAGAAGATGGAAGCAGTATAATGTTGTTTGGGAGACCAGCCACATAAACTAATTGATCTTTTAAACCTCTGAAGTACAAGAGAGAAAAAAAGATGGTGACTTGAAAATGGTTTGATTTAGCTATAAACTGAAGAGGATTTACCACAGAAAAAGAAAAGAGCATTCTGTTGTTGCACAAAGTGCTTTCTGACAGGTCAGCATCTCTTAAAAAAAAGCAACTACCTAGATTATGGTATCTCTTAAACTTTATGCAATTTCTTTGGATTGAGAAATGAACAAGTCACTTTACTGATCTATGGCATTCCTTTGGATTTTCTTAGGTGCAATGTCAAAACAGAATCCTTTTCACAAGACCGTCTCTCCCTTATAGGATTTTTCAGAAACACCCAGCAAGTGTGGGTTCCCTAGCTCTTCCCTAGCGCTTCCCTAGCACAAATATCTCTGTTGAAAGGGATATTTGAAAGAATGTTGACTATAGAAAAGAAAAAAAAAAAAAGCAGTAGAAATGATCATTCATATTCTATGTTTTTAAAATGGGAAAGGATGTAAAATCAGAAAATTTTGTAAACAAGTGGGTATTTTTGGAAAAAGTGAGCAACAATGTCCTTAGAGCTTTGTGTGAACTTACTTGAAATTTCTTTTTTCATATAGTAGCACTGGTATTGTTAAAAAATATAGTGTGTGGGTGTGGAACTGAAATAATTTATGATGTATAGAATAGTAAGATTGATAGTTACCTACCTGCCTATATCTGTGTATAGAGATGTATAATATTAGATATAGTATTAGATATTGTAGATATATGTATGTTTCAGCAAGAGTGAGGAAAATGGCTGAAATAATTTACTCTAATTTGGGTTATATTTGCATAAACATGTTGTGCCAGATAACATCGCAAGCACGGAATTCTTTGGGTGATATTATGAGGCCGTTTCAAACACAAATGCAGCTAGTGGAAGAATTTCCCTTAAAGTGCCAAGACTTTGTCTTGTTTTTCCCTGGGTTTTACCCAGCTTGAACTATGCTTTGAAAGCACAGGTGAGTGAAACCACTTTCTGGTCACAAAAAGAAAAGGAAACAAGATGAAGAAGGTTTCTATAATGTACCTAAATTTCCTGTAAGTACCTTTATCCTCATTCTACACACTTTGCTGCAGAAAAGGTAAGACAGAAAACAAAACTCTAGGTTCAAGCCCAGAGCAAGAGAAGTAAGTACCAGATTAGACTCAAATACTTAAATCTAAGGGAGTAGTTAGATCTGCAGTACCTGTGTGCAGTGCTTTGACAAGTAAATATGGATCCAACAACTGCTTAAACCAAGGATGAGTTTGTAATGTCCCTCCAGCATGAATGTAAGACCACACTGTGATCTCAGTTACAAAATAAATGTATATAATAACTGCCCTGAAGTCCACAGAGTTACTCTAAATTAACTAGCTCCTGGCCATAGAACACAGATTGAAATTTATCTAAAAATCTGTGCATAAAATACATGGAAACAAATAAAACTATGCAATATCTGCATGATATATTATGACAGAATAGCATGTCTCTCTTGTATGTGAACTCATAAGTGTCCATGTCTGCATGGCCTACTTCCATAGTATGCCTACTTCCATATTAAATGGCTACTAAGTAATGATTTTGCAATCATATGTACAAACTTTACATTTCTGGACCTTTAAATTTCTAGGCCTTTCTGTAGGCCTAGAAAATGTCAGTTTGCTAGTTCTTAGAGTCTTCACTGTTCACAGCAGTTATCTAAGCGGGAATTTGTGGTTTAGACAGCCTCTGTTTAATACATCTTTCTCCTGGAAGGGAAGGTTTACTCAGGAAAAACAGATTATAGCTTAAAGTTTTATACTGTGACTAAGTATTTCAAACAAGACATTCTGTGTCCTGTGTCTAGGTGCCATGAGAATCAGAGAAAATCACATCTGAAGGACAAAGCTTGCACAGGGTAATATTTAAAAGTAGTAAATCTCTTGCATTTCATAACTCAGCTAAGTTATAGGCAGGCAAAAAGCTAGGTTAACTTTATGGAAGGACTTATTATGACAAAGCGGCTGAAGCCAGGGGTCATCGTTTTATCTCCAGTAGTGCGATTCCTGCGAATACAGCATGGACAAATCTACTGAACAGTGTACTTTGTGAGCTGCAAAATGAGGAATAATGCACCATAAAATTTTTACATATGCTAACTGACTCTAAAAGCGATTGAATATGTGGGACTTCCTCCAACTTTGTTCTTTGGTGGATTGCTATTAGCTTACATTTGAAATCTCTGTTGGCCACACATTTCACATTGTTCTTCCAAATGTAATCATTTCTTTCTTTTATCTGATCTCCGACAGTCTCTCTGTTTTCATCAATATTTGACAGCAATTCCCAAAGATACAATATAGTCCACTGTAATATCCTTGTGCATGCTCTCTTCTCCCTTTGAAATCCAATACCTAAGCAGTGAAATAATTTATTGTGCTTTATTTAGACTTTTATTTTTTGCATATGTTTTGATACTGTCCCTTCGAAAAAAAAGTTATTTGGAAATTTAAACCAACTGTTCTCAAAAATAGTTATGAAATGTTCAGATTTTCACCCCTCTTTACAGATACAACTTTTATATCTTTTTGCCATATATTGCTCAAATATTTCTTATCATGTATTGCAAGCCATAAATTTATTTGAAGTAGAAAGCCCAATCTGCACACCAGCCACCTGAAAATGAAGTATAAAAAAATCAGGACTATATAGGATACTGCAGACATCCAGAAATCAGTGGACCTTTACGACTGAAGGATGAAACCTAGCACTAAATTTGGTTTAGATAGCAAATTCTGACAAGAAAACAGACGATATGGGAAAAAAAGAAATGAGTTTTCTAAGTATAAATAAAAAATTGGCATTTGTCAAGCACAAGGAAACAGGTTCAGTACAATGATAAAATAATGAAAACATCTGATGAGCATGAGGAATAAGTCAAAACAGAAACATATTGATATTTTTTTACCTTACAATTAAAATACAGGTTTCTGGATCATATTCTATTGTTTACATTTAAGATAATTGAAGACGTAAATTTATTGAATTTTAGCTCATAATAGCTGATTTACAGATTTACAAAAGGAGAGAGAACTGTAAATTCTGTCTCCTGTTACAGTGTGGGGATAAAGTGAAGAAAGTCATTGGCTAGATGCTTGAATTATTAATACTGAAGAAATGCATTTTTGAACTGTGGGAGAAGACCAAGAAGTAGACTGTGCTAATATGCTAGCCAGTTCAGTCTAAGGTAAAAAATATTAATATATTACTTGCATACAACAACAATAACAACAACAAAAGGGTCCATAAATACAGAAACTATCCTCCTCAGGATAGAATATGGTAACTTTAAGAAAAAAAGTGCAGTTCTTTGGAATTAACACTGGTAAGAATTTTTGTCAAAATTAATTTTTAAGGAAAAATGTCATTTTCATATAAGGCTAAGTATGAATTTTAGCAAAATTCCATTTTGAAAAAGCAACAATTGAAAATTTTCAACAATACGTATCAAAATATATCACAGTGAAAAGGATTGATTCCTTTTTATATTAAGACAAAAATATTAAAAGGTATCTGAATTTTAGCTAAAATATTATTTCTTATCTATACTATATCTACACTATACATGACTTCAAACACTCTTTTGAAATTTCCATTTCTAGGAAGTCTTGTTCCTTTCAAAATTGTGAGATTTTCTAATAAATGACAATCCAAGTACTGCCTATTCAACAATGTATTTAATATATTCCTGGGGCTAATGACAGTCTTCTGCTCACAAAAGATTCTCACCATTACACAACAAATAAAGTTGCCCTTCATTTCACCAACATTTGATATAAGGATGAAAAATGGCTTGTTGCATTGCAACTTGCTAAACTGTGCTTTTTTTTTTTTTTTTTGACTTTTTTTTGCCTATTTTGCTAGATTTGCAGCAATCCGATTTTTTCACGTCTCTGACTCTTAGAGCCTCACGTAATCCCGGGCCTCTGAGTGCGGGGCTGTTCTGCACCTGTGTGTCTCCTGGCTTCTTGGGAGAGCAGGGTTGGATCTGAGTCTGCAAACAAACTGACTCTTTCCCACGTAAAGCAGTCCAGCTCCATATTGATTATAAGCAGAGTTTCCCCCGTATACACCCTCACTAAATTTGACTTACATTAATGCTCCACTTTGAAGCAGGTAACTCATTGCATCTATTCACATGTGATATAATTTCTGTGCTGTCCTTTTGGAGCCCACCAATTTACAGTGCTGGAATCAGATGAAAAGAGTTGTTCTTGGGAAGTAAGAAGGGCTGCACGTGCAGTTCTGTGCACTGAAGGAGAAAGGAGACGGTGTCAGTGATGTTACCACTGCACACTCAATCTGTGAGGGACTTGTGCTGTGAGTCCCTGCACGATGGATATTCCTCCAGCGTTCACTAAGCTGTGACCACTACCTCAGCAGTGCAGCATGATTACCCAGGTTAGTTACTGTGAAATATCTTCTTTTGTGGAAAATCCCTTGAGGTAAGAAGAATTAAATATCCTTAGACAACTTTTCCTAACCAATTTCTGGAGAAAATTGCTTCTATCATTGGGAAGATTGGGTTCTAGATACTCATAGGGTTTTGTGAAGTTGTAACTTCCATAACAGGCCAGTTCATTCATTCAGAGATAGTAAAAATGACTTAAAGGATCAATTAATGTGACCAAGTACCATTCACTCTGACTAAAATTCACAGTGTTAGGACAAAAGGAAGCAGGAGTTTGCATATCAAACTTCAAAAAGTTGTTCTGGAGATATTCCAGGATATCTGCCTTCCCTCCACTCACGCCACAAAGTTTTTGGAGAGAAAAGGAAGGGGGAAGAGGAGTTTGTATGTACTCGGTATTCTTTTCCCTCTTGTTTGGTTCTCTCTTTTTTGTGTGTGTATGTTCTTCTTTTACCTAATCAACAGATTCTTTGAAACATTTCAAGCTTGGGATAATCCTTGGCTGCTCATTTGAAAGCTACTGTGTCTTTAGAAACTGCATTTTCTCTTTCTACCAGAACTTAGATATATAGTTACTGGCCTATTTCTATTTACAGTGATATCAAGTGACTAATGTGATAAGAATTATCTCATGTTCTTCTATATGAGGTACAGAATCCCTTCTTATCAAGTAGTGGGCTAGTCTGTGATCAGGTACTTAATGAACAGACATCAAAGTAGGGAGCCCTGTCATTGACTGATTATATCCTAGAAGCAGATTACATTTTATAGGACTTTGAAAGGAAAGCAGCTTCTGAACCTTTCTACAAGGAGCTCCCAGGCCTTGAGCTCCTATTTTATTTGCTTTGCACACTTAGGTCAACACCACAAAGATAAAACTTAGCTGTAGTACGACCTGTGTTGTCTGATAATATCACCTCAAACATCATGACATCTCTGCTTTTCCTACTGAAATAAAAATAAATTATTCAGGAGTTTTAGAGCTGAGTAGAAGTGTTCAGAATTTTGCAAGGAATTGAAGAAAAAATGTGTGAACATTTCTCAAATTCTCAACTCCCTTACGAACAGTCTCAAGATGACTTGAATCAAGAAAGTTTGGAGAAAGAAATCTATGGAACCAGGTTTAATGCAAAAACAAAAGTCAAGTAGGAGAAGGAAACGTATTCTGGAATGACACTGGTGCTGCTGGCAGAATCACTTTTGTTGGCCTTGAAAAGAGAGAATTAGGAAGAGTCTTCTAAGCAAGCATGTGTTGCAATGGATATTCATTGTACTTCATGGCTTATTCAGAATGAAGAAGAAATATAGAAGTGATAGAAAATGAAAGAATAAACATTCTGGATCTGAGAGTGTATTTTGAGCATCTTGAAGTAAGTTTTGTTTGACATTTTCATTTATTCATCCTGTATCTAAATGTGTTTGTCCACTCTTAATCTGCATCACATTTTATGGTTGTGTTCAGTGGAAATTCTGACACACATTGCATAATCTGCCTGCCATAAACAAAGTCTGGAAAAATGCAGAATCCCTAAAAAGCTTGTTTTCATTGAATCAGGTTTTGAAAGTTAACCATTCAATATTAGAGAAGCACCATAAATATGGGTTATTTTGGGTTATTGTTTGATGTGCATGTCCAGTCAGTGATGCATTTTCTCCTGGAAAGGAGGGCTTCTATAGCAGTAAATAAATTTGAGAACATGAGATTATATTTTGGCATCTCTTTAATGAATGCACCACTCAGCAAGTTTCAAAGTTCACAAGAAGATCAAAAACTTTGAAAACATGTTCTTTTGTTATTTTTTAAACTCATACTCTGACACTAAGCTATTTGCAACATCTTGTTGGAAGTGAAGTGTTACATATCTCTATAAAAGTATTGATTTTTTTTTAATTCAATTCCAAAAGATAGAAGAGGACTGCATGCGAGGAGATAAAAGATCACAAAGAAAAGTTGTTCTGAAGATACTAAAAAACATCTTTGAGCATGAAGATGGTGCCAAGCTGTAAACCACTGGCTTTGCTCCTCTATTTTCTGTTTACATACAAACAAATAAAGTACAGTAAAGTATAATTCAACAAACTCTGTTTTTTATGTACTTTTCTGTGTGAATATGGAGTTACAAAACCATAAACCTTCACCTGCTTGGCCTTTGATACTCAGTGCGTAGTAGCTTCAGTTGCTTGCTGCACTGTAGCTGAAATACTTATTGTGCTATAACAGAAGCTCCCTCACTTTATTATAGTCTCACACAAGGCCCAATACAAAGTCGTATTTTGGAGTCCTTCTATATCTCTGTTTTTTGTTCTGCACTGGAATCAGTTGGAATCTATGCCATCAGAAGTTTTCAGTATTTTTTTTCTTTATACTTCAGCTCCAGGTACGCTCGATGAATACTTAAAATGCATAAAATAAAGCAGAATGTGTGTCATTAGCTCTGAAGCTATGCTCTGTTAACACTACTGCCCCAGTTTCAGGATCTGAGCAGGTCCACCTTGTGCAACCACTTGACCCCAGCTAGCTCAGGGGTTCTACATGGTTTTGTCCTGCGTGGTGCAGCCAACCCTTTTGGGTTATGATCTCCATAACCTTCAGCTTAGTGTGTTAGAAATAGACCTCAACTAAGACCCCAATGAACAGAGAAATCACAACATCCTGTCAGATGGCTGATTATCCAGCTCTCCAAAAATCTTTAGAGGAACAGACCAACAAAAGACCAGTCCCACCTCCACAAGCTGTGGTGATGCATGAGCACCTCATTGTCTAGCAGGGTTGGGCCTTGGAAACAAAAGCAGAAAAAAAGAAGGCAGAAAAGTGTCTGAACTACAGAGCTCCTCAACGTCTTGCTCAGCTTTTGCCCTACATCACATATAACAACGCTTCATGAAACTAGGAATTGTACTGACATTTTTTTAAGGGAAATAGCGCAGGACATTTTAGAGATATATAACATCTCCTAGTTGCTCACAGAGGAAATGATCCTAAGGATCCCTTATCTTAAAATTAAATAGGTGGTGATGGGAGAGAAGCAGAACAGCTGTTTAGAAGATGTCTTGAAAGAAAACAGAAAGGATTGTGTTCTTCGATGTGGTCCTGCTGCTTTAAAAAACTTTTATAGGCAATTAAAAAGTGAAGTAATGATAATAGTCTGACAAAATCCTTCCTTATCTTTGCTCCCTGACTTTACCTATCATTGCAGAAAGACAAGTTCACAGCTTGACCGTATCTTCAGTTGCAGCATATGAATCACTATTCTCCAAAGAGGTATTATTTACTTAAAAGTGATTAACAGGGATAAGAAGGGTCAGGGTGTTCCACTTTGTGCTGTTAGACAAACTAACTTGATGATAGGCATAATGCAATGGGTCTGGGAGAACTGTGCTATGAGCCAAAATGATCCCATGCATTATCAGATCTTACCTACCCTTGTTTAAACTAAACAAAATTGTCAGCTATTCTGTTACATTTTCCATATGGTGAAATATTTTTTGCACAGCAACTTGAATCAGTCTTTGTGAAGTAATATTTTGAGTTATTTTCCTGCTGTCCACATTTCTCTCAGCACTGAAGAGAGCTATGTTGAGAGCAGTAGTTAAAAACCTAAGGAGACTGTGCTTCAGTTACTTTATTTATGTAGCTATTGCCATTATCAATGGAAGAGTCATGTGATATCCAACAGAAAAAAATACACCTTTGAAAGACCATTTCATTTTAAGAAAGCAAACAAATCACATCATTTTTTTTGGACAGAACAAAATGGATAGACCTGATTCTCCACTCATAGTAAACCATTTTTTTAACCAGTGTAACATAACTAGTGTTAGTAGAACTATTCCTAATTTATCCTGGTATAAAGAACAGGGCAGGAGAAGTGACCCAGGGCATATACTTATGCAAGTATTTCAACATTGATTGTAAACTGGGAGAGTGATCAGGGTTTGGAAGGCGAGTTTGGAAGCCTTTCTAAGGATGCTCCGTGGGAGTGCAATTGGCTCCTGACCATGCAGGGTGGGTATTTGCTGGAAAGAAGATAGAGTAAAAAGAAATCATAGAGGAAGGGTGAAATAAAGTTTAGATCGGGAAGGGATGGGATGTGAAACACAGGTCACAGGATGAGAAAGTGGTATGATAGCCTGGACAGGCAATGGAGGAAGGAGCATAGGAAACAATGAGTTGGGGGCCCAAGTTTTTGGTTGGCGGGAGCCTCCCTATTAGTCTCTTCCTTCCAGCCTCTTTCCCAAACTCTGCAGGACAATATCCTGATTTCAGTACAACTCCTCAAAAACCTGGAAGCACTGCTGGAAAACCAGATCATTTTATCCTCTCACATGGGAACTGGCTGAAATAAGCAGTACAGCAAACCATTCTCCAATGACTTGTGATGTGAGAACAGGGAGTATGGGGAATGGGCAATAGTGATGGATTCATTCCTTGGCAGATCGTTTTGGCCATTTCCTTCCACACTCTACAACCCTGGGGAATTTGACAGCTCAGCTACTCCAAGCCTCTGGAAGTTTTGCTGGAGCAGAAAACGTTAGGCCAATTTCTGCTCTTTGCTGCACCAATAATTGCATGTGTTTTAATCTAAAGCAAATTCTGATCCAGAGAGTCTCTTTCTTTTTACATTATCTCCTTAAAATGCTTTTATTCTACTCTGGGATTTAAAGATGCTGCATGCGAATTGCATGTTGATTCACATTCAAAATCTTGTTTTAATGCATTTTTCTTCTTTATCCATGTTTTAAGGTCAAAACTTATTCAGCATTTCTGCAGGTTCATTCCAATCAGGAAAGAATTGTCACCTAGGAAATCCTGTTCATTAATTTTGTTTGGTGTGAGAACTCCACCCTGGATGTATCTCTACATTCCTTTTCCCTGTCCTTCAAGAGATGGGGACTTCATTTCCTGACCCTCTCAGTTAATCGTGTTATCAATTAGAGCAGAAATGTTAACACTCTTTGAATAAATCATTTCCTTTAGCTGGAAAGTGTTTCTCTTGTGCAATTAGCAGTACAGGAAACAGTTTTGCATTGATATGGTTATTTATTATTTCCTATTAGTGAGCAGCATATCCTGTGAGAACTTTCATAATTAGTAGGTCAAGTGCAAATTTCGTCAGAATGCACGTCACAACCTTTAGTTTTGAATTGAAATGCTAAATACAGAAGTAGTTTGAAGTCAGATGTCCTTGCTTCCAAAGCACCTTTTGCACTGTGTTTGCCTGCATGGTAGGAGTCTATATTTAATATGAATTAGCAGCAGAAATACATTCACCTTTTTATTCCATTAGAATTCTCCTGGCTAGGTTATAGAGTAATAGAAAAAGCTCTTTGCCAATTTTAATTACCAGAGAGTAGGAATTATGTAAAGACTTGGGAGGCTGTTTAACATCCATATTATGTTCATACCAGTCTTTATTTAAATATCTATGCTAATTAATCCTTCAGGTCAAGTGAGGACAGGGTTCATGGCAAAGTATAGAGCCAGACATCTTAAACTACCTGCGCTGGAGCCCTCTGTGTGCATTAATTAACCTTTTCATTGAGAGGGGGAAATGACAACAAAAGGAGAGAAAAATAAAATGCAATGACATGATATTATGGTGGGTAAAACATGGAAAAAATGAAATAAATTATTTCCTTGTTTTCAGGCACTCCCTTTTTATTTTGGAAAGTTGCGATTACTGCACACATCAAATGTTTGTGGTCTGAGAATTCAGCACTCTATCTTTGGAGCGAATCTCTGGATTCTTGTCCTATACAAGAAGACAAGAAAAAGTGGTTTTGAAACACTTTTAGAATGACTCTGTTTTTTCAGTATTTTCTGTTGAAAGCCTCCATTTTCACTGAGGTCTAAAATTGTTCAGTTTTGTGGAGAGGGTCTCCCCATGCCTGGTCAGTTTGCTGACTTTTGCTGGTCAGTTTGTGTGAAGTAAACCAGACTGGTTATACTGGGCTCTCTGGCCTGTGCTCCAGGGCTGACTCTTGAACTGACTGCAGCCTTCTGCATGCACACACGGTCATTTACCACGTTTTGTAGACCAGCTTTGCCTGCCTTTATTCATTGCTGCTCATTTTCTCTGAAATCCTTGAACACAATAATATCAAGAGCTGACCGTGGCAGTCTAGGTATTGTGCCGTTGTTGGTATGCTGCCATGGGAAGGAAGAAAGTTTCCTTTTCTTGGCCTGTGACCTGAATTGTCTGTAAATGCGTCCCACATTTGCATGAGGCTTTTTGCCATTTTAGCAAATGGAAATTTCATATCTAATTTAATGTCCATTAGGTCTCTTCCAGTATTCTTTTATAAAACTAGTATTGCCCTCCTTACAAACATACCACCACCACATATTTAGCTGCCCTTTCTCCTCTTGAGTCTCTCAGAGTATTTCTTTAAAAGCCTCCAAAACAAACAAACAAACAAACAAAAAAAAAAAAAACCCTGAAATTAAATATTTTAGACCCTAATATGGATATTTAATACTATACTCTCCCGGTGCTTGGGAGCTTGCATTGGATACAGGGCATAGCTTGTGCAGGCTGCGCGGGAATCAGCAAGGGCTAAACAAGAGCAAGCCCAACGGGGTTGCTGGATTCAGAGAGGTTTCCCTAGTCAAAGCAGTGCAGGACCGTGCCAGGGCCGTCCTCAGGAGTGCAGAGCGGCAGGGACCCGGCTCTGCTCCTAGCTGCGGCTGAGCACACACAGTGTGTGCAACAAAACCCACGTACCGCCGGCCTCCCTGCTCGGGCCAAGAAGGAAGCAGATTTTTTCCACTTCCTTGCATAGCACAACCACTCCGTTAAATTAATAATCCAGCTCTTAATACCCCAGCTGACAGCGGAGGTTTTTGAAACTTGCCTGAACAAATGATTTCAGCACGCGGTGAACTCTCAGCACACACGGACTCCTCTCTCCGTCGGTGAAATCATTAGTTAGCCTCCACTTAAGCATCCCGCTGAACTGGAGGCCAGTGTGCAGCCTGCCAGCGGGAGCTTTCAGGGGACTGCTCTGTTTTGTGCAGATGCATTTTTAATTCCCTCCTGCCTCCCTCTTCATTAAGCTGTTGTTCTGCAGACAGGAGCTCCGGCCTCCCAAGGAATGCGTTTGCTTGACTCACCTCACTGCCCTCCAAGGACACAGTAGGAGGTGGGAAACACGCTCACCATGGGTTGAGGTTTTGAACACAGAATAGGAGAGGAAATTTGCTTTGTACAAATGATAGTAAAAAAGGAAAGGAAAAAAATCACATTAATCAGGCACAGGAGGGGTGAACAGCCCTGTTGAATAAGACTCATTTTACTTTTGCTTCAGTGTCTGCAAGCCACAACTAAACAAGATGGTTATTTACAGCAGAAGAAGGACTGAGTGGAGGATGAAAGTGATTTATTTTTTGTAGATCTAAAAATCTAGATAAGACCACATTAAATATTGGGAGGTTGTTTAAAATGCCTGTGCCCATGAAAATCCTGTAATTGATACAAATAATTCTCTTTCCGATAGAAAATATATGTTTTCTTTAGGATCTAATCCTGAAAAGTCTGAACCAGTAATCCAAGGTAACATCCCACTGTAAAGGGGCTTAATGGCAAACCTGGGTGAATAAATAAATAAATAAATAAATAAATCCTGAAAGCCTTGTGTCTCTCAGGGAATATATTTCACAGCGGAGGTCCAGCGCATGGCACCATAAGGCTGCACCCTGAGCACTGTCAATATTCAGATCCAGACAAAGAAATTCTTACTGTAGCTCACACAGAGCCCCAGAGCCAACCAAAATGATTCCAAGGGTTTTACCTTTTTTACAGAGCCCTAACTTTTACAGAATGGAAAAGAAAATACAAAACAAAACCAACCAAACAAAAAGATTCATTTAAAGATGTCTAATTTCTAAGCTCATTTCTAGGCTACCATGGCACAAGACAAAATTTCAACCCTGAACTTTAGACATTTTATTGTTGCATCAAATAATTGGCATCTGATTTACTCTCTGAATTTATCATTAAAAAAGACCTTTATTTGCCATTGCTAGAATATGTATTCTGTAAGAACTCACAGTTTAACAGAAGGACATGGAATTGGACTAGTGATGAGAGTTTCTTGCACATTTCTGATCTAGTCTGGATTTAAATTTTCCCCAGAATCCAGGGACTGTTTAGATCCAAAGTTTTTCTCCAGGCCCATCTCTCCATCTCTCTCTCTCTCTCTTCTTCTTCTTTTTTTTTTTTTAAATAACTGTTATTTTTTGAAACATAACACTGAGCAAATAAAAGTCAAGCCATACTCGAATGTCAAGAAATGCATGGAGAACATCAGTAATGTAGAGAATATATACTCAGGGAATAAGCTTCAGCAGGAATGTTAATTTAGTTATAGTTTTTAAAGCTGACTGCAAACAGCTGGGTAGCATTAGCCGTATTAGAGAAACAAGAAAGGTGGAGCAAAATCTAGAGGACTAAGGTATGATATTGCCAAATATATGGAAAAGATTTGGAACATGTGAAATGTACTGCTGTTCAACCCACACTATGTAACAACGGTGATGTGGTGTGCAGATATCTCTGGGACTTCCCAGCACACTAAAAGTTTTGTAGAGCAACGTCTGTGGCTTGTGGCAGGTCACTCTCCTGATAACACAACAATAAAAGAAAAATATATGTTAAAACAGCATGTTCTGTGCTCTTTTATGAAGGTCTCAGTCTTACCAGAGAAGAGATCCTGACAGCGCTCTCCTCCCATTCTTGCTCTGCTCTGCTACGTGCTGCTCTACTCTGCAGCTAAAAGTGCAGAAAGTGCAGATTCAAAATTGGGAGGTTAGGCTTAAACTACATCTGTTACAGCTGCATAGTACTTAGTTTGTACTTTACAATTTCCAAGTATTATAAAAATATTAAATAATTAGGCTGGATCCCAGCAATATCGTTCCTACTGTGGGAAGAGCTTTAAACTCTATTTTATATGGCTGGATAGAGCTGCACACTGCAAAAGGGTCTTCACACAGCTAGACCCGTACCTGGACTGTTTCCTTAGCTAAACTGCAAGTCTCATGGATTGAAACGTTAAGCAGAACTGCTCTGCAAGGAGATGGTTGCTAGCGTATGATGTTCAAAATACGGCCCTTTGTGACTTGCCCAAGACCACACAGTGAGTTAGAAGCAGAGCTGGGATTTCACTTCCTTTAACTCTGATTTTCTCACAGTTGTGGTTTCATTGCAAACCTCTTGTGTTGCTTTAACATTTTATGTATTACTCGATCTCTTTCTACTTTATAGTAGATTTATTTTTAACTTTCTTATTAAAGGTGGGCCTGAACTGGGACACAAGATACTTGGCTTCTTGAATCTCTGGGGACACAAAGCTGTATGTGGGTCTTCATCAGCTGGTCATTTATCTGCTTCTTGGGCACAGCTGATGTAGCAACATACTGGAGCTGATTGTAACAACTTCTCTTTAGAGCTAGACATCTAATTAATGCTAACTTATCCTCTGGCAATGATTATTTTCTGTTCACAAGTTTGCTTTTATTATGTTTTATATCTTCGTGTATTTCTTAAAAAACAAACAAAAAAAAAAAACATTTTGGATGCATTTTGAAAACAATCCACTAAGAGAAAAGGCTTGTTTTGCACAGATCTGTTAGAAAGTTTGAGCTCTGCTCTCCAATGAAATGGCTTGACCAAGAACTCCATATTTTTATGGACACAATTAGACACAATTAGACTAAATGATCCAGGTGCTGCTGCCCTGGGTAAAATATTGCCACTTGCAGCCTGTTCCTGACTGCTTGTCCCTTTCCCCCGACATAAGTTATCATCTTGTCTGATATACTAGATTAATTAATTAGTTTCCTTAGTCTCAGGTCTGATCTTATGAAATTTCAAGTTGAAAAAAAACTTAATTATAGTAATTTTCACATTATTTTTGAACAAAGATCATTTCATATAAATGATGATGTAGCTAAGCTGGAAGAGCTCTGGAGGGGTTTCCTTTAGAAGAGGTGACAGGGAGCAATGATAGCGAGGAGGGTGAAGGATGCATTACTTAAGCTGTCTCAACAGAAGCAGTTCTAGGTGGGCCGAGCATGCCCAAATGGTATCTCCACGTGTAAAAATTACATTAAAGTTTGGTTTGGAATTTGCTTTTGGAGAGTATTTGAGAACTCAGCCTCTAAAATTAGTTTTTAGTAAGTATTCCTGTTTATAAAGTTCATTCACTAGCATGTTTATGGAAAGTGAGCCCAGAAGGGAAGGAATGCAGTAAAAGTACATTCATTTGAAAATTCAAATAAAAATATTTGCTTTGAATCTCAAGCTTTTCTTTAATCCCTCTGTGCTCTTTGTCCAGCTTATTAGTACTTTTGTTGTCCAGCAAAACAGAGTCACTGTCCTGAACTTTCCTCTTCCCTTGGCCACGCACTAAGTGTGGCTGAAGCCTCATGGCTGGTGAAGGGGGGGCAGTTGCTCTGGCTTGTGAGCACGAGCAGTCTTTGCTAAAAAACCCCAATCCTAAGGATAAAACCCTGAAAGTCATCCTCCATTTGAGGAAACAGGGTGGCAGAAGCAGCTGGAACCCGTAACTGGTGCACTGACAGCATTGATAACACCACACGATAAAAAATTAATCAGTCCTTTGCAAGAATGGCTTAAGATAGTGATTTTTGTATACTGACACATTTCATTTCTCTTCTGGATCTTTAGAAGGGCTCAGCAAATAGTAATCAGTTTGTGGGATTACTTTTAATCTCCAGTTTCCACCTTCTGCATCCAGGCATCCTTTCCTTCATCTTGTTCTCCCAGCCCAAGCTCAGCCTTTTACCTGTTGCCCATTTGGCATGAGGGAGGAGGCAGGAGAAGAGTGTGGAGCGAAATAATTTGGGCACGGGATATGAGGGGGAGTTGGGGCAGACAGAAACTGCTGGAAACCATAAAGAAGCTGCTCCAGAAGCAGCTCAGCAGAATAATACAAGTGAAAATTGCTGCTTTCTCAGTTCCTTACACATCTGCCAATACTAATGAGACACCAAATCCTCTGAGCGCTCACTTCAGACATTCGTGTACATGGGGCTTGAGTTGCTGAGATGGCTGAGACGCAGTATCAGCGTTATGTGGATTCCCCCACTCCCTTCTCCCTCCCAGTCCTTCCATGCACGCAGGAGGACCTGGCACTGTCCAAAGGTACCCGGTACCACCTAAACTCCCCTTAGGCAGCCCCTCTGAGAGAAAACAGAGATATCTGCTACCACAATGCTCCCCTTTGGATCCAGAAAACCACTTGAATCACAGCATATGTTAAGTTGCAAAGATGCAAATGCAAACTCGTTCCTATGACTTCAGCGTATCAACTGAGCATAAAGCTCCCAATGAAGCTCCCAAGTAAACCTTATTAGCTCTATTAATTGTTTCAATTTGATTACCTCCATTTTAATCAATCAAGCCAATCTCACCTTGTATTTCTGTTTGTTATAGAGGGAGCCTGAGGAAATCTCTTCACAAATGATATTGGAAACAAATGTTTTCCACTAGCTTTGATCATTCTGTATTGCCAATTTCTTTGTTTTCATCCTATTAGATGAGTAAGATCACTGTGCAAAGAGATGGACATGAACCAGAGCTGCTGATCTGAAAACATACGTTATAGAGAAGGATGGATCCAGAAAAGAGCATTTAAGAAAAAAATAAGGAAAAAAAATACACCAGGAGGCAAGGACAATCTTTGATTTGAGTCTTTTTTGCACACTATAAAGGATAAGATGTGTAGCTAAATATGGATCACCTGCTCACTTATTGAATGTTTGTGTGAAAGGAATTTAAAGGATTTGGCTCCCTTCTGACAGACAGGCAGACCTGCAAACTACCCAGGAGACAGTGCTGGAAAACTGTATTGCCAGGGTCTTTGCCCTCACCAGCAGTGTCTGAATTCAGTACTGTTCACACACACTTGAATCATGCCATAAAAATTAAAATAAATCAGTTAAATTCTTTCCCAGATTTTTTGTCTTTAGCTGTGTGTGGTAGGAAAAGATCCAAATAGATTTCTCTCATGTGTTTGCTTTCATGGCAATGATCTGAATTGTTTCCTAGACTCTCCACTTCAGAGTTTCATGGCACTGAAAAATTAGTGGGTCTTATTTTGGCCTTGCCCTGACTTGTGTTGCTAAAATGTGCAACAATTACTGCTTGGAGATATATTCAATGTTCTCCTTGATCATTGCAAGAGTTGGTGAAAGGACATAATTTCTAGTGGAAACAGTTTGCAATTTCAAATATTTTTCAGTCAGCTCCTCATTCATATACTAGCTTGCCTTTAAAAATGAAGCCACTTCAGAAGATGTTGGCTGATTTTTGCATTGTTTGCTGTTCACATATCCTTGGTAAAAAACTTGTTCTCACAAGTTTTGGCTGTCAAGAAATTCAAAAACATTTGCATGGAAGTTTCCCTTCCTTCTCTTATTCCAAATAAACTGTATCTAAGTGAGTATTTAACTTAGAAACTGTCGATTTTGTGCTTTGTATTTTTGTACTATATATTATCTTTTACGGTGTTTACTTTTTTGGGGAAAAATTTTTAAATGCCTTACAAAATTTGCCATCATATAACATATTTTGCAAACAGGAAACTGAAACAAAGTTTTCTAATATGGCGTTTCTACCAGAGTCAAGACTTATGGATTGCGTATTTAGAGGTCTCCAACTGAAAAAAAATCTCTTTGTTTTTTGCACCTTATATAATTTGATACAAACCCAAATCATAAGGTTACAGATTTATGGATACCCACAAGTCCTACTTTTAGGGCATTCTGACTGCTCAGAGTTTTCCCCCCCCCAACTTTAATTATTCTTTTCTCTAAGAAAAATAACAACCTATAGTTCTCTCTGATGATGACAGCATAGACTTTGGGACTTTTGGACTGTCAGTTTTATCCAGCAGATACCGGAGGACATATATCCTTCACTGATACAGATGTAGCCTCTAAATGTATGAAACGTGTGTTAGTTACTAATGTTTCCCTACAGGGCCTACCTTCAAAGTACACTCCAAAAACATGTACGTAATCATATCATATGATTCAGAGCCTGGTATACATGCCTTGATTATTTCAATTAAAAATAAGTGGAAAATTAATAATTTCTCATTGGTTATATCAAGAAGATTTTCTTCACTTTGATCAGTTTTGGGTTCCAGTCTTTGATTTCAGCTTCAAGTTTCAACTCTAGTGATCCCCAAATAACAAAAACCTCTGTCTCCCACCTGGTTTCAATACAAGATCATGTCTTATACTCATTTCAAAATAGATCTAGGTTGGCTCAAAAGATTCATGAACCTTGGCAAACTTTTCAATGACCGTTATTTAAGTTTCTGTATTTGTACTGTGGTTTTATTGTGAATATTTCCCATGGTCTTAGCTAGGAACATAATATGGATTCACTATAGTCTCACATACCCAATATCTTGCCTGCATCTGATAATGGTGTTTTGAGACGTGTACAAATATTTCTATACATCCAGCTGAGAACATGGTTAACCTAAAGGTTGTCCTTGCTTAGACTGATTAAGAATTTTGTTTCACTTGTAAAATAAATGCACTCAGAACTGCAGATGTAGAAAAAGAAGTCTAACAAAAAAGAGCTTAGGAAGCTGGCAGATCCTTAAAAGGACTATACAAAAAATGTAAGCATAAATGTTCTAAATATGGAAGACTAGTAATTTCAGTCAGAGACAAATTTGGTTCAATTACGAGCTCTTTGGACCCTCAAAAAACAGGAAGAGCACAGAAATATTACTATCACCTCTTTTCCTGTTCTGCTTAATTTCTAGGGATGAGGTGGAGGTAAATATTTTCTTTCTATTTATAATATTGGCAAGATCAAGTTTACCTACCTTCTCACTGCTTGAATATTAAAGTTGTGAGTTCAAAACATTTTCACTTACTCCCTAGGGAAATATAAGTGCTATTTTTTTATATATTACTGCATCACTGGAAGGACTCCTGTCCTGAAATTTAGTCTCTGATCTGAATTTTCTCTGAATTTGGGGAGACTTTAGTTTTTGGTTCATAATTGAGATTATTAGGAAAGGTGTATTACCTCTTCTGATTTGCATTGCTGTATTCCAGGTTGTTTCTTAAACTGAACCACAAATACAGTTCATTGAAAAGATAAGATTATTTTTGGATTTGGGTACTTCTTTTCATTGATATCATATTTCCTTCCAGTCGAAGATCTGCCACCGATGCACTACTTCAGCAAGAAAATATGAGAAATAAAATCACAGTGAAATAAATCTATCTTCATCTCATTTCTCATTGCCACTCACAGATGCCAACTTCATACAATAGCTCTTTGAGATGACGAGACCATGTGGGGCAGCAGCTCCAGTGACCCGAACTCAATGGTATACAATTCAGCAGAGACTCCATAGCAACTGCAGAAAAAAATTGTTAAAAAGCTGCAGCTCAGAACTGAGCTATACTTCCAAAAGTACCCTTTTATTTATATAAGCATGTGTGCACATTCCTCAAGATAACCCAAAGCAAGAGATTTTTAGATTTCCCTCAACAGAACCTCAGTCATTTCTTAGCATGAGTGTATTGTTGCAGCATTACCTGTAACACATAGAGGTAGAAGGAGAGCAAGTTAAATGCCTTGTCTAAATATTTTAGCCCCAGTCATCTCATCCTTATGGTTATACTTGCTGGTTCTGTTTCAGTTAGATCTAGTTGATTTTTTTCTGTTTATGTTTTTCTCACCAGAAAATAAGATTTCATCAGCAATGAGATTGATCAGATGGAAGTTTGGAAGTAGAGAGGGAGGTCATTTACCTTGAACAGTCTCAAAACAAAAACTTTGAACTGTGCTGTGGTAATTTCATATGAGTGCCCGAGTCTTTTGCTATGTGACCATTGGGACAAAAAGTCGTTCCAGAACCCAGGTGCATAAAGTACGTGACTGCAGATATCCAAGACCCTGAGTTAAAACAAAACAAAACAAAACAAACAAACAAAAGCCCTCACACTCCTTTAGATAAAACAAAGCATGAAATGAGAATATCAATACTCACTACATAACTCAACTATTTCTTAAAAATGAGCTCAGATCGCCTTGCACAGTCCTGGATTGAAAAGCTTGGATGCAGTTTGCTGGGGAATCTCTGGCTTCCCAGACGGATACTCTGCAACCTTTCCAGAGGAAAGCAAAAGAAGCGCAGAAGGACACAGCCGCTGACACCAAATCTTGGAAGTGCAAAAATGAGCAGATTACCCCATTTTCTGCAAACAAATGCATGGGGATAAATCACAGGAGGAATAAAAGCTTTCTTGAGTGTCTAGAAAAATGTAAATTAAAACCTATTTTTGTCATCTGTGAATTGGCTTTAGTGCAAATTTCTGGAGCCAAAAAGGTAAAACTGCAGTATCTATCAAGAAAAAAGAAGAGGAGGAGAAGATGGTAGATTAGTGTAAAGGTGGATTAGGAGTGCAAATCCATATTCTTACCAGCGTAAATAAAAGCAAAATATAGCCCGATGTTTTATTAGTTTTCCATTTTCCATTTTATTTCAAGCTATGCAGTATTTCCTGTACAAAAGTAGTTTCGAGCCAGCAAAGATTCATTAAAAGAGTTTAGTGGGAGTTTAAGAGTACTTTATGAATTAAATTATTATTTATTATTAATCATGTGTTAGTGAAATGGGAGTTTAAGAGGTCAAATAAAGTCGGCATTTTATGGCTATTTCTCACTAAAAAAAATCATCTTCTAAGCAGTCTCAGCTTATAATGAAAATTAATTTTGAGGGTGAGTTTTATCAGTTTGGGAACTTCTGACTCCTACATTTTTCAAAGTTGAGAAGGGAACACTGACAACCAGCTGAAATTCTTTATTGCCTTCCTATGGGATGTCCTTTTGCTCTTCCTAGGATAAGTAATATCATTCTTGCCAGCAATACATAAAACAGACAGCTTTTCTTTCCTTGACTAGAGCCCCATCAGTTTGTGCTAGTTTGGGATTTAACCCCATGCTCGTAGCATTTGTCCTGATTGCATTTTACACTTCTGTAGTTCTCATCCTCTGGGAATCTCATAGTATTTTATGAATGTGCATGATTAATTGAACGTTACAGTATTCCCAAGAAATAAAAATTACTCTTACTACTGATTTGGAGATGGAGAAAGACATGCCAGAGAAAGCTACAAGTTGTTATTATTAAACAATCAGAGCAAGCACAAGACTTGGAGAGGGTGAGAGTGCAGTTTCTACACTGTTGCCTCCCGTGTGAGCTTTCAGTCTTCCCAAATTCCTGTGTGACCTCCTTTCCTGTCCTCTTCACTAAATTACCTTCTTTACTGGCTATAAGATGCCAGTGTGGATTTCCTCCTGTAATTGAAGGTTTTATATATTTCAGTACAAGTTGCTTTTCATCATATCTTGGCTGTCTCTCCTTTTCACCTCACCAAAATCATTTCTGAGTTTGAACGCTAAGAGATTCGTGGTTTGGAATGACAGAGTCCTTTGAAAATGAAAGATGAATGTAGAGATAAAACACCACCAGTAAGTTCTTCCAAAGTGATAAAGAAATGTAAGGTGGCATCTCTTCTAGTGTCATTTCTTAAAAGGCTTTAAGAGTTTCTGAAACTTTTAACTCTTATCACAGTCATTCTGACTGCATGTTTGCAAACATAGTTTTTAGAGTAATTTCTAAAATAATCATCTCAACAGGCATTTGAGGTTTTTAGTGAGCGCTTCCTTACAGGTGCAGATAGAAACCAGGTAGATCTTTTAGCTGAAGATGGCCAAGCTTTGACAACTTCATGTGCAGAGCAGAAAGGATATTTCTGTACTGGAGAGAGTAGCAGGCTGTGCTGTGTGAGACGGGCATCCATGCACTCAATGTTCAGCCTTTGCAAGGAATGATTTTTAGTGATGTGTGTGAGATACACTTGGTTATTGGGGAGGCAGAATGGTCATATACCATTTGATGGAGCAGATTTGCTCATAGAAATAAGAGGTCTGGGGTTAAGGCAGGGTTTCTCTACTTGAGCATGGCCCTGCGAGGGCATCCTTACGTGCCAGGAAGCATTAGGCTCATGTACGGTGTTTGCTAGCACAAAGCTTTAAGCTGCAGGTGTTCCGCACTCTACAAAGCCTTCAAAGATCAATCTCAAATGTTTCTGTTACTATCAGGAGGATTAAAAGGATTTAAAAACATAGTGGGGCAACCTGACTGCTGGCGAAAATGCCAGTATTTAGCAAAAAGGGAGGGAGGTTATAGCAGCAGGATGGTGTGGAAGTTTGGGGGAAGCCATACGGTACCTTTCAGGGGGTTTTATGACCCAAATGTGGATCTGCAGCACTTTCAACTGGAACTCATTAAGAATTCATGGAGCAGAAAATGCAAGAAGTTCTGGAAATGATGAGGGCTTTGAAAGGCCAAATGTGAGCTGTAAATAAAATAGAGTGGATATTCAATTCTGGCTATTAAATACCTCAGACTATTTTTCTCAGATCAGCAGATCAAGCTTTCAGCTAAAAAACTACTCTTAAAATAAAAGGACAAATAGCAGGGATTTTACAGACTCATAAGAGGGAGGGTGGAGAAAGGCCATAACCAGATATTACATATCTCAAAAAAGCACCCTGAGAGCTTATTGATTAGAATACTGAACAGCACCATTCATTCTGGTCCTGATTGAGCAATGTACTGAAGCATGTGTTTATCTTTAAGCATGTTTTGAAATCCCATTGACTTCAATCACCATTGACCCCTGTTACTGAAATTAGGCCCTTGGGAAGACACAGCTTTCCTAAATATTATGTGTATAAACAAGAGATTCAGGAACACCCACACTTGAGAGAGCCAGCAGTTTAAGCAGAGTGTACCAGCATAACTAAGAAAGTATCTCCTAAGTTCACCTGTTGTACGTAGGTAGTGTTGGAACTGGCAGTTATCCGAACCTGTATTTTCTATAGGGCAAGACCTTTGTATGAGAACATTGTACCCACTGTTACATTAATTTAGGGTGTTCTCTAGAGAAAGGCTCTTTTCCTTCCTTCCTAGTTGCTGTCTCGGGACATGGACACCAAATCGTTTCAGGAGTTTTGCAATGAGGGTGTCTGCGTAAGCAAAACATTTTCTTGGACTAGATTTATAGTGAAGCCTTTGATGAGCTCCTCCAGGAACAAAGATGTAACTAATGATGTCAGCAGTTTAATACCAGCTGAAGTAACACAACTGAATTTGTAAGTTCAGTTTTGCGCTGGCATATAAATGCAACTGAAACATTTTCCTTTAGTATGACAGATCTCTTGAAAACCTTTTCTACTTGAGGCTGTTTTTGTTTATTGGGCTTTTCTTTCTTAGCTGGTTTATTGGATTTGATGAATATTGGTGTTACTTGTGTTTTTAAGTTATTCAGAACTCTTTCGGGGTGACTTTCCAATGCACAATTTAAACAGCATAACAAGAACAAATAAATAATTGATAGCAAACTATTGATCCATAATGGAGAATAAATAATGGGGAGCAACTGAACCAGATCAAGAAGTAAAACCTTTCTATAGGCAGAGATAGTCAATGAAGAATGCATTTTAATCTGAAGAACTGTAGAGTATTAAATATGGGAATAATAATTCAAAACACAGAATAAGTCTTTCCTGCTTATGGGAACATCTGTTAAAAGAGCATTAAAATTAAACAAACAAATTTCAGAGGAGCTAATTTTTGCCTATAATTTTCAAAGATGTTTTTTCCCCTCTAAAAGGATACTCACCAGCTTGCAAGAACATGTTTAAAATTTCAATTTTTCAATTTGAACACAAGTATCATCCTCCATGGTCAGTCTTTTCAGTTGCTGCAAGAGGTGAAAGTTATTAAACATATAAAAAAATCTGCCAGACCCAGAGTGCTGTCCAGATACGATTTACAGAGATCTCATCAGCACTTGAGTTGATCCATTATTAAACACTGAAAAAAAAAATATCTTTCTGAAAAGAAGAACATAGGCAGCTGAATCTTCCATGAAATAATGCCTCACTGAAGCATTTTGAAGCTTGATTATTATGTGCAAGTATTCTAGTGTCCAGATTTCCAACTTAGGCAATTCAATATAGGTCTGCTGACATATTTAAAGTGTAAATTTTTCTTTTTTTTGGTTCTTCTAGCAAAAAAGTGGTCTTAAATCTAAAAAGTTTCAAATCTGGGTATCCACAATTGCCAACATTTAGTGACCACTATAACTATCAGAAGAGTTCACTTATATCACATCCCTCAGTTTTAGAGTGATTAGCTTGCTATACTTAAATACTAATATTTTACATTTTTATGAGATTATGCACTACTAACTGTACTGAATGAGAAACATTTACAACTGAAGATTGTAAGCCTGTGAAAAGTGCCTAAAAAGCAGGTGTCAGAGGTAGATTTTTTTTTTAAGTAATCCTGTATGACATAGAGAACTGGAAATCCCTTCCCACTTCACAGAAATACAATAGAGTGCCTAGCAATGTTGTAGTTACAGGAAAAACACAGAATTCTTTTCTGGTTACTGGGGGACTCTTTGTCTCTTTTAAGAGCCCTCATCTTTGATAAGCACATGTAGAGGGTGCGTTTTTAGTCAGGACTGAATTTCTTCTGCTTTCTCTATTAAGCTTAATTTTACCTCCCCGTTTCTTGTCCTCCATGCTAGATGGGATCATTCTGCGGTGCAATCATTTCTTAGATATTGCAGTCATTGGTGAACTCTTCTCCAAAGCTTTGCACTGCACTTCAGATTCACCCAGATGGCAGTGACTTCACTGATTATATGTGGCCTCCCTGCAGCTCATTGAGTCCGCAGAGTGCTCAGCAAACTGCTCTGGGAAGCTGGGAAGTGGCTGCCGCTATGTGTCCTCTGACAGGGGAGTCACAGGCACAACCGTGGCGACAGCATGAAAGCAGACAGCGGGCACGAGCTCTTCATTCTGCTGGGTTTTCCAACAAAATTAAGGTGATGTGAAAAGCGACCTACAGAACTGTACGTCCCAAACAGAAGAGAAATTCAGCTGCGTGCAGTGCTGTTGGAAAGGCTGCTGAGGCTGCAATTAGGTTTTGCACAGCCAGGGTGTGTACACAGAGCTCTTCTTTGTCACTGGTGGTAGAATCCTTTAAATATCCCAGTGTTATTAAGAAACTACATATAGATAGCATGGGATAATATTCTGGTAATTATTGAGAAAGAAATACTAGAAAAGTTGCTATTAAACAAATGTATTTTTAGAATTTCACCTAATTTACCAAAGTGGAAATCCTATTTAAAGATAAAGATAGCAGTCATCCAAAAGAACCAGGAAAAAGTACAATGCACCTGTTGGAAAGGTGAAGTGCTTGTGTTCTTCACGCTGAAAGTTCTTCACACTAACCTTGGCTTGGCTTGGCTTCACACTAACCTTGGTTACTCTTAAATGACATCTCAATTTCAAACAGAAAATGCTAAAATTCTAGGCTAGCACCAAGTTTCTATACAAGTTTCTGACTGATTAGAGCTATATCTTATGAAACTACATGCCATGAAGAACTAATTTAGTCATCGTTGAGAAGTCAGTAAAAGCCAGGGGAATAGCTACAAAGTAGAATCTTCAGGGTTCTGCAGTTGAAGCTAATAGCTATCATACAAAACCATGCTCACATCTGCTGAGGTCTTCAGGGGCAATTTCTGATTAGAAAATAGCTACTTGCTTTTCAGTTCTTCCTGCCTTATTGTGATGTGACTGTATGAAGAAACATGGGTGCATTAGCAGCTTTAATTTTTTGAGAAAATAATTAACAGACTCCATTAACAGGTAATGGTAACTGCGTTTATCAGGTATATATGTGGGTTCTACACCTATTTTTTTTTAATCTGCCCATACGGAATGCTAGAAATATTAAGAATTTCTAAATACTGGGGCCAAAGGACTTTTTTTCCTCCGTGAAGGAATTAGGATAATTGACCATTAGTATATTTTTGAGTACTACATGTAGACTGAAGAGAGAACAAATGAGAAAGAAAATTCTAAATGTCTAACTCAGAGAATGGTATAACAAATATAAAGTCTGTTCCAGATTTTAGCATGAAAAGCATGTGTATTGTGCTGACAGTGCACATTTATCTGCGAGGACCTGAGAATAACTGTGCAAACAAGCGGCCTCTTCTGAAACCTCATGTGCTAATACACTAGGCTTTCCTCTCAGCTTCTTGACACTAAACTTCTGCTGGCAGTTCCTCTCCCCTCTTTCCTCGCTTTAAACTAATTCATCTGATTTTTTTTGCCCACAGTGAATTAGGTCTCACATACAAACTGCTCTACTGGAAGGTGCTGAGGAATAAGAGGAGGTAAAGTTTGGGGCAGTTAAGGACATGAATCTCTTCCACTGTCCTGGTTTGACTCAGAAGAGAATATCTGCTTCAAGCCTGGTTGGAAATACTGGATTGCAGAGGCTATTGATTAAAAATGGACTCTGGGGGGCTCAAGTTCTCAACAGAAGCCACAAAATAAAGATCCTCCAAACTCACCTAAAGCAGATCCCTCTCTTGGCAGCAGCCGTTTGCAAAGTCTCAGGAAAGCAGCTAAAGGTAAGGCAAGGATATTGTGACTCTTCCTTGAATTGACTTTTTAGCTACCAGCGGTTTGTGACTCTGAGGATTTCTGTCATAGAGGTGCCTTTGGATTTAATGGTCTTCAGTGGAATTTTCTCCATTACTTTGTCCAAGGGGAAATAGGGACTCTCCAAGGCCAGCTGGACTGCATCATTCCAGGAATCAACATGCAGAAATGAGGGCTTAAAATTAATCTCCATCCTCATTAATGTTGCGCCTATTGAGAGTTAACCTGTCCTACTGCAAAAGCAAAAACAACGCACAGGCTGTTTTAATTTTGTTGAGTTTGCAAGATCCTCAAGTCAAGAATTGCCAGATACCAGCCATATCTGCCTGAAGTTCTCTATACCTTAACTCATCTCTGAATAATTTATGCTAAGAAGAAGAGAGAAATCTATCCTATATGCAGTCAGGGACAGACATATCTTGTGCCATATCTTTTACTTCTCATGGTTATCGCAGTGGGACCTCTTGCTTGTCCATCTACATTTCTAAAAAAAAAAAGGCCCAGATGAGGAAATCAAAGGCAATATTTTATTAGTTATCTTGTAGTTTTTAAAGTCTTTTTGAAAGGATCCTGGTGTTTTCTACTTTTAAAAACGCGTAGAGGAGAGCTAGTAAGGAGGCAGAAGTCCTTGAAAGTCTTGCAATCCTTCCAAAATCCAAGCTTCTAAGTAGCACCTTTTAATTTTTCTCCTGATTCCACACTACTCGCCAACAGATGCACGCATTAGAGGCTATATATGATTAATAGGAGGCTTATTATGATAACCCAGAGGATCTTTGTCCCCCCCTTGCCTGCTACATGCTGAATGAGCAGAGCGGTGGCCCCTAGAGCTGCCCAGTCCCACAAGGAGGACTGACATGGGACAAGGCGGAAGGAGACACCTGGTGAACTTGCAGGTCCCCTGCCCCTCGCCACCCGCTGCTCTGCACAGCACGAGGAGCCTGGACACTGCGCGCTGGGCAGAGCAGATCCTTCCTCTTCCTCCCACAGAAGCTGTGGGCACAGTCTGTGCTGCGGGATGCTGGCATGGGGCAGGCCCAGCTTTTTGGACCTCTTTCCCAATCACTGCAAACCGTGTTCTCATGTTCTGTCTTGAAAGCAGTCAGAGCCCTTAGCAACTGGGTGCCTTAAAATGTATTTATCACAGCTCCAGAGAAAACAGTAGTTTGCTTTTATATATGGACACCATAGTGACATAACAGTAAACTTACAGCAATTCTCTGTGTTACTTCCATTTACAGTGGTTGCCTCAGGAACTGCAAATAAAGTTACATGTTTTATTTGAAAGTTTGAAAAAGGTCACTGTCAAGTGACTTCTTAGAACCAAAATTTTAGTTTTGGTAGGGAGAGAAAGTCCACAAAAGGCATCACAAAGAGTGCTTTTAGGAGTTTAAAATGTCAAAGGTACATTTGAACTCTTTTTAATATATTTTTTCTACATTTGCTGTAATATTTGCAGTCCGTCACTGAAGATACTGTGCTAGTCAGGATTCCCAGCAAGGGAAAGAGAAAGAAGAGAAGCAAAATTGTACTTTTTGCTTTGTTTTCATTGCCCACGTCACTTAAAATTTAAACAGCATTGCTCTACAAAAAATAAGATTGATTTGTTTGATGCTTTTATTTTTCAAAATTCTGATGTCATTCACTGAAAAAAAAATGCTACAAATTTCACACATTCAGTGCAAAAATAATCTCTTTGTTGTCTTATCAGAGGTAACTTGCAGTGGGTGTTTAAATGCAATTATAAGTGAAGGAAAGCCATACTTTGTTTCCAACAATAAGAGAATAGAGGGTCCAAGGCTTTCAATATCCCTAGTATATCATTAAACTAATTGTGAAAAACTGAATAACAAATTAATTGGCCACCCACTTCTTCAAACTCTAAGTTGCAGATTAAAAAAATTAAATCGTGTAAAGCTAAGAAGGGCAAGGATTGCTGACCTTATCAGTATAAAATCTACTGTAATTATCTGATCTTATAGCCACATATTGCTTTCTTCTGCAAGGACTTGATAGTTATTTTTTTGCTGTAAGAAGTAGAAAAAGGAGTTTCAGACCACCCATTGAGCTCTCACTGTGATGTTTAAGGCTATTTCAGTATCTGATGATAAAACCATAAGGTATGCTTGTTCCACTGTGAGGACATGTGGCACCATTTTAGAAAATGCTTGCATAACTTTGACCACTGAAATACACAGAGTCAAAAAAAAGGCCAGCATTCCAGAAATCCCATATTTCTCTATACTCAATATAGCTTTATGATGTAAAATTTTGAGAAATTCTGGTAAAGATATTATTTTCTTAACATCTTTTGAGTACAGCAGAAATAGGAATTGTTTGGGAAGCAGAAGACATTCATGATCTAATGATCGTGATCTGATGATCAAATATATCATCAGATATTATACCTACTTACCCAAATGTAATTAATCTTCTCATAGAGGGAATATAGAATCTGAGAATAGTCAGCTGTATAAAAGTATACAATCAGAGTTGTATAAAATACATATAAAATACCACACCCTGAATTAAATACATAACCAAAAGAGGTTAAAGATTGCAGATACTTGAATTGATGCACTGGTTAGAATTCACTGACACTTTTTTTTAGGAGACCTTCTTAAACTGTTGTTTACTTGAAGACTTTTTATCATCTCCATGTGAAAAAGACTAGAGTTAAAGAAAGATGTTATAGGAAAATGTCATAGGGCATATACTGTCCCCTTGTACTATTTTTAATAAGGAAAGGAGGGAGAAAGGACCTTTTTTTTTGAAAAACAAGTATGCAGATGATAATTTGTTTATTCCTTTCCAAATCAAACTGTCCTTCAACTTCTATTTTCCTTCCTCTCTGCATTCGCTGAGTAAATTTTCTGCAATTTTCTGAGTAAATTTTCTGCAATTGCAAATTATGCAGGTCACAGAGTTAATCCTTAGCTTCCTGGAAGTGAATACCGGTGGAGTCACACTGACTACCAGTATGTCCACCTGATGCCGTTGTGTGCCAGCTTTGCTTCTTCTCCTCTTTATCTCATGTGCAGATGAGGAGAGAAATACCTGCAGTCCACAAGGCACAGAGTCAAGATACAAGCTTGACTATTCATTCAAGCCTAATTCTGGAGAACTCACCATGAGGAGAGAGAAATCACAGTATGTTGTATGTTTAACCCCAGATGGATGGGAATAATCTGTGGAAGCAGAGCAACCTTATCTCCAAACAAGACAGGGTAGTGGCTCTCGGGATTCTGCCCCAGGGTTCGTCTATGCAGCTGGGATGGCAGGAAGGTGCTTGCGCTTGGAGTAAATAGACATGAGGTCAGGTCAAGCATTACAGGCACGGAGAGAGATGGGAGCAAATAGCATTGCTAGAACATGTAGTAGACATAGCGGAGATAAATGCTGTAAGGTTTTACAAGCAAAGATAAGGAGCTTATTTTTGATACAGTAATGGGAAAAGACTTAATAGAAGAATGCGAAGGGAAGAGTACAGCCCGTTTGCCAGGTCACGGATATAATCCTATCAACCAGAAGTGTTTTGAATGGATTTGGAGGAGGATGCAGTGATATGGTGATGTTTAACCCCTCAAAAAAAATGAAACGGAATTGCACGTGGACTTGAAAAAGAGACGGGTCAGACAGTGGAACCTGAGTACTGAGTTAAGGAGCTGAAATGACACTGGGGGATGTCCTGATGTGGAGGTACTGTTTTCTGGCTCTAACAGTTCATTGGAATGTTGACCTTAGCCTCTTCACAACTCAAAAGGACTCCAGTGCTCTCCATTAGGATTTTTTTGTTGGATTCATTGGCAGTGAAATAAATATTGGTTTATAGAATGAGAAAAGCAATGCAGACTATGACACTAAGTCAGTCCAGCATAGTATCACTATTTCAACATAAATGCACACATATATGTATATTTACAGGAAACAGCAAAGGCTGACACGCTCTTTTACTGAGTAAATCCAGCAAAATCAGAATGAATAATAATTCTGGTCGGTCTGTTTTTGGCTGCTCTTCAATTCAGCAGAAACCACATATCTCACAAAAGTGGTTGTGTAATACTTTCTAATTGAACATTTTTATCTGTTTATACCACACACAGAGTAGTAATAAATGTTTAAAGAAAAATATGAGTTCCAGTAATATAGGTATATAGAAAAATATCAGCTAAATTTTCCCAGAGTATCCTTTAGAAAACAAGTGACAGAGAAGAGAGTATGACCTTTCAAACTGTTCCTTGGAAGTGTGCTTATATATATGTGTGTGTGTGTATATATATATGTATAGAAATTATTTGAAATTTCATTTTACACTGTGAAAAAAAGAGATGTCTTTCCTCCAATATATAAATAAGAAAGAGAAGGTGAAGTACATATTTTTATATTCAAAGAGAGTATTCGAGAAACTATGAAAGAAAATTATCTTGAAAGAGTTGAAAAAGAGATTGATAATGACCATATTATAGATCTTATTGATAGTATATGTTTCTTTTATAAATCTCCATCTTATTTTATAATCAAGAGCTTGGCTGCATGAGAATAGAACTTCCTTTTTAAGTTTGTCTCAGATCTAGGTTTCATGGAGAGGGTAAATCTCTATAAATCAGTACAGCAGACAAGTCTTCTGGAGGATCTGCCACCACAAAGCTAAATCAGAAATAAGTTTATTTTATTGTAGCTCAGTGGGGATTGACCTCATGGCAGAAATGAAGATTTTTGCAGGGGGACATAGTTCAGTCCTTCACTGAAAAGGAACTGAGAAAGAGTACACAACTTCTGGAAATATTCATGATACAGAAAATTTGTGATATTAAGTCAGTAGTCTGAATTACATGGTAGAGTGTACCATGTACCGTACCATCTTATTGCCTCACTGGACAGTACTTCCTTAACCTGTGCATTGAGCTTAAATGAAGTTTGACCTCTTGTCTAATGGAGCAGGTCTTATTTTGCCAGTGTTTTTATTGAAGCCAATTGAGTAAGAACAGGATGAAGAGTGAAGCATGGTTTACCTTAATTCTGCATGGATTTCAGTCTCAGGAACTATCATTTTTGTAAACATTACATTACTAAAAGCTGTAGTCTTCCTTAAAATTACCCCTTTCAGGGACTCTGGAAAAGATAACTGATTTGGTAATTTGTCATACATCCTGGAAAGAGCAATATTCTTCAATTATTTTAGTTGTAGGGACTTCATGATTAAAATATGACTGTACCCTTATTTGTTATTTCAGAATTAAGTAGCAGCTGTTATGGAACACAGTGTTATACACCTCTTCTGTCATTTGCGGCAATACCTAGTACTGGGTAATATACAGATTACTCTATATAGAACATTACAATAGGAACATTTTCTTCTGTTCTGAGTGTATATTAACTCTTATGCAGTAGATTTAAAAAGATTTTTACAAAGGCTATCAAAATAATTACCTTGCATAATTACATACAGAAAAGATGGAAACTTTTCAAGATCACCAAAAGCACAGAATCAAAATATTTCTCATTTCGACTTTTAGAGGTCCAGTCTCTAGCTGATGATAATGCGTACTTCTAACAAAAATATTAAGACAAATTCTTCAGTTTCGTCCATTTCTTTTCCTTTCTTAATAAGTTTGGCTGCACAAATTATTTATCCCAAAGAGGCATATTTATGTGTGTGTGGAGAAGTCAAGGTCTCTTCAGAAGAGAGACAAAGGAACTCAAGGCCCCAGAAGTCAAGCCAGGGCATCCAATTATGTCACTGAAGAAAGGAACTACAATAGTAAACTAGACGTCAGGAGATGCTCGCTGGCAATTAGTGCTCTTCATTCCGCGGATACCACATGGACATTGAGAATGAAAATGTTCAGCTAGAAACAGAGCTGTAGTCAGACATATTCATAAGCTCGCATTGCAACTGAGAAGAGAAGAAAGAGAAAAACCTTAAAGAACAGGAAAACCTTAAGAACCTCACAATATTTACCATGCAAGGAGGCAAGTACTATTAAAAATAACTTTAGTCAAGTTTCCAGGAAGCAGTGCTCCTCAGATAGAGGAATCAGACAGGACTTATAGCAGGAAGCCCAGTAAGTGGGGAAGAACTTAAGGCTGCTATGACAGAACAGTTAGGAGCCTCTTTTGCTACCAGAGACATCATTATTTAAGATGATATATTTTTGTTTGTTTGTTTCAGGGTAAACTATTCCAGCTGTCTGTAGGGATGGTCTTCTGTGATTAAAACTATTTCTCTGTGACAATGACTCACCAACTTCCCACTGCACTCAGTGCAAGGAAATTGTAGTTAATTACTTCTCACAAAAAGGGTTCTGTTGTGGACCTCCCAGACACCTCCCATACATTTTAAAGCCCTTTAAATTAGTATCTTGAAACAGAAAAGAAATTAGATATGAAATAAGGTTCTATTGTATCCTATGTGGCAATAAACCGTGGTAGCTATGAAGCAATAAATACACTTTTTTGCAAATCTTTGCCCAAGTATGAGACGGATAGTTTGGAAAGAAACCCGAGAGATATCAGTGAAAGAAGCAAGACTCCAAGAGGAAAATACTGCATTTTGTTTAACTATATACACCAAGACAAATCAGAAGATACTGTGGAAAATAAAGGACTTTTTCCTTCAGCAAGTGAGTCTTTCTAAGGTGGCATTTTAAACCTGGAAGCCCCTTGTGCAAGTCCTTGATTTCAGATCATGAGAGTTTTAATGAAAGATGTCACAGCAGTGACCGCAGCGTGCTTCAGTCCAGCAAAGCTCTCACAGGGTTGCTGAATAGCGTATCCACTTTGGCCAAAACCATTAGCCCAATATTTGGGATCAGAGGAACTGCACAGAGGAAATATTCTACCTCTTCCCCAAAATGAATTTCGTGCTTAGGGAGGTTCGTCTTGCAACCTACAGCATCTCCTGAACCGTATTACCTTCCATCAGAATAAATATTCTCTAAAGAAGTTCCTTCATACCTGTCACTAGACTTTCATATATTTTAGCCTGTGGATTACCTGGGCCACATCCAATATCTCTGTCACCTTCAGACAGCTCTTTCTTTTAATTCACATTTCCATCGACATTTCTGGCGGGCCTACAGTGAAATATTCCATAGCCTTTTTGAATGTGAGGAATGTGGTGGTGAACCACAGGATTCCCCCACCTACAGCTCCCCCTTTCAGCTGCCAGCTGCTTGTCAGATTCTAATTAACGAGAAAGTTGCTAGCAGTTATTCATGCCGGTTCTCTCTGTTCCTCTCTGGAGAATTCCGAAATAGCATTCAGAGCATTGAGCCTGCATTTTCTCTTTTCTTAATGCTCTTCTTCACAGCAGCCAGTGAAAATGTTATTAGTGATGAGTTTCTGCACCCAGAGTTCGATATGGTGTTCACCAGTGCTGGATGTGGCATACAGGACCACCCTTTCTTCCACTTCCTCCTCCTCTTTCCTATGCAAAGTGAACAGACTTGTTTTTTTAGAATATATGCAGGTCTGCTCAACTGTAGGAGTATTGTTAAGCTTTTTCAGAATATCAGGAACATAATTTATGTGGAAGCACGGAAGGACTGCCTGCACTGGAAAGGTCAATATGGGCATGAAGGAGCAAAGTTATCCCAGGGAATGGCTTCTCTGGGGCTGCCCACCAGGCTAGCAAGGAGGGCTCTTGAAGGTATTGTCTCTGGCAAGGCTCTGCACCTCAACATGTTGTTTTTTTTTCTCTTCCTACTGTAAACATAAAACCATATAATAAGTATGATATATGCACTTCTTGTTTCTCTTTCACCATGTGGAATTCAGAAGTGTTTGGGTAACAAACGTGCTACTGAATTTCCAGTATCATATTCAAAAATTTCAGCAGCCAGTGAATATCTTCAGCTTTATCCTAGCTCCAAAATGTGCTAAGTGAAGATAGTGCTCAGGGTACTGCTAAATGGGAAGGCTGTACTTTTCACTGTTGGCTACCAGCCTTCAAAAATTATTAAAATGCAGCAATATGCAGCAGTCATTCTAAGTGATCCAACAGACATTCAGCTAGTGTTTGTGAACTCAGTCTTAAAAGGCAATAGTAAATATTGATTACAGTTGATTACAACAAATAGCTTTTTAATAGCCACAGTTTTTGATAAACTGCAGTTGTAATTAGCTATATCAAGGAATACCACATAGTTGACCCTTACTTTCAGTGTAAGAGTCTCCATTAAAAATCCCATTTTGATACCATCAACCAATCCTTCATTCTGAGTTTCTGCAAAGAACTCCTTCTTCTGTAACGTTTCTGCTATGTGGACTCCAGCCAGAGAAAGGCAGGAAGAGACGAGGGAGGAGAAAAAAGCTGAAGGTTATTCTCACATGTAGGTTTGAAAGATAGGGCTTTGAGAAGGACATTATTCACTTTTTGACAATTTTTGTAACTTTTCTAAGGCTGTTTCTCCTTAGTGTTTCTGAATCCCTTTTTTTTTTTTTTAATTTTTTTTGCAGTAATGATTAGCATAGGAAAAACAGTATTTATATAGCATGTGAAAATAATGACAATATCCTCTACAAACCTTTCTACAAACAGTAATGGTCCCATTTCTTCATCTTCTCCCATCCAGATCAAAACCGTTCATCCTGAGTGGAGTTTGTAGTTTTTAAAAGAAACAAAAGTCTCTAAGCTGCTCTTGAAGAATATTATAGACTTTTATATTTATACAAAAGGCATAAATTTAATTCCTGTATTATTAAGGTTCATGGTACTTCCAAACACCGTAGATAGGTATTGAGTCTACATGGATAGACATTGCAAGGCTTTACAGACCTATTCTACAAAACTTGTAATGGTTGATATCATGTGAGTTAATTAGCATCTGCATAAAGTCTTTAGCTGTAACACTATTCAGTCACATTCCTCCGTTCATAACTTGTGCAATATGCGATAACAGCACCAGCTTCTAGACAACTTGCGCTATCTACAGATGAGAAAGCGCCTCTAACGCTGTGGGCTCAGGGTTGCTATCCCATACGGCTCCCCAGTTCCTTACACTCACACTCGGTGGCTGGGGATTCCAGCTCCTAAAGCTGACCTATTTAGGATCTATTTAGACGACCTCCACTAGAAATCTCATTAAAATTTTGTATGACTCTATCTCCTAGTTAGATCTTAAGTTCTCAATCTGTATAACTACATGGTTGCATTTGTTTAAAGGAAAGCAGCTAAGCAAACTTAAGTCTATCTCCAACAAAATTCATGCATGCAGGATGATTTCTTATATTCCAAACCAGTTACTATTGGTCCAGCTTTACTTTGAGACCACAAGCTTCCATTCAGCAGCAGACCTTTTGTACTCTGTCTTTCTTCCTTTGGAATGCTGCCATAAATCAGCTTATAAATTTTTGGTTTTAAAAGATGCCAGGAGGTTTGTTTGGTTAGTTTTCTTTTTCTTTTTTCCCTTTTAAACCTTTTGCAACAGCGACTGTGAGGTCTGTCTGGTCACCAGGGCACTCTCTCAGAACAAAATCTTAGTGAAACAAAAGGCCAGAGAAGCTCCCCATAAGCCTCTGAGGGAGCTGATTCATCCCTTTATCAATCTTTGGCTTTTCTGTATCCCAAAGATGATTCAGAAACATTCTGAGGTTATCTCATGCAGGAGGTGGTGGTTATAGTACTACAAAGACTCTTCTGTCAGCTCCAGAGCTGCCTGAGAGCTGGCTTTTATTTCTCCAGCTACTTAGCTCTGAAGAGGGGCTTCCTATTTAGTGTCGCATTGCCTCTCTCCCACCCATATGATTCATACTGTTCTGGAACTTCTTTTCTGCACTGGGTAAGGGTTTTAGTTACAAACAAAGTTTGAGGCTATATATTCAAAATTCCTCATGTGCTCCTCAATTTAATGTACATTTTAATGTATTAAGTGAAATCCCAGCCATGCAATGTAAATAGGAGCAAAGAATTTGCCTTAACCATCAGACCATTCATAGATGGTCTGATCTATGCATCCAACACCTGATTTGGGAGAGGAGGGTAAAAACAAGCCAAGCATCATCCCCCTTTAGCCAATTTTGCCAAGGTACTTTCCGAAAATTAAATAAGTAAAGACCTTTCCTTGCCTCTGTGGTGATCTGGTCACCTAAAAAGGGCTTCTCCATTACATGCAAAAAAGAATTTATGAAGATATAATGGAAAACGGGGTTTAAAAAAGAGATGCCAAGATGCTTAGAAGATGCATGAGAGGGTATAATCGCTTAAAATCTTTAAAGATAAGTTCATCTTATTTCCTCTTTAATCTTCATGAAAACTGAAACTAATGGAGAAAAAAATGTAAACTTTTAGCATCACATCATGAGCTGAGTCCTCCAGCACAAGTACTAATTACTTGAATAAGAGAATGTCGTTCTGTGAAATAATAAATGAAGTCATCTTTCACGTATGAGAACTGCCAACAGGATTTGCTCAGCAATGCCCTTATTTGTTAAACTTTTGGAACACTGTGATCTGTGCAGAATTGTGTGGTCTCTCTTATCGTTGTTTTTTTGCATCCCTTAAGTTCAGAGACATTAACAGGGTGTGGCTTTTTCCATTAAAAGTCGTTTTGAGTAACACTAATCCAAAACCTATTTCATTGTCCTAACAACTAATGGCCTTATGATAATAATTGCTATTTGGCAGCATCACAGTCAACTTCACTGAAGTTACAGTTGTTTTAATTCTTTATTTTCAGGGGTGAGGAAAGTTAAGCAATTCCTCTGAGAAATTTTCTCTACACTTTTCATCTTTTATCACAATGGGATTGCCAGAGAACTACCCAAAAAAGAAATGTAGATAAGCAATACCACCCTCGGGGAAGAAGGGAAAGGAAAGAAAGGAGGAAGATGATACTTGCTTTTTGCCAAGCTTCCATAAAAGCAAAAGCAGCTGTAAACTTTCAGAGAGGGACAGCTATTTAAGTTTTAGGTCTCTAAAACTCCTAACACTCTTATGGATACAGAAACATTGATACACTGGTTACTTGATGTTCAGCTAATTGGTAGTAAATTCCTGTCATCTTTATAGCTAATTTGCAATAACATTAACTGCAAAACAGGATGTCTGTCAGTAGTGGACTAAGCTGTAAACACGCACATCATAAAAATGGTAGTGACTATGACAACTTTAATACATCTATGGACACAGTCTGACTTTTCCCTTTTACTGTGGAATTATTATTTTCACCCTGAACAGTCAGTGTGACAGGGGAAGAGCTGAAGGAAAGGATGAAGCTTTTTTAAAGCAGAAACCCTCTGCAGAATTTGCAAGAAATTTGCTGCGGCGCCTTGACAAGTCCCTGTGAAAGAGAGATGTCTTGTGAAGTCCATGCAAAAACCTATAAAAAAATTCCTATCACTGTGGAGGAAAGACCTCAGGATTGGTGAGGAGGGCGGCTTTTCTCCCCCCTGGCCCTACAGATGGGTACCTGATGGACATCTTCCTGAATGCCCGCCTGGCTATGCTGAAATGTGTGAGTGCTTGCAGGCACGTGGAGAGCCTGCTCCAGTGGCAGCGGACTCTGTTCCCAGTGCAAAGAAAGCAGGAGAGCAGCTTCCCAGGATGCTTTTAAGAAAAATGTAACCCATGCAATGTGAGTTCATAAATCCTTTACTTGTGGGATTTGTGCTCCTAAATCTTCGAGGTACTTTTGAAAATATTCCTTTTAATATTAATGTATTCTTTTGGGAAATCTGACCAAAATATTAACAAATCTATTACTTTTAGGATGCAGAGACATTGGCATCTCTTGAACTGAAGGGGATTTCCTTATGTTCTGCAATGCATGCACAGACAAGGAGGCACCAAGCTACAAGTGAGTAACTTTCCCACTAATCCTCCACGGCATGTGACAATATGACCCTGAGCTTTTACAAGTAAGAACAGTATGGTATGTAAATATTATGAACATATATGGTAAGTGCTCTACTTGCTGAAAAACACAGAAAAGGATTCCCGAGAATGCCCAGTTGACCCTAAAGCTGTACAGACCATTCTTTTTTTTTTTTTGTCTGCAGCATTTGTCTTTGTTCAAAACCATGATGATATATTAGTTGCAAGTTCACTGGAGCAAGAATTGTGTTTTGTTTTCTTTACTTCTCAATTAAGAATCTATTCTATTTTGAATATAAATAAATAAAAAATAAGTTGAAAATAATGCCTTGTATTTGCCACTACATTTTTTCCAAAAAAATAAAAAGAAATCACTCAATCAACTGAGACCATTTTAACAGGTAGTTGGAAATCAGGATGTGGCTAATTGTGCAGGATACATTAAATGACTCCAAAAAACATGACTTGTTCATACACCTAAAGAAATCAATGAGAATCTGTTATTTTACCTTTGAAAATGTAATGATATCTGTTGTGGAAAAAATGGAAAAATATTGTTTTAAATCTTGGCCCAGTCTTGCCTCTGAATAGAAATTTCACAGCAGAGTAGAACATCACAATTTTATGCTGAGTATATGTCCTGCTAAAAACATAGAAGTGGCACTAAATGTGAAAGAAAAAAAAAATATGT
>JAWLRI010000833.1:2714041-2740478 GCA_034781795.1 Crypturellus tataupa
GATATCTGTTGTGGAAAAAATGGAAAAATATTGTTTTAAATCTTGGCCCAGTCTTGCCTCTGAATAGAAATTTCACAATTTTATGCTGAGTATATGTCCTGCTAAAAACATAGAAGTGGCACTAAATGTGAAAGAAAAAAAAAATATGTTAATTTATACACAAGCAAATAGGATAAATTGGATGAGGACAGAAATGCAGCGGAGAACTACTGATTTGCAAATCAAAGAGAACATTATGAATGCCCTTTCAATACTATTTCTCAATATCCTGAGGCATGTATTTTCTACCTACTTAATAATTAGTATATTTTAATGAGCTGTGGCACATGGTATTCTCTGCTTTCGAAAGTTTCCATCTCTTAAAATGTGTATATGTCAGAATATTCTTCCAGTTCTCACTGTGTATTTTCTTGCTGTGCAATTTGGCTTTCATTATTGATAGAGACTTGGAATCTGCAACCCACAGAGAAGTCCCAAGCGTGCAGATTTATCCATGGAATTATACCAAGAATATATTAGACCATGGACCTCAGAGGCACCACTCACAAGGGTATGAACTACTGGCTAGAGTCCATAGTTTCCGTAGTTTGGTTATTTCCATTTACTTTAGTTTAGCTTGATTAGACTCCAGTGCTTGGTAAACTTGATCATTTTTTTTTTAAAGAATATGTTTGCATATCAAGTACATTTTTCACATCCTTGCTCAAACTCTAAAAAAAATAAAAATGAAAAAACTGTTTTTAAAAATGGGTTCTTGCAGCTTTGTCTATCATACAACAAGAACAAAAATCCCATCACATCTTGGGAACATCAGGTGACTAAAAAATATGTTGCAATTATGCAGGTGAGCTGCCAACTGAAACGCAGATTATTAACTGAGTAAGGTTATTTCCTGCACTGTCACTGAATACATTATTCCTGCATTCTTCACCCATGATATAAGGCAGATTATAGTTGATGGTGGCTGTTACGGCGAACCATCGACAAGAGCATCCTGCTCTCACATCCTTCTCTGGCCTAAACCTTCGTGCTTCTTCTATTAATATTCTGTTAACTTTCAGTAACCCTCCTGCTCTGAGGGCCTTAAAACCCTCCCGTTTCTTCATCATAATGCCATTATTTGGTTCTCACTTTGTTTTTACAAAAATGATTGTTAAGGGCAAAGGAACTGGAAAAAAAAAAAAGAAAAATTGAAAAAGGGAAAAAAGGAAAAAAGGTGGGGGAAAGGAAAACAGCTGTGGAATGGAAGGAGACAAAAATGGCTTCACAGCAAGGGGTGACTCCTGCCACCAGTACTGAAGAGTGCAGAATTCATTTTTTAAATCAGGAAATATATTTAAATTTCACAGAGAGTGGAATTTTCTCTATTGCAGAGCTCTCACAGAAAACAAATACGAAACAAAAATGTTGTACCTCTTGCTCTCAGGCTGCTTGCAGTGTTCTTAAAGTACTTGAGGATTTGTTAGGATTTTGCTCTTGGGAGTAGCTATATCCATATGGGAAAGACCTGTAGAATTCAAAAAGGTTTTCCCTTTAGGGTCTGATTCAAAACCTGCAGAAGTCAAAGAGAAAACTCTCATTGATTCTATAGGATGAGGTCAGGTCCACACAGAAGTTTTCTTAATCACCCTTGATATTTTGTCTCTGACAGAAAATTAAAATTGACCAATCAATAAAAATAATGTGCAAATATTTCTGAAAAATACCTTCTCAGGGCATATTGCACTGTTTATTATTCTTTAGCACATTCCATCTGTTGTTCACAAATGTACGGGCTAAGTTACAGTTCGGTCATGAAAATGTTTGATAGTATCAAAAGTTCAAAAGTTTTTGGATGAGTAATCAATGATCTGGAAATTCATCGCAAGGGTTCATTATAGAATAGCGGTCAGCTATTGTATTTCTTTAGAGAGTTTCTGTCATTCAATTGGAAGCATGAACTGTATCCAAGATGATAAAACTTTCAAGACGATGAAAGTATCCAGTATGAGCTCAGCAGACAGAGCAAAAGAAGGGAAAGACTGAAGACATGAAGCTGTTGACTCAGCAGCCAAGAAGGTTGTAGCTGTGTGAGTTTGCAGGACACTGCAACTGCAGTCGGGACAACAGAAAGGGAATGACGCTACCCCTCACTGCCAAACAACAAATAAATGCAAAGGGAGTGAATGGTAGGTTTGGTTAATATAACGACCAGGAACTGTGACTAATGAAGAGCAGACACTGCTTGTTCTGCTTTCCTTGAGATGCATTTAGTAATTCCCAGCCCCTGGGTACATAGGATAGATGTTGCCAGTAACATCTTCAGTGGCCATATCCAAATCCAGGAGGGTTTGTGAATCAGAAGACTGCATATGAGTGTCGGTTTTGAAATATATGTATAGTTTTAAAATGCACCGTTCGTGCTCAATAAAATCACCATGTGAATGACCATAAGAGAAGCAGGAACAATAGGATGTAGAGGAGCTTACGTAAGAAGTGAATTTGGATTGGATGGTTGTATCACTGTCCTTGGTGATACAGGAAAAGTAAAGATAAACTGCGTTCTTTCCTCAGAGATCAGATACAAGTTTCACCTTCAGCTCAGTCCCATACTGAGGACCGGGGTGGTTTATTGTTATGGATTTTTGCGTTATCCAGATGCAATACACATTGAGGATGGTTGGCAGGAGCTTACTTGTCTTAGCGGAACAGTGTTCTGACCTAAAAGAGTAAATCCCATGTTCCAGCCTCCCACACACTGTGGTCTTGAACATGCTTATCTGTTACTTGATAATCATATTTATAGTTATTTACCAAAGACTTCTCTCTACCTTCCATATTAATTAGTTCACTTTCTTTATTCATCACTGAGTAACCCAAAACAGTGATTTTTCAGACGGATTTTGGGACAAAGGCATCTTCTGGTTGCAAGCATTTTTCATTTTGGTACTCATAGAGTATTGAGGGAATTGGATAAGCAAGAACAAACAACACAAAGGATGCAACTGAATAACAGAATTCATCACTCTTTCTTTAGTCCTGAGCTATAGGTACACATGTAAGCAAAGAAGATTCCTCGTGAAAATGAATATTCCTTTGTGGGAGTCAGGACTGAATCAGGATTGACACTGATTTCAATTGCAGATGCTGGAACAGAGGAAAATTATTTTTCAAACACCAAAGCTTTCTCTGGTAAAGTAGTTAAGGATGCACTTTCATGCTAGAAGGAAAAAGTGATGAAAAGTTCTTAAAACTGAAGAAACAAAATCCTTGATACTAATCCAAAGTCCTGCAAAACAAGATCCCATATGGCAATGGCTAATCTTAGGAGAATGGAGGGGGATAAAATGGGTACATTTTTCTTTCTCTCTCCCCCTTTTTCCTCTCTAGTCTTTAAAGTTTTGTGTAAAACCTTGCAGGAAGGTCTCTGCCAAAGACACATTTTCACTGTCATTCACAAACAACACATGCCTCATACTTTATTCATTGTGGCTCCTTAAGGAAAGGGGTACCTGGCAGGTATCATAAAGCACTACACAGCACCAGACGGCTCGGTACAGAGGTGTTATTTCAGGTCCTGGAATCATGTTTTCAGTAGGGTTTACACAGCCCGGAGTGATTTTTTTTTTACTGTTGTGATTGCTGTTGGTACTTGAGATCCCTCTTCTACAAAATTTAGCATTGCACAATACTGAATGGTGCCTGGAAGGCAAGGCATAAATGTTTCTATTTACTTTTAAAATGTTCTTCTATGTCATCTTAACTTACAGTTTGTATCCATTATAGCTGATCCTCTTCTTTATCTTTCAACAGCATTTGGGAGTAATGGCTCTCTCTGGTTAGAGTGTGTTTCCTACAGTGCATAAAGCAGCTGAGATCCTAACTGGTTCTTTTGCAACCTAGTGCAAATCAAACAGTCTATGAGTAATCATGCAAATAATATGGGGTATTAATATTGATTGTACTGTTAAAAAATTTATAGGCTTTAAACGAGGAAAGGTCCCTGTTGTCATAAGTAGGTTCTGTAAACTAGCTAAAAATATATTTCTAAGGAAATCTGATTCCTGAATAAAAAGATATCCTGCACTCCCATGTCACTGTCATGGAATGGTCCTTACCCATGTTTTGCAAGCAAATTTGGAAATTCAATTTAGTAATTAATTCAGTCCTTTTACCTTCATATCCAAGTAGCTTTACATTTGTGGATAGCACTGGGTAGGAGTTTTCACAGTTGGGCTTCAAACATATGTTCGCTTTCATCCTGACAATTCAAGAATTAGTAGAAAATGAGAACATAAACCATACTGTCAGCATACACGATGCATGCACAAAAGGCACATTTCAAAATTGTCTTGCAAATTCAAGTAACACCAGCAAAGACTGCAGACAATTGGTGAGTACTTTTAAAACCTACGTTAGGAGTTATAAGTTACAGCTGACATAAGAAGGTACCATTCAGACCTTTTGTTGCTGCTGGTTTCTCTAAGTGTATGGATGCAGACTAACAGAAGACAACATGGTGAAGTTTCTTTCTATGAAAGCCTAAATAATAAAGGAAATCATATCCATCACCTGCCGTAAGGTACAAATTGATACATGTAGAATTTGGGGAGAGATTTACTCTCTCTTCATAGTATTGTGCTGCAGGACATGAGTACTATGGAATATTAGTTATAACACCACGAAGTATCCAGTACTGAAGCACGAAACACTGATCACTAAGAGAGTAAGTAAACTAGAGGAAGTAACTGAATGAGCTAGCTGGAGTGAAAAGTCCTACTTGTGTGCCTGGAGTTTTTACTTTAAATGTTTATAAAAAGGAAGCAGGAAAACTTTCTCTTGGAGACAATATAAGATGTCGTGAACACCTGTAAATGGATGCTGAAAAAGTTTCCACTGGTGCTAAATTAGGTACCTCTATTACTAACCACTTCTTCAGTCACTTACCCTAAACCAAGAGTAAGGGCAACTGTACAGTGATCCAAGACGATAACTACCAGGCGAGTCTACATGCTAGAATCAAAGGTGCTCTTGGGGTGTTGCTTGTGGTTATTCTGGTGTTTGTCAGCTCCCATAAAATTAAGTAGAATTCAGAATGGAAAATAAGCAAGCAAAACAAAGGAACCATGCAAAAATGGTTCTGTTGCAAATTCCAAACACTCAGTAAAAATATGAAATAACACAGAAATCATAAAAAGTGACATATTTTGATTTCAGAATACTATTGTATCTTGCCTGAGCCCAATGCTTCTATCCTGAACAGATTTTAAAGACTAGAAACGTCTACAAGAGATGTCATATGGAGTCCAAATGGAGTTCTTGGGCTTGTTAAGGCATGAGGAATACAGAAAAGGAAATAGATACTTTTGAAAGATGATGGTATCAGTTTTTCCACAATATTTCATATCTGATTGCTTATTTTATTAAATGACCTCAGAAATTTCTAGATGTTAATGAAAAATCATTTACCTGATAACACTTTTTTGTTGTTTTTGTGGTTGTAAAACAACTACCTTGGGTTGTGTTCTTCTGTCTATTTTATGCCTGCATCTTTGTTTATGTGATGAACACCATACAGTTAGTTACTTCCTTAAAACTCTACAGCTCTACAGAAAAAAACTTGAATTCATTCCTTACCACTGATGCCATGTTTAAATCTATGTTGACTCAAGTAAAGAAGTTATTTTCCTGAAGTTATAAATTACTTGCAGGAGGGATGAGGCTATATTCCACAGACACAAGGACAAGAGAAGAATGTTAGCATGTTATTAGAGCAGTTGTATGTTTTTGGAATAATGTGTCTATTAGAGCTGTTTTACTGTGCTTTTTATATCAAGGATGTGCTAATTTGAGAAGTGTGTTCCATGGATCTTGTGGTCTTCATACTGCCATCCGATATGATATAATAACCAGGGAGAAATACAACCTTCAGTACATGTCATGTATAGATTTTTTTTTGGTTCATTTTATATATTATGCAGTAAGCCATGGAAATGCAATAAATATTTTACCAAAATAGAGAATTATAAATAAATTTGTACTAAATGATTTTTCTTTAATTTTGTGTTGTAAGTAAAATATAATCTAATTACAGCAGACCCACTGGAATAAAACTTGAACCTGAGCAATTATTTAAATATAGCCCCAGAGTATAATATCATTTAGTACCAGACTCCCTGCTGATGTTGTATGGGGGCTTTTTTATAGTAAAACATTAAAAATAATAGCTAATTTGTAACATGCACGTATACATATGAAACAAATTAATTTTAGAGAATTACTGTATATCTTGAAACAGAGTGTGTGTGTGCATATTCATTTAAACACAGCTTAACATGCGTTTTTGGAAAACTAGGCTCAAATTCGAGTTAATTTACAGGGCTTCTAAAGCAAGAAGGGTTACTGTTGTGGTAAGCGTTTTAACTTGTGTCCCCGTTCAAAAGGAAGAGCTATGGAGCTCCTAGAAACACTTCTTCCTGGCAAAGATAAAAGTTTGGGTTCATCTGGCCTATCCTAGACCCAATCACCCGGCATTTCTGTTGACCCTGCTTCAGTCCAATTTTCTCCAAATATATGTTATGGGGCAGGGGAGCAGGTGTTAGGGGGAGAAGGAGTATTGGTCCAGCTCATGAAGCCACAGCATCCTGCAGCTTTCAGTTACCTTTGATTCGTGAAGCTTTGCTTCATTCCACCCCATGTTAGTCTTCTCTCCTAAAAAAATACTCGTGAAAAAGGTCTGTCTTTTTCAGAGTTTCAGATACCTCCTGCAGGCTTCTGCTACATGTGTCCCAATCCCTTTGCCCAGAAAGGGGTAAAATAGGGTTAATTACCATAGAGATTCAGATCTACTGGTTCTATTTTCTGAGGTGCTGAGCAATTTCATCTTCATAAATTAATTTGGCGGCAGGATTTCGACAATTCTGGATGCCAGCCCATCAGATTTCAAAGGATTACAAGGAAAAAATGAGACAGAAATCAGCTTACCAAAATAGCTGGCCAACACCCCAAAAATATCCTTTGTTAAATTTTTCACTTTTTAGTCATATTGATCAAATGAATGTTGTAAGATAAAATCACAGTGCTTTTTGAAATAATAACTTAAAAGGCAAGCAGGCAGAGCTCACCTTGTCAGAATGGAGAGATGCAAAATGAAATTGTCTGAAAATAGAGGCATAGGAAAATCTCATTTTCCTAAAAAAAAAAAAAAATGCTGACTTGAAAAGAAAAAAAAAGGTTTTTTTCTATCTTCATCAGATAGCGTAAAAACAGAACTGAATTCTATTCCATAACATGATTACAACTCCATGAAGGCAATAGCTGATCACAGATCATGTCTTTATAAAACAAGAGTTACTCCATTGGCTGAGATAATATTTTTCATAAATAGAACAAAATAGTCTGATACTTAACAGTTCAGTTGTTCAAAAGATTTATTTTTTTTTTATTTTTATTTTTTTGGAAGGAAGGGATATAGGACAATTGAATTGGTTATTATAAGCACAGTCCATACTCTGTATTTTTTCTTTTATATGAGGTGAAATTTGTTTTCTTTGGGCTAGCATAAAAGGAAAACACCAGGGAAGCTTGTATCACTGGCAAGGTGAAGGCTGGGATGCCATGGATGATATAACTGAGCTTCTCCATTTTGAAATTCTAGCACACTGTGAAGAATTGCGATGAGCTGCTGGTTCAATTTTACAGGACTTTGGTGGGCAGTTTGTGAAAACTGGCTAACAAGAACATAGTGAAACTTACTGTAATATGATGGGTTTGTTATTATCATTTGTTGTTTAGAAAAATACTTTTTCAGTACACAAAACATGCAACTAAAGTTGGCCATCATTAACACCTTAAAAATGTATCTGTACAGATACAGCATTGTAGCTTTATGAAGTTCCAAGTCTTTTCCAGGTGTCCATCCATGCTGGTGTGTGGATGGCCTGAGTCAGACAGGGTAGAGATGGAAAGCCCTTGAAAACTTAAAAAAAAAAAAAAACATGAAGTTGTTGGTTTTGGGGGGATTTGCAAAAATATATAGTTACTACTTTTTATGGAAATCAAGAAATTGGATTTTGCAAATGATTTACATTGGGGAAGCTTAGTTGTGTGGTTTGCATATGAGCAGAAAGCTGATTTGGGAGAATGAACTTAGAAAAAGTCTTCAGCTGTTTGGGCTTTATCAGCTACATGAAATGAGTCCTCAAGCCCAAGGGGAATTTTTTTTGAAACATCTAGAACAGGTAAAAAACTGACAAGTTCTGTTTGCCTTATTCATTGTAAATTATTGAATTATGACTGTTACTGAAAGGAAATTATTGTGTTCATGCCACCACTAAAAAAAGAAACATTCTAGAAAAATGAGGAAATTAGTGGAGGGAAAATGTATAAAACTAAGTTAAAATTCTCTCCTCTTGACCCCTCAAACTGCACCTGCTGGATGATGACCTTCTTGGTATCCCAATTCATGGAATGACAAATTGCGCAGAAGATCAAACAAATTAAGAAGCTGTTCTTGTTAAAAGTACTTTTTAAAAATGAAAAATTAAGTTGTATTTAGCACTCAACACCTACCCACCAAAGTACATAACCCAGATGAGCTAATCTTTAAAACTGGCGTAGAAATGAGCTAATGTTTTTAGGGAATTGTATGCACACTATGGCAAGAGATCAATAACAATTGGGAAAAAAAAAAATAAGAAACATCTAAAACTACTCAGCTGCTAGCAATAAAGAAGTACCAAGTTACAAAATGCATTAACTGTTTCCCTGGCTTATTTGTATCTTACGTTTTGTGCAGTTTCATATTATAGGCTCACATCTTGGCACAGGCACTGAAATAGTGCTCAGTGTGGCGATACATACCTTTACAGTTCATAGCAGTTATGCAAAAATGGTCAATGTTATCTCTGTAGAATGATAAAAGCACATTTATAATACTGAACACACTGGGAGCAAAACTCACAACCTATATCTGTGCTATACAGTGTACACATGTACGCATACTTACGCACACACACAGAATTTCAGTTTTAAAAGCATGAAGTTGGCCTCAGGAGCTAAGAAACTGAATTTGTGAGCTGTTAAATGTCAGAGCTGACCTCTGGGAGTTTGAGGAGGGATGATGTGGTGAAGGGCAGGCTTCAGGTCATGTTTTATACAAGAAGTTTAATTGTTCTGGCTTGGAAGCAAAAGTGACTCATTTACTTGAAGTGAGTCCCTATCTCCCAATGCAGATTTCGATTGGGGGAGGATATTGCTAGCAATAATATCTTTAAAAGAATTGGACTGGTTTACTTCAGTATTTAACTACTTCCATTCAGATTCATTTGTTTTGGACACATAATTTGATAATGTTCCAATGATAGCAAAAAACAGTGCTTTTGTCACCCTTTCTGAACTCGTGCAAGTCTTTTTGTTGCATTTAAATCAGCTTTTTTTTTTTCCAAAGAAAATTGTATGCTAGTGGGCCCTTTCTGAGCCTTTTATAGAAAAATGTAATAAACTATTTAACTATGTAGATTGTAAAGTCATCATGACGCTGAGGTTGTGGTATGGCTCTTTTCAGTTTCACTCTTGTCTCAGAAAGTTCCCACAGCAGATAAAGCATGGACATTCTGAGTTGTAACAAAAGATGAATATTGAATATCAATAAACAATAGATTTCGCTTTTTTAAGTATTATCTGATTCATTAATAAGGGCTCTCATTTTTGAGTTCAACCTCTCTGCAACTTTTCAATTTATATATGCTTTTATTTACTGAGTTCTTGTTTCTTCATTACCAGCCTTTTTTCTAGTCACTTACAATTTTGTAAATGTGAATTGCAATATGGAAATTTGCCCTGGAAAATGTAAATATATTTTCTATTTATTTTCTGAACCACTTATAATTAAAATAATACAAAATAATTTAACAAACAGCTATTTGTAAGAAATTCCTGATGCTTCAAGTTACTTTTTTCAGTGGTAAAGTGTAAATATAACAACACTGAAATATGACAGCACATTTACCTCCAAGACCCTGGCTGCGTACCATTTGAAATCAATCTGAGTTTTATTGTCGAGAAAGGAAAATGCCCTAAGATCATGGCAGCATAGAAAGCACTCCCTTTGTGCTAAGGAAGTAATATAATTTACATTTTCAAACCCGCAGCTAAGACTGTATTTCAAGCAGCATAGGAAATACTTCACAGAAAATGTGACTTTACAGAGAAAATACTGAAGCCAAAAAATTCAGTGAAAACCTAAAAATACTTATGCTATATTTTGTAAATATTTTTGATCATGATGCATCATAGAAAAGCTGCCTGGAAGGGCCTTTCATAAATCACCTAGTCTTACCTGAAGCAGGATTACCAGGCCTAGGTTGAGCAAAATCCCTCCTCTCCAGCTCCAGAAGGCACAATATTGCTCATAGGGTTTCATTGTTTGATTAAGGACGCCAGTCTCAGCGTTAGATGCTGAGTTTTGAAGCTGATTTGCTGGCTGCCTTCAAGAAAAATCTCATGACTTCTACTGGCTTAAGGTAAAATTCTTACTTCAGTAATAATACTGAAGTATTATGTAAATTTAATGTTGACTTAGTTAAAAATTAAGAGGATCTCTGAAAATGAGATTTACTGATGAGTAAGATGAATAAGAATATATAAATAGAAGATATATGAATGTATACAAAAACTCAGCCAAGCTGGAAAAGCTGCCCTACAGCCAAACGGGTCTGAGGTTTGGAAGGTTGATGTTTAGTGTTCTTTTTAGCTTGCTAATGACATAACTGGAGGTCAATCACAAATCTTTTATCTCTTTTTTTTCCACAGTTCAGGTATTACAACAAATCTGAAAGCAGTTCTTGGTGTGAGCCTAGCTAAATGTGAGTGGTGTTTAATATATGAGGAACCTAGACCAAAGGAAACCAAGTACTCTATCAGTTAGAATAACATCTGTTCAGAAATTGCGTGGAGATAAAGAGATGCACTTCTATTAGCTCCTCTTGTCTTACGACCCTATCTGGTGAGTTCTGTTTGTGCCTGAGAACCCAAAGCATCCGATTTTGCTGCAGTTCTTTCTTACAAATATTTTCTTTGGTATCAGTAAAGACCATGCAAGCCAAAAATCTGGACCAAAAGTCTGGATCGGACTTAACAGCTCAGTGGACTAAGCCCAAGGACTGTATCGGAAGACAGGATCATGAGATCGAATGAGGACCCGAGGTCATTGAAAGCAGCCTTTTGCAAGAAACCGTAGTATAGAATATGCTGAAGAAACTAATACAGTTCTTTCTAGTTAAGCTTGCTGTTTGTACCACAATATTGGAAGGCTGCGTGAGTACTTTTTTGGAGTTATAATAACTTCTTCTCACTTTCAGCTTACATGTATTCATTCCCACTTTAAAGTCACTTCCCTCTTTGCCACCACTGCCATATGAAATCAACTGCTTTACTTCTTGAAAAATGTTTACAGAGTGAAATCCTGTCTCCTCTCTGCTTTTGTTCTCTGAAGTTGAATTGCCAACTTATACTCATCTTCCCTCATTCCTCTAATGAGCCCATTTGCCTTTCTTTTGCAAACTATTTAGTTTAAATTAATCCCTTTTAAACATGTGTGATCAAAACACTAGTAGGCATTCCAAATGAGATAGATTAGTAAATAGTCTATAGTAATACTTCATCTCCCTATATGTTTATCTTCTGCTTTTTTTTTTTTTTCTTTTTTTTTTTTTTTTTGATTTAGGAAAATTCAAGGTTTGCTTAGGTTTCAAAGACCTTCAAAGAAAGACCTTCCCCCAGTGATAGGTGATATGAGATGCTAGGGTGTCATGTAGGAAACTCACACTGAAGCAGAATATATGATATCATCAGTTTTGAAGTTCCAGTTTAAAGGGCAGGTCCACTTTGGACCATCACCATTCTCAAATCATTGGAATTTACAACCTCCAAATTTTGCTATAAAGTGAACCTAAGTCTCAAAGTAAAATTTAATACAGACTGCACACTTATTTAGCTTAATTCATATACAGAATAAGAACTTGTAATTCTTCCTTTCTTTTCACTCAACAGATTTATGAATGTAATCCAAGTGCTTGAAATATATAGTCTAAGATTTGAAACAGGTGGATTTCCCATCATTGCCATTTTAGTGTGAAATCTTAGCAGAGATTCATCAGTGCTTTCTCTTCACCCCCAGACTGAATCCTTCTAGAGTGCATGCAGTGTTTCAAAGTACAATTCAACCCCATACTTTGCAATTTTCTGTTATGTACACTGCATCTAAGCAGATGTCTGAGTATCAAGTCCAATGCAACTCTTTGTTTCTCTCATATAACAAGACTTTTTGATTGTTTGTGTTAAAGGATTTTTCACAAGATGTTTTTAACCTTTCCTGTGGCAATGTATCATTATTTCTCATGCACAGCTGAATTCTTTCCTGACAGCTCTAATGAACATTTCCTGATATACTAAAAGCACAAGCAGTAGTAGACCTGATTAGATAAGGAAATATGAATGTGCCCTCAAAAGAGGGAGTTGGCTGCATTAGTTTTATTGCTTTATTTTTATTCTTCCAGAAATGGAACATGTCTTCCTGACCTCCTTGTGCCAGTCAAATTCAGTATTTGAAAAAAGAGTTCAAACAAAACTAAATACTTTATTTAGAAAAGTCTTATCATGAAGGGATACATTTAGTGCATATAGAGATAATTTTTTGCATAGTGTATAATTAAATTTGGACTCCTTACCATCTAACATTGTGAAGGCTAAAAGTTGAAGGAACATTCTTAAAGCGAGCGTAAATCCATTGCTAAAAGTTAAAACAATGCAGTCTCCAGTTTAGTGGTTCGCTAAGCCATGTGTGGCCGTAGGGTGAGAAAGAAAGAGAAGAAAGGATAGAAAAAAAAGATAAATATCCATGACTTTTACCACCACTGTCAAAGATGCATTACAGAGTTAGTGAATTTTTGTATTTGACCTAGGGCAGCTATTCTTAAAATTTTATGTGGACTTAGGCTATCAGACTCAAGAACATAGCAAGATGTGGTAAGGCAAATCTTATCAAAGTTTTAATGTGCTTATGAGAAACTAACTACAGCTACAGCTTTTGAGATCTTGAACAGGACAAGAAAAGCAAGGAGGTACTTTTGCGTCTAATTGGTACAGATATCACATGGAGCTTTTGGGTCTGCGGATGTCTGCCAGCATTCTGAGAAAAGGATAACATGCACATTTATCTCCCTGCTGAACAGATTTGTCTTTCCAAGACTTGTTAGAAATTCTAGTAGAGATACACCCTGGAAATGTTAATCCACAGGAGAGAGCAGTGGGCAGTGATGACAGATAGACTTGCACTGGATGGTAATAAAATTGCAGGAGCTGAACAACACTCCTTTCGAGCGAAGGAAGATCAAGGCTGGTACAGCGTTTTGGCCAGAAGAATGCTTCAAAAATTCAGTGTTTATTTAGACTTCTACAATATGGCGGTAGAAATCACAAGTCAACAACCTCTCCAGTGATATTTACCAGACAGTCCATTTTGGATTTTGCCAAAAATAGAAGATGAACATTTTTTCATATATTGCTTGAACACTGCAACAACCAGTCTGAACAAAAAAGTGTGCAAATGACTAAAGAAATAAAAAGTGATGGCTTTAATTGATTTCTGGTTTGCTTAGGATTCCACTGTCTGTAACATAGTTGTAGGTCCCTGAGTGAAGGGCAGGCTAAGAGGTGAAGGTTATGCTGCAAAATGCAACAATTTCAGCATTTACTGGAAAATATCTTGGCAGCTGGCACGCTCAAAGCAGTGTATGGGGTGGTGGCCAGAGAGTATCCAGGAGTGACTGGATGAGGCACAGTTTCAGCAAGTCTTTCCTTTACTCTTCCTTAGAAAAATTTCTGTGTAGCTCCAAAAAGAAGCTAGAGCTGCCTTGGAGTTGGTCCTGCCTAAGAATAGACCAGAGTAGAAGTATCTTTATTCATTACAGGTCTATCTTTTACCAGAGTTAAAACGATATTCATATTGGTCTTGAATCACAACGGAAATGCGGTTTGAGTTTTGAGTGAAGATCTTAGGCTAGTTTTTATTTGGCACAAATCATTTCATCAAGCTTTAAATTTTAGATAGGTCAAACGAGGGCTAGCAGCTCTCCTATAAGACTGTCCTACTTGATTTTACCGTCTATTGAAAGATATGCAACAGCTAGCTACTCAATTTGGATATGCAGATTCAGAATGGTCTTTACAAACTGTTCAACAGAATTTAATATACTAGCACAGGAAATAGGATTTCATAGCAATTCAACATTCAATGTGCAAAATGTACAAATACAATATATTCTAGTCAGTTGATTATTCGCTTTGTATTGCTGGGGAAGGGGTGCTGGGGATTTGTTTTAAATGTCCTTCCCCCAGCATTGCTCCACAATGTTGCTTTTCATAAGAATGTGGTGAGCCATCTAAAGCCTGCTTTATATGAGGTGTTTGGAAATGCATTTGCAATAATGAATGGGTAGTGGAAATTCGTCAAGTCATACAGAGGCAGATACTGTGAGGCAATGAATTAACAATAATAATAGCATCTGATGCCCCGGGTTATTTTCATTCTAAAATAAACTAACACATGTACAATATACGCCACTTTCATTTTTAAACATGTTTTTCCCTTTTGGGTGCAGACAAAAACAAAAACTGAGAATGTTCTTAAGAGGTAATATTTTTAGGAAGTTTTACAAATGAAATTACAGCAAGACATTGTAGCTTAGGTTGCACGTGGGTAAACACGTGCTTTCACACCAAGGGAAAAGTTTAGCTTGGCAGCTGGGACTGAGAAGCATGACTCCGATCTCATTTAAAGCCAAAACTGCAGAAACCCAAACCATTTCCAAAAATAACATCAAAATTAAAGCCTTGAACCTCCTCAGACTGGTCATGCTGAGAATGATGATACTGGGGACCAACAAAGCTACCGAGTCCCCTAAGGAAATATTTTTGCATGCTGATTTTGTGTTTCAGCCATAGAGAAAGAAAGATATTTTGGCAACTGAATAAACGTATAAATCAAATTAATTCTAGGATTTTTTGCTATTTAAAAATGATTTTGAATTTTTGGGGTGTGTTTTTGAGACTCCTGCTAGACTAATACACAAGACAGTCCTCCAAGAGACACTAACAGGGGAAGTAGATTAAAGTAGATCTACCAATAGCCTTCTTGCAAGTTTAGTAAACAGTTCTTAGATACTTATGAAGTCTTGATTAATACACCAGCTCAATGACCCACTGTATTCGGGTGGATTTTCTTTGCAAAATCCATCCCATGTTATAAAGTCTTACGTCAAGAAGCCTTGGTGTCAAGACACATACTTGGTGAATCTCTATAAGGCTGAGTAGAGAGGAAGGTACTGAGATGGCCAGTTCAGTCAGGAAGACTTTGTAATTATAAAACTCCATGTGTTTAAGTAATGCAACTTGGATAGAGCACAGGTAACTTGGTGATGCTTTAGGGCTTCTTCTTACACAAAATTTCAGCCCTTAAATGAGATGCAGCAGCTTAAGCAAGAAATCTGTGGTGAAATGGAGAAGTGAACATCTCTCTGAGTCCAAGTGAAGGCCTTAGCCTAGCTCTTTTTCCTCTAGATGAACCTGTACTCTCTAAGACCAGCCCTGACAAGGAGATAGGCAGCATCACTGCCAGGTTCCTTTACCACAGTAGCCCAAAAGGTACCTCAACAGTGCACGGCGAGGCACGCTGGCGGCCTCTGAAGGACGCGGTGATGGATCCATTATGTCTGTTCCACAGCAGGAAGCAAGGATGCAACACCATTTTAAAGAGACATTTCACATTAACCCCTACCCAGGCATAACTAGAGAGTCCCATCATAGGCCATTTCTTCCTGCGGGCTATGTGCAAATAGCACTAGCCAGCACAGCATTGTTGAACCTTTAGCGTATTTACTTGGTGGTAGAATAAGTTTTGTTTTTCACGTTTATAGAGATTCTGCTAGGAAAAACAACGTATTTCACACCAACCTTTGCAGTTCCTGAGCAGCGTAATGAAGTGGAGTGACTCATAACACATTCTCTCATTCCCTGTTCCTTATTATGGAGTTCTACATAAAAGTATTCTCAGTATTTTGAGAAGAAAGTCCTGACAATCAGCACTGGTGTTTATGAAACTCCAGGCCCTTCCCAAGAGTCCCCTGACACAAATGTTCTTCCTCACAGAAGGAACTGTTTCCTATGGCTATTTTAGCTCTTTAGAGCCTTTCTCTACAGCTCTTTTGTGGGCGTTTTCCATCTGGATAGACTTTATTTAGGTTTTGTACTCCTTGGTAGCTGTTTAGGTATTCCATCAGAAAGTCACAGAAAGGTCCCCAGAAACTCAGAAGCAAACCTGATGATCTTACATGGGAGGTTTTTGTCTGGACAAAAATGGAAAGATTTAGGGACAGTTTTCAAAGCTTCTCTGGCGCTTTGTGGTTATGTTATCAATATTCCTCTGTGTGCTAAGAACTGTTTGGTTGCCCTGTGCAGTGTTATTGCTTTCCAATGCTTTAGCACACAGAGAACAACAACTGTTTATTCATCATTAGCAGAAATTGTTTAGAATACTCCCTAGCTCTCTCCTGCTAGTAAATGCACTACTGGATTTAATAAGGCCACTCGTACTTAAAGTTATTCACATGCTTACATACTTTGTTGAATCAGGGCTTAAGCGAACTGCCTAAAATCACTCTAGATGTCTTAGAAGCCAGAACTCCTGACTCCTAGTTCTGTGCATTAACCACAAGATTATCTTTCCCCTCCTGGGAGACTCAGACTCAGTGCATTGCAAAATGACCACTGCTGAATGACGGATGAATGAAATGGTACACACAAAAATAACTATGATCAGAAGTTTTCCCTCAAACTAAACATTGGTACAGACCCATCTGAAGTTTCCATTTGAACATTTCCATTGCTTAAAAATTTATTTTCCATGTTCATGTGCATCTCAATTCTGGCCCAAACCAGAAGGTAAAGTGCCAAAACACTGTACGAAAGGATATTTTTGTGGTCCAAGTGCAAGCATTCAGTGCTAAAAATCTTGCACAAAGCTTGTTCTCACAAATTCTGCAGCCAAGTTTTGAAGATTTCAAGTGCTTAGATAGCATAAGGCCAGATCCTTGACTTCAATGGAAATATACCTCTTCATGCCAGCTGAAACTCTGGCCTTGAGACGTACTCAGTGTCATTATATTCCTAAATAGCAATAGCTATTATTTTACTACCTAAGCGTACAAAGCACCTGTTGAATTATTCCAAAGCCTGTGTACCTCCTCAGAGCTTTATCTTAGCCTGTACTGCAGCACTGACTCAGAAAAGACAAAAAAGTGAAACCTTTGGGTCTCATCCTGCAAAGTGACAAAGTCAGGCAGAAAACTGAGCAATTTTCTCTATGGGATTGCTTAAAAATGGTAGGGTAAACTATGGCCTGCCTTACGCAGTGTTGGTGGTAAGTTTTGAAATGAGCATGCATTCAAATCTCAAACACATTTCACCAAATGAGTAATCTTCTCTGCCTTTTCCTCCCCCAATACACACCAAAACATAAACCACCCAGCTTGGATGAGCTGCCAGCTTCCCTTGCCAACTGGCAGGCAACACCAGTGAGCTCTGTGGTGAGAGCAGAGGTGGATATGGCCTGTTTTGGTGGTGACACCGAGGAGAGCGTTGGCAGCGTGCAAGAGGGCTGCAGGCAGAATTCTTGTGTTTGTGGCATCTTCGAGATAGTTTCTTTTTACCTGTGCTCTGCCCTGATCCATAACAGCAACATGGGGCTAGCAGATTGGTGCAATAATTGTGAGATAAATAATATGTTTTCTTCTGGACCTGTAATAAGCTACTAGTGGTGGGGTTAGCTGTTAGCAAATGCGCTAACAGCCTGCACACACACACAAACACACACACAGGTAATGTCTCAGGGTTAATTCAGAGCTAAGGACCTTCCATGCCATTGCATAGTAAGCGTGTCTTTGTAAATATATCCAGGGTCATTATTCTTTTCCTCAAGTGAAATAAAAATAAAGCACCTTCTGCTACAAACATGAATAATTTTATTGCCTAATATTTTTAGACCTAAGAGGTGAAAGATAGACTGGCTTTCTAAAGCCACCCAAAGTGGATTCTGGCTACACCCTCACATTTACAGAAGCAGCTTGGCACCCACCAAGTAGAAATCATAGGCATGCAGAAAGGAGCTGGTCTTAATGCTGCAAATGTGTTTATACTGGAACACAAAATAAATAGAGAATAATGTGTCTTGTGTGTGCTGAGCAAGCCTATGACACCAACAAATTGAGCTGTTTTGGAAAATGCTGCCTAGGGAAACTTTAGCACTAAGCTTTGAAAAGAGTGGAGCCAGAAGTGAAAGGGAAAAAAAAAAAAAGAAAAAAGAAAAAAAAGACATTTCAAATCTGTGCAAATGCTACAGGAAAACTCTAAATTAAACAGTTTGGCTTTGGGCAACACACAAATCTTCACTACTTTGTAGCTCATTAAAATGACTGGGGTTCCCAAGAAATACAAAAAATCATCAAGCACTTAACAAACACACATCTTATTCAACAAGAGCTGAAAAGTTTTGTACATTTTATGGAGGCTGAGCCTGAGCTATTTAGGGAGGTATAATAACCTTGAACTAAAACTGTAGTCAGAAAGATTGTCTGAAATAAACACCCATAACTAGCTCCCTTATTAATTCTGAGTCTTGACTGCAGGTTTAAGAAAGGAGTGAAAGGCGCTGTGTTTGTAGTTTCTGTGAAATGATCAATTTTGATGCTAAGGAAAGCAAAGCATTGATTGGGAACCCTACCAAAGTTAAACTGGGCATAATACAGAATCCACACAAGGAACCTTTGTCCTTTTTTAGCAGTGACTCTATTGCAGTTCCATAGTCCCATAAAGTCATGGCGAGGACATAGAGTAACCAAAGCAAAATGTATGTTTGTTTTTTTGACAAATATACAGTGGATGAAATAAAGGAGTTATTAAAACCATTTTTATTAAGGAATTGAGAAAGTTCTTGTGTGTTTGATGTCATGCAATATGAACACATGCATGCAATAAACTCAGAGAGTTAGAAGAAGAATTCTGATAAACCCAAGCAATATTTGGATGCTTTGCATAATGTCTCCACACCTCTTAAGTCCCCCAGAATTGGGGTTATTGTGATAACCTTTCCGTGGCATTTCTATTGATTGCTTTCTTCAGGCTGCAATAGTGCAAGAAGATTGTACTCAATTGCATTAAATAGTGCTCTTCTCTGGCGATCAGTCTCTGGAGAGAAGCACTGGAACTTGTGGGAAGAAAAGAATGTGAGAGGAAAGAGGATCTGGTAAATCCCAGTGCGGAATACCATTAGAAAGACCAAGAGGAAACATATCCACAGTCCTTTCAATGAGCCCTGACAGCTATTACGTGCCAAAACCTACTGCGCAGAGGAGCATCTCCAGGTGCAGAGTTTAAGACTGAATCTTCCTCCTGCATTCCCAGGAATTCTAGCAGGGACTGTGCAGCCAGGGAGTGGTCCCATTCCAGGATTAAGCTGTATGCCTAATGTAGCCCTGCTTTCACAGTTTATGTCGGGATCAGGTAGCTGGAGACCACTAATACATGGCAGCATTTTCCTAATCTACAGGAAGTGTGTTTGTTCTTGCAAAGCAGGGGTCACAAATAAAGCTCTATATTATACCTTGAAGAAGTGAGTCTGTGGTTTGTAATTGCTGTCAGCATCATTGTCATTTAAATAACTTAGCAACCAGTAATACATAAAATAAACCTTGCTATTCTGTGTGCCAACCTTCTAAAATATTCAAAATGCCATTTTATTAAATGCTATTATATTTTATTTTGTATGTATTATAATATACACACACTGTTTGTTAATATATATAATTGCATATGTATGTTGTGTTTTATGACATTATGTTTATTACTTTACTATCATATTCAAAATACATTGGTGCTGGTTAAGATTTTCCTCTCTATTGTGACTTTGTGAATGGAGGAAATCACTCAAGTCTCCATTCCTTTGATTAAAGCAAATTCCCACCAATTACGTTCTTAAATATAGGTGCGGATGTTCATATGTGTAGTGGCAAAGACAATGAATCCTCTCATCATGAGGTTTTATATAGCTGGTGGCAGGAAGAATGAGCTTTAATCATATCTCAATTTGGTTACAACTATACTTTTATTCCATGTATTCTATGATTAGATCTATATTCTAGATGCGTGGTAGACTTCTAACGTGCACATTTTCTGAATTTATGTAATTTATTTTATTGTACCTCAGCACATATCCTTGTCATATTTCCTCCCTCTTCTATAGTTCTTGCTTCTTCCCAACTTTTACTTCTGTTTTTTCTTATCGCTTTTATATCCGTTCATTTTTATCCATTCTGAGAGTCAAGATCTTTTAAACATCTATTTTTGCTTCCTATACCTGTCTTAACATCTCTTCTCACTGCTTTCTGGATTTCTTTTTACGGTAAAATTCAGTCTGGGATACCTCTTAAACATATTTTTTTTCTATCGGCTGTTTATCAGAAAAAAAGATCATAATTGCACATGCTTCTTATACACAAAGGATGCAGACTTGGGAGAAATAACTTATTAGAATTTCTGTAATACTCGAGTAGTACTGAATATTTAACCACACTTTCCAATTACAATTTCAGAGTCCACGTTTTTCCTTTCTCCTTTATGGTGCAACATTCATCATTTCTAAAAAGACAAGAGAAGGAGAGATTTTGAACAGAAATAGTAGATAAGGACTCTGGAAATGATTATTAATTATTAATTATTAATTAATTCCTCTGGTCCAAACTTCTGGGTAACTTAAACTTCTCTTCGTGATATGTGAAACAAGAGCTATCCTTCCTATTTGGTGCTTTCCCTTCTTGTAGTACGTAGTAAGTACTGAAACATGCAGATCGTCTGTGGATCCGCAAAACCTCAATGTGCTAGGGACTTCCAGTACTGCCCAGAACTCGTGTACTCATCCAAACGAGCAGGAAACCTATGTTACGTTATAGAAAGAGATAATTATATACTGTAACATGGGATAGCTTCTTAGCCAGATACTGCCTCCAGGATTTCTGAGAATGTCCTATCTATTAAAAAAATGTTTGTTTTTCCTCTAAACCAGCAGACCCTTCTGTCCTCTGTACCAGATACGAGAATGCAAGAGAAAACTGTGAACTGAAAAAAATATACTAAGAATAATTTTTCCCCAATGCTTCATTATACTTTCTGTTTTTCAGTAGACTCTTTCCTGTCTTCTCAAAATTCCTTATGTTTTTATGTGTTTCTATTGATGGTACTGATAGAAGACCTTGTTCAGTGTCTATTTAGAGCCTCTTACAATGTTCTTGTTTCTCATTATTCTCATTAGATTAGACATTTCATAATGCCTCATCAAAATATAATTTTCTAGAAGTTAATTTAACAAGGAAATAGGATAACAAAACCACAAGGCCTACCATTTTCTCTTAGGCTATATTTTATTTTTGCTAGTTTCTATTCTTTCCTTTCTCTAAACATTGTTAGGAGGCAAACGTTTTCCTTTTCCGAGTGGAACGCATTTTCACATGCCAAAGCTTCCACATCCTTCAGATATTATTCTGATTGTAAGCAGCAACCATAACTTCCAATACATATATAGATATATATATATAAAAGGTAAGTAGCATAAATATAAGCCAAGGTTGAATAATTCCTAAGACACAGACTGAACATTAATCTTGTTTTCCCTCCCTGCTCAGCTCATCCATCCCCAGCTGCTATGTTTGCAACTATCCAAAGATGTCTTATTGCTTGATTTAAGCTTTGGGGTCTCACATATTTCCTACCTCATTGTCCCAATGAATTTCACCTGTTTTTAACATGAGAGGGAGTGAGTCAATATTTGGATCCTTTATATTGTCATGTGAATAATATGATTCAGCTCTTCAGACTTAGAGATTAAAGACTGTAAACTGAAAATTGGACTTTCCGTGAACTTTTGTATCATATGCCATGAAAGACCTTTAGATAAACAACTGAAGAAAGGCTTTTGAAGTTACCAAGAAACTGATAAGGAAAAGAGAAGTTTTGTTCTATTTTGTCTATTCATTTCCAGGGGACTTGAATATTATCAGGCCGATAGTTATCATTCGGAATATAATTCCTCTTTTATTATCCTGAGCATAATCATTACAAAGACAGGCTTCCCCTACTTGTCTCACCAATGCCCTGCCTCTTGGTAGCAAGATAATCTGTGTTGATAAAAAATACAGTCCCTGCTGAGAGCAGCTGCCTACCAAAATGAATTACAAGTGTATATCTAACGGACTCCTAAAGAAAAAAACCTCACAAATCTCAAGGGATACCCATGTGACATCATCATTTCCATTCAAATCTTTAGAACCTTTAGAAGACAAAGAGAATGGCTAAAATACATAAGCCAGACTTCATACTCTTGTGACCTCTACGGGCATTATGTCTTGCCTGACTCTGTCATCCAGTGGTGCAGCAAGTATTATGGCTCATATCTAATGCGTAAGATTTGTTCTCTGCTCCTCAGGTACAAAAAGAGGTGAGCGTGGAGTGGTTTACAGAGAAAGGCATGTACACTTGGGAAGGGTGAGACGCAGAGTAAAAGGTATCAATCTCCCAAACTGTAGCCCAGTATTATATTCCTCATGCAGGCTGAGGATTACACTATGATAAATGACGACAGACAAGTATAAATGTGCAGTGCCTCACTTCTTCCCAAGTAATTGCCATATTCCTACTCCTACCCATTGCAAATGGGAGTGGAAGTCACATAAACTATAGATTAAGAACATCCCAAGAGCCAGCTGCTACAAGGTGGTAGAGTTGTGCCTTTTCATATCCCAGTCTACCTCCTAGGGAGTTGTTTGGGCAGTAGCTACCATTACTCTTCAGCTACCCTGAGTGTTCCTGGCAGGACTGGTGTAGCCCAGGCTGGAAATCTTTCAGCTGCCACAGGTTTTTATAACAGGGGAAAACTCAGCTGGACCCTCAGACTTCGAGCTGCATGTGCAAAGCTGATCAGGAAGAAGGGAACAAACTAGGTATGATACTAAATGCCATGGATAGACAATAAAAACTGCTCTTCCCCTTGCTGCATTTTGTTGTTGTTATTAAAGACACTTTGCACAGTATAACCGTCTTCAAAGTAAGGACTGTGGGGTCAGGTCCTAAATCTAATCATAAAAACCACCTGGTGCCTGAAACGGTTAATAGCTCAATGCATCCATGAGAAACAGATGCTTCTTTGAAAAAAAGGGAATGTGGAGAGTGCAAAGATTTATAGTGTTTAAGTCAACAAGTGAAGAAAAAATCTGCAGCGTTTTGAGTGTAGTCTGCTAAAACTGTAGGCTTTCCCTTTAGAGCATCTGCATTTTCTCCTTAATCCATATGGACAAGCTGACATTAATTCCAGGTTGAGCCTAGCTGCGGCACAGCTTTTCAGGCAATACTGTAGGCATTAATTACGCTTTGCGCTGCTCATGCTGCATAAAAAAGGTGCTCCACCTTAAGTAAGTGTTTGTATTTTCCCCATGCAAAGACAAGTATCAAGCATGAAGCTTGGTACTTATATTTAAGGTCACAAATTCTTATTTCACTTTCTAAAAGTAAGTGGCTTGGTCTGCTTAGCACCCACAAGTTGAAGCAAAACCAGAAGAATAGCCTAATGTTCAACAGCCTTGAAGGTAAAAATATCTTTACTTTAATTGCTAAATATGGGTTGAAGGGCTGCAGTGGGGACGCAGCTTTGAAAAAAGCATAGGCAATTATTTTTGTTCAAGGATACAAATTCCCACTCATGACAACTCAGGAACCTGGTTACAATATATGCCTTTACACCTGGCATATTAAAAGGGATGTTGAAGATTATCAGTCCCAAAAATGATTTTTTATTAAAACAGCAGTCTGATTAAAGATCCTCAAAAGATCCAGAAAGAGTGTTATCAGCTCTTTTTATAATGAATACAAGCTTAAAAGTAACTACAGTCAGTTGTATTCAGTGCATATGAAACCATTATAGCGCACAGTGGAATAAAAGTGCCCCTTGCCAGGCTTCCTTCTTTATGCTGAATGTTTTTTATTAATGTCCGATTACATGTGTCTTCACTGCGGAGCCATAAAACCTTCACTAACCAGTTCCCAAAGCAGGCCTATGGATTGTATCATTTGCCAAGCAAATTTTAGATAAAAGTAATATGTAAATTCAGGACTTCTGAGAGAGAAGAGGCAAAGGATAGAAAGAGGGGAAGACAGGCAGGGAGGGAGGAAAGGAAGGAAGGGAGGCAAGAAGAGAAAAAGAAAGAAAAAAAAGAAAAAAGAAGTAAAAGGAAAGAAGGAGAGAAAAGGAAAGAAGTGAAGAAGGCAAGAAGGAATGAAAGCGAGAGAGGGAAAAGGAAAAAGAAACAGAGAAAAGTTAGTCAGTTAGACAACAAGTGGACTGTATTGTTTACTGTCATCATGAAAAAGAATATCATTTATTTATTCATTTTTTGAAGGCTCACCAGGACTGAATGTGTATATATTTCAGTGTTCTTAAGACTGAATGAGTCCTCCGATAGACTGTAGAATATCAGCCGCTTTTCCTCACACTTTTGAAAAAGTACAGAAATAATTTACCACCTGTAAAGGAAAGATCATGTGAAATAAACTTTTCCACAAACAACAGAGAGAAATAGTTAGGTCACCTAAAACTGAGGCAGTGTAGTCCTAAATATTGCCATATCCCCTTCATTGCCAATCAGGAATGAGAAAAAAGTTAATCAGCTATGGAGAAAATTTGCAGCAGCACTACACATCAGATGCTCAGATGTGTGGGGTACAAGCACTCGGGAAGGAATCAGATTAACTTTGATGTCTTAATTTCTTCAGTAAGACCCTAAACTTAAAAGAAATACTGTTACATTTTAAATCTAAAGCATGCGCTCTTGAAGATCACATTGTCCATTAACTCTGGGTTTTTGGGAAACAGAAAGAAACAGAAGAGAAAAAAAACTTAGAAACATGTTGAAACTCAAAGGAATAGTTCAGTCCCTGGAGTTCACTACCACATGAAACACAGGAAATTACAGAGATGTAAACAACTCTTTCAGCCAGGTTTACCACTACTTTTCCCTTTTCCCTTCTGTGTTTCAGTCAGTAGTTTAATCTCATAAAAAATAAGGTTTTTCTTGGTCATTTTTAGTAATCATTTCACTTCACTAATACTACATCCAGTTATCATAGGCTTTATCATTTACCTTAATAAATAGAAATGGAAACTGAAAGGCTATGAAGTTCTGGAGCTGGTAAAACAACAAGCATCCATATCATTCACTGCTATATCCTGGCAGTTGTTTTATCACCATCTTGATGGATTTGTTTTCCTCCATCTAGAGTACAAATTGAATTTCATCATGTGTTGGCCACTGATATAGTAGTGGAACAGGGAATTTTTCAGCCTTGAGGCTTTGTTATCTGCTTCTTTGTGTATTCTAAAGAGCCAGAGTTCTTAAAAACAGCACTGCAAATGCTCAACTAGAAAATGCCCTTTTGTACCCGTTGTAGATTATAGTCCTTCCATACAATGAATGCAGTCAGCTTTCTTCCTGTTTCACAGTCAGTTAAATTTAGAGCTATTGTCTCCATCTATTAATGAGATAGAACGTCTAAGAAAGTCAATGAGTAGTTACAAAACTGGCACCTACTGTGTCTGCACAATTCTCTGTGAAACTGGCATTACCATCTGAAAACAGAGAAGTTACATATTTTATTTTGCAGAATACTGCTTTGTAAAGAGCCCTTCTCTTCAGATATTAATGGCATATTGGGAAATTACTCTGATACAAATAATAAAAGGATTATATGAAATATTAGCAGGGTTGGCCCAGAGTGCAGGCTGAAGGGGATACATTTACTGAGTTCCTTGAAAAAGCCACTTCAAAAATTATTGCTATTTTTGCTATTCTCCTCTCTTCATGCCTGGCTTCTTAAGTAATCCATTCTAGAGCCAGGGGTACGTGGAAAGTTATGGCCTAAAGGCTAAGAAAAATACAAGAAAATATCTTCATTCTCTTCCAGGCCAACATACTTGAGAGGACTTTTTATTAGATTCATTATGGTGTACTACATATTAGCTCCTGTACTAGCTCCTCCGCGCACTTGCTAATGCACAGGCATACGTTTCATAAGAAATGGGTCTGACTTTGAAGAATTTGTTATCTAGGCAGGTAGGATGGAGGCTGGGAAACAGGAATGTTCCACTCAGTAGCTGGGACTGCCATGTGTATGTTGAGGGACACCACACTGGCATTCTCTGCTTTCTCTCCTCCTCCCAAATTCACCATCCTGTCGGATTCGCTATCAACCCGTGGTGGTTGCCCGTGGTTATAGAGGGAATACTGAGGCCATCCACCTCAGGGTC